>OX439049.1:63317180-63917180 GCA_949317995.1 Acholoe squamosa
AACGTTACCGGCTGGGCGGCTGCAGTACTTGCAGAACCGGCAGCAGCAGATGCGGTAGTCTTTTTAGGGACTAGTCGGCCCTCAACCAAGGTCTGGCTCTCGGGTCCAGGTCCTTGTGCCATGGACGGAAAGTTATGGGTACTCACTTTCCCCGGTTTAGATACGGCGCCTGCGTATCCGGCAGGTCTGGGTCTCTTGAAGACAGGAGTACCCTGGGTCTGCTCGTGTGGGTGACGTGCCAGGGGGGATCTGGAACGATCATCCGCCCTGGTAGGAGTGACAGTAGTAGACTGACCATTGCCGTTACCACCCAGGTTCTGGTCTCTTCTAACTCTCTCCCATGCTCTCTTTCCTTCTTTTCTGGACTCTTCGCATTTCTGCCAAAGAGACTCGTGCATGTCTAGTTTACCCTTGCCGGGAGTTAAGACAATCTTGGCGCGGAGTTTCGAATCCTTAGTCATCGGAACTTCACAGAGGACTTGGTCCCCTGGTCGGATCTTTGACCAAGTATCCTCACTCAGACTGTCTAACTCCTTCATGAGTTCCTGATGCAGCTCCATAATTCGCTTATGGGCTCCATCTAGTCCTTCGGCTTGGGCCTTCTGGTGTCTAGCCAGATCGCTACGGCGGTTGTATTGCACCTTCGTAGTACATTTCTTGCCCCTCTTGCCATAACTCGGGTCACAAATGTAAACCGGGTGATGGTGAAAGTGGGCCTCTACCAGATGTCTCTGGAACCGGGCTGAAGTGCTCCAGGTCCGGACCGAAACATCACTAGCATCCTGGCAGATGGAGAAGGGACAAGACTTTTGGTCGTCTCCGTACCACTTCTCAAGTGCCCAACGCAGCTTGCGCCTCTGGGTATAAGTATAATACCCTTCGGTGTGATTAAGCATAAGCCACATCTTGCAATAGGCTTTGCTCGGATTGGGATCTTCGTCCGAGAGACGCATCCAATCCTCATCGTCGGATTCACCGTTCTTGTTAACCGTATCCGGGCAGGCATACAGAATAGAGCCGTCCTTCTTTACTCCGTATGCGCAGTCCGGGAAACACGTTGGGATCCGGGTTTTGAATCCGGATTTGCGTTAGCCCAACGTTCGGCCTCGGTTTGAGTAGATGGAGTTGCCTTCTCATCGTACTCTACTGAGTACTCATGTACCAATTCCTCATTGGAGGAAACTACTTCCATGGCAGTGCTACCAGTGGCTGAGGTGCTGGCTTTCGGATCGGCTCTAGCAGAATCTGGAAGATTCTTGAGCTGCCGAGAAGCAGATCTCCTGTTCTTACTAACCTTCCAGTCTTCCGGATCCTTGGTTCCGGATTCACTGGAGGTAGATGCTTCTACCGGACTTGTGGTCTTCTCGGTAGTACTGCCAGTGGCTGTTTTAGAACTGGCTAAGCTTCTGGCGCCTAGTTTCAGGTCGGGGATTGGAGGTGCGGGTACCTCCGCTTCCCTTCGAGCCTGTTCCAGGGCTTCCTGTTCCGCAGTCAAACGACGGACGAGAACTGTCCGAAGGGCTGCGCTCCTGTCCAGTCCTGTGAGAGAGGTATTCTGGATGTCCATTAATTCGGCCTTGGTTATATAATAACCATCATCCCACTGCTCGAAGTTAGCATTAGGGCGTGGGTAGGTTTGGCCTTCGGGTTCCGAAATGCAGCCTACCCAATCTAAGTTTGTCTTGGTTAGATTCCACTGAGACCTGTCTGGCTTTGGATAAGCTCCTAGCAAGAAGGCTCTGTTTGCCTCATACACCACCTGTCGAAAGGCAATGTCAACCATTAGTCCGAGTTGGAACCAAGGCCAGTCTCTGAGCCATTCTGGTGGCGTCCTATCGAGCTGATCGGGAACCATAACACCCTCGATAGCCATTCTCACCTTCGGGTCCAGTTTGACTGGAGTACCGTCCGGGTTTACTACCTGTGCCTGTAAGTCCGGATGGACATACAGGTACCGACCATCATAAGCCGCTGGGAACGGGTCGGCCAAGGCTGGCTTTCACTGGTCCTTGGATCCGTCAACTTGGGCAGTTTCGGATCCGGTTGCTGCTGCTTCAGGGTTTGAAGCGTCTCCAGATCCATCGGTGGGAAGTGGTGACAACAGTTTCTCCGGCTCATTCAGCGAGAATGAAGCCAACTTCTCTTCAAACGAGCGATCAGCGGATTCCTCCACTTCCATCAGCTGGCTTTCCGCCTGTGTAACAGGTGACAAATCTTCCGGAAAAGCTTCTGCGGACGGAGTCAGCTTATCCGGGTCACCGGATAGCTTGGCTGCTGCTACGGATTCCTCAGCCATGACTGAAGGAATCGCCTCGGGAGTCAAATACTCCTTTTCCCGGCTTTCACGGCGCCGGGGCCGACACTTAGCCGAGCCGCCTACTGAGAGACCGACTCTGGAGGTTCGCCTGGATCGTTTATCGACAGTAATTCAAAAGAAGGGCGATCGCTCGCCCGTCCTGAACTCTGCCGAAAAAAAATATGGCGACAAGCCAGCTTTCGTGACGTCATTTCCTCGCTAGCTAACGGGGTCACGAGAGGTCATCCGAGACTGGACACGGTGACGTCATGCGGAAACGCACGTGCTACAAACGGAACATAAACAAACTGATTGTTTTTAGGTAATTATCGCACACGCCGATGACTCGTCTGAGGATTTAAGTGGAGTTTATGGAAAGCTTAAGCAAATCCACCGGATTATCCGTCCACTACCCACTGGTACATCACACGGCAGCGACAAATAAGCCTTTCGGGTCAGTTGTCATCCGTTCCTCTAAATGTAAACATTACACTCGTTGTGTTTACAGGTTAGGTCACTGCAGTCCTGTGGGCAATTCGGTGGCTGCGGCGGATGTATATCCCCTTCCTGGATAGTACCTTTTCGGACCTGACAGTCTGAAGAGCTTTTTCTAGGTGTTTCTTGGCCTTCGAAGCACCTTTCCTCTTCTTCTTGTCTTCACCTGCCGAGACTTTTTTAACTCCCCCACGCTTAATCGGTGTTAGCGTGGGTGGCACTGATTCAGATACCTTTTTAGGCCTACCTCGGCCTCTTTTTGGTATCGGGTTCTCTACCTGGTCTATTATCCGATTCCGATTTAAAATCTTTTTTCCGAATCCTTCACCATACATTTCTGTGGAGGTCTCCCTCCCAGACCATTTCCTTAGTCTAGCCACATTTGACTTATAAAGTCGACCAAGGTCTGATTTAATAATTACGGTACAATCACTAATAACTTGGGTTACTGTAAAAGGACCGTCCCAATTAGACGCTAATTTTATGTGTCTAAGTGGTTCATGTAGTCTCAGAACTCTGTCTCCGGATTGGAATTTCCGATGCTTTAGATCGGTATCATATCCAACCTTCTGCCATTTGGCACTTTTCTCCAAATCAATTCGGACAGACTCGTATGCTTTTTTGAATCTGTCTCTTAAACATTCGACGAAAACTATGTGGCAAGGTAGTTCTGGGTCCATTCCTACGACTCCAAATACTAAGTCTGCAGGCATTATCAAATCCTCTCCGAAAACTAGAAGATTCGGAGTACAGTTGGTACTTGAATGTACCATACTGTTGTAAGCATGTGTCACAAAATGACATTGCTCGTCCCAATCGTCCATGTGTTCATTAACAAGTGACTTTAGGACCTGAATAAGGGTTCTATTGAAACTTTCTACCAATCCATCACTTTGTGGCCTATACGGATTGGCTCTAGTTTTGCAGATATCTAAGTATTCGCACATACCTTGCCAGAGATTCGATTCGAATTCTCTGCCTTGGTCACTGTGTAGCATTAGTGTGACACCGAAAGTCAGTACCTAACCTTATACGAAGGCCTTGGCACAAGTGACTGCTTTGTGGTCCAGTAGTGGAAATACTTTGGTGTATTTCGTGTAGTAGTCACACACTACCATCATACAGGTATTATCATTAGCGGTTGTATTAAGTCCACTAATGATATCTACCCCGATTCTTGCGAATCTAACTCCGAAGAATTCTTGGGATAGGGGAAGTTTGCCCATCCTGGGTCCGGGTTTGTTTTTACAACAGTCCAGACAGGTGGTTACCCATCTTTGCAAGTCTGGCGACATGCCGGGCCAATAGTACTTTTTAGAAAGTCGTGCTAATGAGCGCTTCCTTCCAAAATGACCACTGGTCCGATGCCCATGACAGAAATACATAATGTCATGTCTCATTGCATGTGGTATAACCACTTGCATGATTTTCTCACCATTATTACATGGCTTCCAACGGTATAACACGCCTTTCCGGACTTCAAGCTCAGTCCATTGAGCAAGAAATCTTCTCATTTCTCGATTTTCCAGAGAGACCTCCGGTCTAGCTGGACGTATACCCTTTGGTACCAATTGCAGTAGCTGTGCAGTTATCGAGTCAGCTTCCTGGAAACGTTGTATGTGATCCATAGACTAATCCAGTACACTGGCAACTAGGGGTTTGAAGGGTCTTCGAATCCCTGCTAACACTGCCCTATGAGCTCTACAATCAGTACAATCCGGATTATCACATTTCCGAATTGGTATTCGAGACAAAGCATCAGCATTTAAATGCTTAACTCTGGGTCTATGCTGAATTTGGTGATGTTCAAGCCCGTATTCGGATAAATGGGCCAACCATCGACCTAACATACCTTCAGCATCTCGGAAGTTCAATAACCATCTTAAAGAGGAATGATCCGTACGTAAAGTAAAGTCCATTCCCCATAAGAAATGTTTAAACTTCTTTGTATATACAACTACTGCTAACAGCTCTCGCTTGGTAGTGCAGTAATTGCGTTGAGTTTTACTCAGTGTATTGCTAGCAAAAGCAATTGGTACCTCTCTTCCATTTTGGACTTGCGAAAGGGCAGCACCAATACTGTCATTACTAGCATCCGTATCCAGTATGAAATGATCCGTCTCATTCGGATATTGCAATATGGGAGTACTGGTGAACAGATCTTTTAGCTTTTAAAAAACAGATTCTTGTTCATGCGTCCAGGGAAATTTTTCCTTGGTACATCCTGGGGTCCAGTTAGCTATTACTTGTAATGGGTAACTGACTCTAGAATAATTTGGAATAAATTCCCTGTAATAGGAACAGAAGCCTAAGAATGATCTCACTTCTTTAGGTGAGGTAGGTCTACTCCAATTCGTAACTGATTCAATTTTATCGGGATCAGCTTTTATTCCTTCATCTGAGATGATGCGGCCCAAATAATTTATGGACTTTCTAAACATGTGACATTTCTTAGGTTTCAATTTGAGACCATTGGAAATAATACGTTCTAATACCAATTTTACATTGTTAGAATACTCTTCGAATGTTTTTCCGAAGATTATTACATCGTCTAGATATACTAAACACCGTTTCCACAATAAATCACTTAAGATAGTTTCCATCATTGCTTCAAATGTAGCTGGTGCATTGCACAAGCCGAACGGCATTACATTATATTGGAATAATCCAATATGACTCGAAAATGCTGTCTTTTCCATATCTGATGGATTCATTCCCACTTGCCAGTATCCTGATTGCAAGTCTAGGGTACAAAACCAACTGTTACCTTCTAAGGAGTCAATGGTTTCATCTATTCTCGGTAATGGATACAAATTCTTTTTCGTTACTCCATTCAACTTCCTGTAGTCTATGCAAAAGCGTATAGTGCCATCTTTTTTGGTTACCATACATACAGGACTACTCCATGGACTATTGGATGGGACTATTACATCCTGATCCAACATCTTGTTTATTTCCTCTTCAGCTACTCTCTTCTTCGCTAAAGGTAACCGCCTATACGGTATTTTAAAGGGTTCCGCATCTCCAGTATCTATTTTGTGTACTACCTTATTTGTCGTACCTAGCTTTTCACCAGGTTTGGCAAAGGCAGTTCTATACTGACAGAGCAAGTCATGAAACTCTTTCCGATGTTCCGGATCTTCTAATGAAGTTTCTTCATACAACTTAAGCAAGTCATCCAAAATTTCATCGTCTTCTATCACTTTCGGTAAGTTTAACTTACTATTCGTTACCGTTTCTGAAAGCGTTACGCTCCCAAAAACTTGTCCCTTTTTAAGGTAGATAGTAGCGTTTCCAGTGTTGGAAACAGGTACTACCGACCAGGATGCATTCGCTACTATAGTGTCTACGGAAATTAATCCGATGCTTGACAGAGTAACTACATCCGGTTCTATCGCTGCAGGCTTATTGCGCATTGCAGGATCGCTTCTCACAAGCACATCACAGGCTACACCTGTGGGAATTCGCACAGTGTGTGCTACACTAGCCATACTGCTTACTTGTCTCAGTACACACCTAACCTTTACAGGATACGGGTATTTCACACTCAACACTCCTGATTGTGGTTCTAAAACCACCCCATACAGGGATGCGAAATCCAACCCGAGTATCCCCTCATCTGCTATATCCGCAACAGTGGCACTCACGACATAGTCATGTATTCCATCCAATTGCAACTTCACACAAGTTCTTCCATACGTATGCATGGTACTGCCATTGGCCGTCTGAGCATTTCCTCCCGATATGAGAGTATCATGTTCATTCGGAATAAGATCATAGAACCTCTTGAAGATACAGGAGTGGCTAGCACCCGTATCAATAAGAAATTCGGCAGATCTTCCGTTAACAGCAAGGCAAACATACCACCGCCTTCCGTTTAGAACAGAGGGCATGTCCGTGACGATTGGGACGTCATTGTTCACACCTGGAGTCAATCCACATCCTTTCAGGTATTCCAGACAAGGATGACCCGGGGGTAGGTGGGCACTACCAACTTTGGCTAACTCATAGCCACCTACCTCGTCACTGATGTTGGGTTTCCCCTGTGCTCCCTGGGCAACTGTTATATTAGCTTCCCTAACCTTCCGGGTGTCTACAACCACCTTGGCGTTAGGCGAGTTTGCTACTTTATGCGAACTATCGTTACGGATGGTGATATCATGGCAAGATTTGTCACTGGGATCCCCTTCTCTGCCCATAGGGGGACCCCTCCTTAGTTTTCCTCTGCTGTTAAACCAGAGACACCTTCCTGTCTACGAGCGACAGGTTTCTCAGCCATACATTCGGATGCATAGTGTCCTAATTTCTGGCATCTGAAACATCTCCTTTGAGATTCATCAACTCGAGGTCTTTTCAGAGCTTCTGTCAATCCAGCTATCAATGTCTCTACCAGATTCGTCGGAGCAGCAGCAGCCGCTCCGGTAGGAGTGACTGTAGATGTCACGTTACTACCTTGAATCGGTCCGGAAGCCATTTTATTAGCAACAGACATGCCTTTTCCTTTCGGATACACTTTTCTATACCGTTTCTGTCGGTAGTACTTTCCAGCTACCTGGACTGAACCAATATATTCTCCATTTTCGTCGGAGACATATTCCTCTTCCTGGACAGCCTCTTGCAAGTCAACTGGGGCCAATTGGGAAGTCTCATATACCTGTGCTGGGGCACCTCCGTATTGTAGTGGAGCTGCTCGCACTGGGTTTGGTCCTAAACCCACTAACCTTTTCTTCATATCATGTCCATTGATTGATATAAAGAGGTCACTGAAAGATGTATCATCCTTCCAAGAATCCCAAACTACTGGTTTGTGATCCGGATCTCGCAATCCACTATAGAATTGTGTGAATAATTCTTGTAGATAGCAGTCATCATCATGAGCCCAATTCGGACGTGCCTTGGATAGCAAGTCCTGTAGCTCCAAACCAAAGACTTTATGAGATTCTTTAGGTTTCTGAGTCCTCTTCTTAAAGCTTACCCATGGATCTTCTCTAACGATCGAACCAAATAGGTATGCGGCACATTCGACCAATTGATCATAGGTGCCGTATATGCTGTATGCTGCTCTCCACTGGTTGAGGGCTACTTTTCCGCCTTTGTTCAACCAACAGATTAAGTAAGGCAGAGCTTCTTCTTTTGTCCAACCACTACAGTTGACTTCATTGACAAAAGCCTGATAGCTATCCTTCCATGGATCATTCGAATCATAGTGAGGGGGTATCCTTGCTTGTCTACAAGCCGGATTATTACATCCTCGCAGTCTGTCTGCTTCTCGCATGCTCCAGTTCATGACTTCCATGCCATCTGCTCCCTTCCGGTAGCAGTCAATGCCCAAATTTTGGACACATTGGCTTCTATCAAAGATGTTTTGCATCCCTGCAGGCATGAATGTTCTCCTGTTTGGTTTCCTGCCATCTCCTCCCGATCCTGATCCTCCGAATCCAGATCCACCAGGACCGCCTGGGGGATCACCTCCGGGTGGACCATTATTGGGGTGGTTCCCAGATGGACCGTTAGGATACCCACCTCTATAACCAGCATTTCAAGTTGTTCCGGAAGATGCAGACCCGGGATAGGAATTATTTTGATTCCATCCCTGGTTATTTGTATTCCCATAATGGTAGTTACTTCCTCCTGCCTGGTTATAGTTATTACTATATCCATGAGGAGTTGTTCTCGGCAAATACGTACCCCCTATCACATTAGGTTGTGGAGGATTTGGTCTAGGGAATCGTCCACCATTGTACATTGCTTTGACCCGAGGGTGCGTTAGGCAATCTTGCACCTGCTGGTGTGCTATGTCCGGGTTGGGAAAAATACGAAGGTGGTGTAAGTAAATTTCTAACTGGTCCCGGTACCTGTGGTTGAGCTACTGGTGTAGTGAACAAGTAACCAATGGATAACTGATGACGAGTGGGGGTTATCGATGGATAATAAGACGAGGCCGTAGGCCGAGTCTTATTATTCTCGTCGATAACCCCCACGAGTCATCAGTTATCCATTGACTACTTATTTTATACCACGAAACCAATAAATAATCAATATAATACCAATAAATTCAATTTGAAAACAAAAATTATTCCCCCTCCCCGGGACTCGATCAAAGCCAGCCATAGTGTGTGTACACAGGTACATACACCTCCTTCCCCGGCAGCGGACAGCGAGAGCGGCCGTCTCGGCTCGGACAGGCAGCCTCTCGCTGTTATGTTTGTGTATAATACATGGCTTGGCAGCGGCACACGGCTAAAGATTTCAATGCTTCTCGCTGTTATGTTTGTGTATAATACACCTCCTCGCCCGGCAGCGGACAGCGGCAGCGCACACGGCGAAAAAAGACGTGCCCGGACCAGGGCGCGATCCATGTACCTCTGACGGCTGAGCGCGACGTGCTAACCGCTAGACCACCGCGTCTCCTCCACCAAAGGCGTCTCGCTGTTATGTTTAGTACTAAATACACCTCGTCGCCCGGCAGCAGACAGCGACAGCGCACACGGCTTTGTATCATATCCAGATTTCGTTCGAACCAAGCTTTTCTCGTAGGTCTCTGTGGCGCAGTGCATAGGGTGTTAGGCTACGGACCTGAGATTGCAGGTTCGACCCCTACCATGGCAATGAAATATTCCGTTGGTTTTAACATGTGACATGTGACATGTGACATGGGAGAGGCGTGCGGTTATCCTGGATAACCGCACGCCTTACGTGGATAACCGCACGCCTTACATTGATAACCGCACGCCTTCCAAAATTGATGGTACAGCCTATAGGGTGTGCAATATAGACAGATATGTGGATGGGAATAGCCACCAAAAAGCACTGTGTAACCCAGAAATCGTGGTATAATATTATATACACTAGTTGCATTAACGTGAGTCTCTTTAGTTTTATGACTCAAATCTGGTATCGGTGGTGCCGGACCTACAATCATATCAAGCAGCGGAGCTTGAGGTGTAGGTGCAGTGTTGGTGGGTCCCTTATTAGTTCCTACTTGTATAGAAGTACTATTTGGAGCGCCTACTCCGCTGGATGCGGAGTGGTCCGGTTTTTTATAAATTCCGGAAACTACATTTTTGTCTGCCCCATCAGCAAAGAATGGGTTATATCTGGTGGGAGCTACATCTTGGGATGTATTCGCCAACATTGTAGAGACCACATTTGGATCTATAGTACCTATAGTCAATTGTGCGGCTTCTACGTATTTATCTAGAGTTACTGCAGTAGTCTGCAGTTCCTGAAGCTCATTCGTGAGTTTCTGTCTATCCTCTTCCAGTTGTTTATTATAAGCTATAATGCCCATCCGGATAGTTTCATTGTCTTCAGCTTGCTTACTGCACTGAAGTTTCAATTTCTCCAATTCGCTTTGATATCGGCTTATTTCGGATTCATAATTCGCCCTATCAAGACTTAATTGATCGTTCGTATCCATGTATGTCTGGATACGAGTGTGTCTATTGTCATATTCTTTATTAAATGACTTTCTCATCTCTTGAAGTTTTATTTCTTCACTTTCTCATTCTTTAATGTACTCACTCTTTCTGGTTTCGAATTCACCGATTAAGTCTTCTTCTAGATGCAGTTTTTCATCGATTACCTCATCCTTTGCTTTGATCAAGGTATTTAGATTCTCGTTCAAAGTTACGTAGGTTTCATTTAACAACAGGACATCCGGTTGTTTAAACTCCTCACCTTCCGGTACCGCATATGTTACGTCGCCGTCTATGGCGCTATAATCTAGTATCGGTAGTCCGGGTCTGGGTATACTGTATGGTAATTTTCCAAACGTAACCCTCTTTGGCATAGGTGCCGGATGTTCTGGGTTAGTGCTTCCACCAACTTCGAACATCGAATTACTTAATTCGTCAACAAGTGATTTTTGACTCATCAAATTACCCTTTCTCTGTATGGATTGTTCCCTCCGTACAGAGTCTGGTATGTTCTCTTCACTATCCATCTTATAGTGAGGTCCGGGATCCCTCCTGGATGCAGTGTCTACATCCTGCGGGTTCGAATCGGTATGGATCAACAATGACCCATTGCCATTCTCCTGGGCAATTGATTGCCCTTCAGGGTTAGCTTCCGCGAGGCTGTCTAACCCATATACTAGCCGTTCGGACGTTATAACGTCCGGGCTATACACCAGAATATCCTGGTCACGGCATCAATGTAATGTTTTAGTATTACGGTTTGGTTGGTTCGGGCCTTACTGATCAGGAAAGAAGGAGTAAGGCGGTAATTCAAGTGTATGCCAACGGATGGTTTATTTACATTAGACACTTACGGCTACCCAGAAGATGGTAGAAAGCAGCGAATATAAATAGATATTACATGATCAGAGGCCAGGAGGGCCTCTGACATAGTGGCTGAGCCCCAGCCCTTATATACAGGCCTAGGTGTTCGTCGTCAGATGTCCCCACAGACCCGGATCGGTGCTGCCACCTATCCGGAACCTGAGGAACATCCAACGACTGGACTCACCCGCCACGCCAGACGGTACCCACCACTATGGTTTATATTAACGTACCTCTCCACTAATTTCACCCATCACTTCAGATGGTCCTCTGTTAGAAAGAGAAATCTTGATCAGAGATGCTTAACATAATGATGTAAAGATCAGGAGAGGTGTGATATACAGCACTTTACAAATTTATATTTCTATCAGTGTCTTCTACATAAGAGTAATGGAGATCTCACCAACAATATGTTCATGTATCGGCCTCACATTCCAGGATCTCCCACTTTATACCGTGCTCTCCATCACAAGTAATCTCTCATTAAATCAACTGTTGTCCAACGTTACGTCTCACCAACACACCTATCAGTGCTTATAGGTTAGACATCAAGCTGCCTAATAAGAGACTGATGTCCCAACCTGACCTCCCACCTCCTCGGCCAGATCAAGTGTATAAGTGAAAACCAAAAGAACCCTTCATGTGCAATACAGGGTGACAGGTAAATAATAATGCATGAACTGCTAACACCTGGACTCTTAGCATGGTGCTTGCTATGTAGGTTGGTCAGGTATCGTATACCATTTTATTATTCCATAAATTGTAACATATTACTGTATTAATCAAAGAATATGTAAGAAATTACTACATAGGTTGGCCATAAGAGTTATAATAACTTTCTATAAAGAGCGTTCATGCTCCACTGCACACCAGCTATATCAAATCTACATAAGTTACATCACCAAAGGAACCGACCTCATGGTTCAGTGCACAATTTAATAACTTGTAAGTGAATGCAACCGGCTGTCACGGGTGCCTGGGCACCGCTGATGCCGTCATGGGTGTCTGAGCACCCAAACACTGAACAATAGGTTACATAAGTCACGACACCATAACATTCCGGTCACTCTAGCATCGCTCCTGAGCAACCTAGGTCAAATATCAAAGCATTTATAAAAAGCCCGTAATTAGATGGTCAAAATGAGTTCAAGAACAAGGCAGAACTCCTATTATTAAGGAAGTTACGCCATGTAGACTAATTCAACCTCAGAATGCACTACAGACAAACCAGCACAAGTCTTGCGCCCGGGAAGCGGGTGTTGGTAACTTGACATATTCAAGTCCACGCATGCACAAAATGGCGGTTGTAGCGGCGTAAACGACCGAGATATGAGGGTTTGAAGTTGCAGTACCGACCGAGACAATGGGGGACATGGCGGCGTCCATGGGGGTCCTTTGTGCACCCAGTGACACATGAAAGACTCCCTCAAACAATTGCAGAGTTAGGCAGATGCCACTGGCTCCAGTCAGTCTGAGGAGCAAAGCCAGGAAATGGTACAAATAGCACTGGCTGCTCCTCCTAGAAATCAGAATCACCAGAACCACCCTTGAGGTAACATCTCCAGTCATCACTCCTGCTACCTGCTATAGCTCTACACTATGCTGGGTTAGACTATGCCAGACAGGCATAGGGCTGAACCACTAGTGGCCAGAGGCTATCTCCTACAAGACACCTACCAGAAGGTAAAGTTGAACATTATTATATTATTCCTCTAAGCAGCAGGTCAGGGGCTAGGTGTGGGAACCCACCTAGAACTATACTGGACATTGTATTATTATTATTCCCTTACAGGTGGAGTGGAACAGAACATTATACTTTATAAACACTGGTATATTTACTGTATGTGGAAATTACCTGCATATCAACATATGTGTGATTGATATTCCTACATGTTTGCCTAAAGCTGAATAAACCAGTGATAACTGGAAATAACACAATTATAAGAGCTTGATGTATTTACACTATATACCACTAGTCATATGATATTACTCATATGACAACTTGATCATGCACAAATACTAGTATGACACAGGCAACAGACTTTAATGTTTGGTTTTAGCAAGGGCATGGGCAGAGCAGTGATTGTTGCATTATTTCATGTCATCAAAGCATACACAGAGATTCCGCTTAAAAGTACAAAAAGGCTGTCTCCCCACTAAAAATTCTATAGATTCTTTAGTGATAGCGGTTTAATGACTTCTTTACTGTCAGTTTGCATGCCTTGTTACACTCCTGGGTATAGTAAGGCTAAGGCTTAACTCAGGGTTCATATTACGGCCTCATCGTAAATAAGTCAGTTCACACTTAAGGGCCAAGTAGGGGCCGATGGTGCTCACTTGCTAATGTACTGATGCCATGCCATTTTCTCCTATTTCGGAAATTAAGTTACATTGTATACATTGCATGCAACTCAAGTTGGACCCATACAGAAAAATGAATCAAGTGGTTCCTCTTCACCTATCATATTTGTTATGTTAACCTTAAGAGATCTTATGATTATACAATAAATCACTGCTCTAATGATATCAGCCAGTCTCAATAATTCCTCCCCACAGATTCACCCAAAGCCCCTCCCCTAGGCCTGGCCGTGTGTCTGGGGCTTGTAATCAGTATCTGCCTCGCACACCTGGTCTCTGACTAATGTTTTCAGGCTGCAGGCAGCTCTCAGCAAAACAGGAAAGTCAGTTTAGAGAACCTTACTTTTTTTCGTCTTGACAATTTTTTTTGTACCCTAAAGATGTTCAGGGAGCAAGGCACCATAAACTGTAATCTAAGTCAACATAAGCAATTCAGTCCATCTTAAAGAAGAGCTGGTGGCTTTTAAAGGTTACAGGCTGACCCTGACTTAGTGGGTTGTTCATCAGCTGAGGTCCTTCAGGAACCAAGTCCTCATCCTTAAGTCACATGTGTTGGAACGCTGTCCATAAGGAACAGTGATGCTTAACATAATGGGTCATACAATAATTTATGGAAAACACATAACAATTATAGAACCCTTGAAAATCAGACTAAGAACTGCTGAACAGTGAAGAATAATCAGGATAAATTTGTAACTTGGAAAAACAGCCATTATAGGAGAGGGATCACTGCTATAATTTAGGCAGACTGGTTGGAGGGGTACATTTTTCTTTTTCGATACAATTCTTTTATTGCAGATAAGGTATTTTACAGTGCATGTACCATTTTTCTTTCTTTTTTCGTTATAATGTATCTACAATAAAACTGAGGAAGAAGCAGTTTCAGGTAACTGACAATCACACACGCAGGCTCCTTGATATTTTATATATGTATATCAGCTTATCTCTTCATTAATAAGTACACCTTTAGAGCTAATCAATCAAGCACTATATATAGTGAATGGCAAGTGGACCCCTAACTTATGTCTCATCTACCACCTTCTCATCCACTCTGCATGACCATGCACTATCCTGTTTATTGTAGACACTTAGCTCTTTAAGTTCTACCACAAGGGGAGTGGGAGGGGCAGTACTGGAATTGGAACATAGAATTATTTTCAGATCCTCCATTCTCCAACTCAAAACTACTCTACAAAGAGGATTAAGTACCCCATCATGTCATATTCAACATGAAAAAGAAGGGGGTTTCAGGGTGAAAATAGAAACAATTATGTAAATTAAAATTCAACATTTTGGTGGACTTATTATTCTAACCAGAGAATAAGACTGCCTTGTCCATTGTTGTACAAACTTGCATCTTAATCTGGAACTAATGAGATTGTGTTACTGTCGCATGTCAGGCATGGCTTGATTGACCAAACAGCCAACGCTTGTGGCACATTATCCCTAGACAGGGACTGGTACCAGACATATTTATTACCTGATTCTAATAGACATCACACTGTAGGAACATGTAGGCAAAATGATGGGCATGTGGTAATGTACTATTGGCATGTGATCCTTGCACTTCGACGTTAATGCTCTGCCTGCACCAGCTGCACCAATCCAAGCACTTATGTTGTGGTTTATTAATGTCTATACTTATGTTGATTGTATTTCATCTTTTACTTTAGGTTCAGGTAAGGACAATGAACTGCTCATGGTAACGGTCTGACGTCATGCATTCTTTCCCCCTTAATGAAATTAGGTCTAAGGGTGAACTAATGGTATAGAGGCAAGTTGACAAATAGTAGCGCATGTGAGTTTGTCCTTGTAAAACATTCTGTTATTGTGTAGATACTAACAATATATGTGCCCCAATCTTGTTGTATATGCTACCTTCAAAAACAATGCTTGTCCACTTCAGTAGAATGAGTGTTGCAGAAAGACCACAAAGCTTCAACCAAGAAAGTACCCAATATGTAGAATGCCAACTTCACAATCATCTATGATATAAGGAGCAACAGGTTTTAGCAATCCTAGGTACACATCCAGTCTGAGTAATTGGCAATCATAGGATTAGCTGAAAGTAATTAATAACAGACCTGGTACCTCATAGCCTTCCCAGCAAATTGTCGCGACTCCTCGTCAACCTGTGTGAAGTGGCTCACACATGTAGCTAGATGGAACATGACATCGCTATAGCACAAGATCATCAGGGATAGCAATGGTGGTGATCACATGGCCTCACCTCAGATGGCGAGGATGGTGATCACTCACACTCATGGGGGATGGTCACTCAGGTGATCACTCACCTCGCTAGATGAAATGCGTACCTCGTGATAGCACAGGTTCACCACAGATGGTGAACCTGTGATCACCCACACTCACCAGGGATGGCGACACGAGTGATCACTCATCTCTGTAGATGAAACGCACACCATGCCATAGCGCACGTTCACCACGGTTGGCGAGGATCATGATGACTCACACTCACCAGGGATGGCAAGGCAGTTGATCACTCACCTCGCTAGATGAAACGTGCACCATGTCATAGTGCAGGTTCACCATGGATGGCGAGAGTGGTGATCACTCAGACTCACCAGTGATGGCGACGCTGGTGATCACTCACCTTGTTTGATGAAAAGCTCTTGATCATCGACATTGGTAATCATGCAGCCTCATATCTGCCAGATCAAAGTATGTTTTGCCAGACAAGGTATTGCCATATGTACCTTCCCTCTAACCACAGACAAGGTGTTCATGTAGATATTTCCCTATATATTTTTCCTGTAACCAGAGAAAAGGTGTTTATGGATAGTTGCTTTCATTTTAGAGATACCTCTATCTAAATTCAATTGATATTTTCTCTATATAATCTTGTTTGATTCAACTCTGAAGTATTACATAGAAATCAGTGTGAAACAAAGAACATTTGATACATATGGGACTTATACTTCATGCCCACACTTCCTAGATAGGCTACATGTTGAACCGTGGTGCTGTCTCAACAACCTTGGCAATGGTGGTGATGAGTTGCCATTCTGAGTGAGAGTGAGTGACAGATGATGCAATCCTCAGAGAGCATTGACTCTTGGAATGACACAAACTGACGCATAGAGTTAGACCAATGTTGGCAATGGTGGTGATAAGTCGCCATTTTGTGTGAGAGTTGATGACAGTGGCACACGCTCACACAGCGAGTGACCTCCATGTCAGCGATGGTGGTGATAAGTCGCCATTTTGAGAGAAGATTAACTAGAAGTGACGCATACTCATGCAGGGAGTGAGATCCATATTAGCGATGTTGGTGATAAGTCGCCATTCTGAGTGAGAACTGACTGGGAGGGGCACATAATCACACAGTGAGTCAGGTTCATGTTGGCGATGGTTGTAATAAGCTGCCATTCTAAGTGAGAGTTGACAGGCAGTGGCACATACTCACGCAGTGGGTTAGATCCATGTTGGTGATGGTGGTGATAAGTCACCATGCTTTATGAGGGATGACAAGGGGTGGCACATACTCATGCAGTGAGTGAAACCATGTTGGCGACTGTTGTGATAAATTACCATGCCATGTGAGACTGACACACAGTGGTAAAAGATGACGCAGTGAGTTATCAATCAAAAAGGAGTCACCAGTGATAACCAATTATGGCGACAGATAACGAAAATTTGCTGAGTTTGTAGCTTGTATGTCCCATGTCCTGACTTAAGAACATACGACTTTTGAACATCTAGCTACATGTGCATAGCACATGTTATATTATGTATGGGACATGTTATATTATGAATGGGGCTTTCACATAATATTTAGTTAGACATACAACGTAACACCCAGCCTATAAGGTACACTTAAAACATAATACACCCACATCCCAGTCTGGTCCTATTAGGTTATGGGAGGTTGAATAGACCATGCCTCAACTCTGTTAAACAGGTCTAAGCTAAAGTATAGAAATGACCCTGGGTGATTTTTGACCCGGAGTCATTTTTGACCCTGCCCCCCACCATCCCCCCACTTACCCTACTTGAAGAATTTTCACCCCAGAGTCATTTTTGACCCTGGGTCATTTTTGACCCAGAGTCATTTATGACCCTCTCCCCCACCCCTTCCCTTCCCCCTCTCTCTACCTTATCAGTTGACCTAGATAAGGGGCCTACCCCCTATACTGACTTTCAGTTATTAATGGGCAGCAGATTAACTTTCAAATTGTGTTTTCTCAACTGCTAAAGTTCATATCCAAAAGTTATTTTAGATTTAACTAGGATACATATTGGTCTTTCTAGTGATGTATGATTGATCAATCTCAAATGTGATACAAACTTATCATTTGCATTATTGTGAGCCCAGAGAGCTATTTTCCCTGATACCCACTACAATAATTAAAACAGAATGCAAAATAAGATGGCTAAAAAGTAGTTTGGTATTCTAGACTAACATTATCAATCCTCCTCTTTTCAGATATGATGGTTTTATGATGGATAGATAAAGAAAAATGGCCCCGAAAACCAAATTAAAATTGCTTTTTCCATAGCAGACAGAGCAAGGGTCATTTTTCACCCTGGGTCATTTTTCACCCAGGATCATTTTTGGGGTTTTAAAGAAGTACAGCTATTTGAAACAACTGTTTTTTTTAAAGCATGCATGCCTGGACATACTAAAAGAAGTTTTCTGAAAGGAATTAATGATTACTAAGTGAAGTCTACACAATGTAAGACATTGTAGATCAGTGGATCAACGCGGTAAAAGGTACGTCCGCACACCCCCTTGCGGGCGTACCTTTTACCCTGTTGATCCACTGTAAACAAACTGTAAGTGTTTTTTTTTCAGGGACCACACTATACAGTACTGCCTGAGTGTTCTAAACTGCTAACAGTTGTGGAATAACTTTAGGTTGACTTCATCTCATTGACTATAGGTACATGTATGGGTTGGTGGGGGCAACAAATGTTACCCTTAAGAGAGGGGGGGTCATAATATTTCTTTTTTTTTATATTATTAAGGCCCAACCCTTATAAATATCGAAAGTTAAGGGCATAATCATAATAAAAACTGCATTAGAGAGTGCTTGTGTGGGGATATCCTCACTCACTTCCAACATTATAACAGCAATTTCTTAACTTCTCAGACTTTGCCCAGACATCTAAAAGAAATGTTTCAGATCTCCCCTGAGCAAGGGCTGGGAGTGTGTCAGTCATTATCTTGTACTTGTACATTTTTCTTGAGCCCTCTCTCTATGACAGGACTCTGGAAAAATTCATCATAAAGACAGCCTTAAAGTGTAGCTTCTAGGCTGATTCTTAATTGACATACCTTTTTCAAGCCCACCATGTTTTGTATTTATGGGTTTTAGTCAATTTAGTCAACATATAATTCGCATGTTTATACTTCATTCAGTGTTCAGTGTGTCTCCTTGATCAGCAACAAGTAAAGCCACCTTTTACATATACTTTCAATACAAATCAGATAAACATATAACTTAAGCCCTTAATCAAAATCCTACTTCTTAAAGGCTCCTTTTGGTCTCACCCCCAATTTTCTTATAACCTTATTCTATACTAACTACAAATCTTTAAGGACCTATTGTAATCAAGAACCCTGTGCCAATTGCGTCCATGCTGATCAAGATTACACAGATACTCCATTTCTGTAAATAAGAATTTGGTAAACCCAGAATCCTTACTGCTGTAAACCTATATTTTCCCTGCACTCATAGCGGAGATGAGTGGGAGTGTGGGGATATGTCAAGAGACTATTCTGGGTATTACAATTATTCTGTATATATTTACTTTTTCACCGCTAGGCTTATCCAGAACTCTGCCTACAAGCCTACTCACAGCCCCTACCTATTTTCAACCTAACAGGCTGAGTGACTCACTTACCCCCTCCCTCTTCCAGTGGAAACCCTCAGGCTCCACCTGTGAACCCCCACTGGAATGTATGACTCATGCACTACTCCTAGTCCTGCCTGCCCAGGTGACTCACCCCTAAGAGCAGCTCACCCCCTCTCAAATCCGGATCAGACTGGATCTAACCTGACTGGGGCTGAGCTACTCATCTCCCAGACTGAGTCACTGGGCACGCCCTAATATGGAAGCATGAGTCAGCCTGAGCAGCTCTTTCCACCTTTATAAGCTGGACAGATCCTGCTCAGTCAGAGTCTTAGACTGCTCACAGACCTAGAGGCTACATCACCCTACACTAAGGCATAGGCTTGGCTGGATAAGCATGGTGAGTGATCATGCTGTACCATCTTATGATCACTCTGAACCAAACTGGAATAAACCTGGATCAACTGAAGACCTCTGAGCTTCTGTCTTCCCTTACTTATAGTCACTGAACCGCCTATTGACAGTACGCTCGTCTGGTCATTTCATTCTGGATACTGATGCAAGTAACGAATCTATTGGAGCGGCATTATCCCAGATACAGAATGGTGTCAAGGTTCCAATAGCTTTTGCGAGTAATAGTCTTAATAAGGCTCAAAGGAATTATTGTACCACTAAATGAGAGTTGTTGGCTGTGGTGGTTTATACAAAGAAGTTTAAACACTTTCTCTATGGAGGGAACTTTACGCTTCATCTTCATCTTTGAAATGGTTGTTAAATTTCAAGGATGCAGAAGGGATGATTGGAAGGTGGTTGGCAGACTTGAGTGAATTCGGGCTGGAAAACAGTCATATCCAGCGTAGACTAGGCAATCAGCATACCACTGCTGATAGTCTGAGCAGGAAACCTGTTTGAAGATGCAGCAGAGTAGAATGTAACGACTGCGGTGCTCACAAGGCTGTAATAGCCAATGTGGAACCTCCTGTAGATCCTACATTAATGCAGAGTCTTTTACAGTGAACTCGATACTAAAGTTTCATGAGGCAGACTCTACATTGTCTCGTCTGAAAGAACTGGTTAGAGAAGGGAAATGTCCAGTGAGACCAGAAATCTCATTGGAAAATAGAGAACTTAGGTTTTTTCTCTCGCAATGGTCTGAGGACGGACTATTATGTAGATGGAAGAAAAGGCCTGGAAAGAGAAGGATATTACAAATAGTAATGCCTTCTACCATGAGACAGGATGTCATGTTCTTCTGTCACGGACAGCTCCCAATCCATCTTTCTAAGATCATCTCTCCCAACTTACACCTTACACCTATACCTCGAACCTACGACAGGTTGAGCTATAGGATCGGAGGCAGAGCTTAGATCTTGGCAAGTGTGTTACCACCTTCATGAAACACTCATGTCAGCTATGCAATAAAAGGATCAAATGAACTTCCATGGATTCCGTGTACATTCACTTCACCACATGTAACCGTCCATTGACACAATGATCTTAGAATATATAGATTGGGAGCTGCTCAAGCTACCTTATATACTAAGGGCTTGAGCAGCTCACAGTGTTGTGAAATGTTCTGTACATGTGGCTCAATAGAATAGTGACACATGTCATAAGGAGAGAGTGCCACCTTTGGGTAGATTATGTTAATGAGGATTGAGAGGAGATTGTGAAATATCCTCTCATTCCAAATATGGCACCACAGGTGGATCGCACTTCCTCCAGTTGGACTGAGTAGATAAGGTTGGAATGTTATTACATCCTTGTACCTTATGTCACAGAGTCTAATGAAGGAAGTGTGTGTGTGATGACTAAAGGATCCTGGTTCCTGTTGAGGAATACAGGAGATTATTGAGTGTGGATCATGGGCAGAGCTTAGGCTTTATATGGCGAAGAATTTAGTAAATAATAATAATACCCAGAATGGTCCATTGACAAATCCCCACATTCCTACTCGTCTCTGCACCAGTGTTAAGGGAGAAAAATAAGTAGAAAAGATGAGGCTTTGCCAAGTCTATTGACAATTATGGGTATTATGATACAAATACTGGGTTTTGTGAAAAACCTCATGGGTTTGACATTATATGCAGTATAAAAAAAAGGGTTCCTTTATGGAATTACAAAAATAAAGTTTTTGTGTTGATCAAGTGACTTAATGTATATATACAGGTTTTAAATGCCGGGATATGTACAATGCTTAAAATATATATGTACCGGTATGTTATCGTGGGAAAAAGAAAATTTTTCTGATTTGATAACATGTTGGTCCCATACATTAATACGCAATGAAATATATCCAGATGAAAATTAACCAAGTTTGGTGATTCTTGGTATTGTGGGGTCAACAATCAACACAAGAGTGACGAGTTTTTGGCTCCACATTACCAAGGCTCATAACTGAAGTTGTGTAGGGTCTGCTACACAGTCAGGTATAAGGTATAGGTCAAGGTGGTATTCAGTGTTACTGTTGACTAGAAACATGGTAATTTTCATGAAAATATACAAAAATGGGATGTATACAACCTGTTGATTATGGATAACTAATTTGACTAAAACTCATAAATACATGTCATAGTTGAGCTTGAAAAAACAGTGGTAAAGGTAATGAATTTTATAGCACCTAGAGAGGCAAGCCAGAAGGGTATTTTGGTGTCTCTCATAAAATTCATCAAAAATCATATATTAACGTCACAATTGTGTCTCAGCGATTTGGATTTAAAATATGGTTATACAAAAATTGGTTTTGAAAAGTGTCTATTTGGGTCTCTTGAACTGTCAATATGGGTGTATACTGCTGGGAAGTAGGTTTTGATATTCCTTATGGTGATATTGTCTTTTTGTGGCCTGAAAAGTTCTATGGCGAGGAAGCTATTGGTTATAAGTTGCCATGTTGTTTCGGTGTTGCTTGTTTCTGGACTTGATGGTACTGGTCCTTTCCCCTTGGGTTTGGCCTCTGGTACTGAAGGAAACGATGCTGTGTTGGTGGTAGGTATGTTGAGGAAACAGCAGGAAGAGGAGACAATTCATCGACCTATAGTTTGTCTGTTATGGGTTGCAGACAGGCCACGGTCAATACAGAGAAAGGACGTGAGATCAATTTCATTTTGTCAACGTACGAAACCTAAGTACAGAGCTCGATTGATTTATTTGGCTTAGCGCGGGTCCTGTATCCAGGGACGCTATGGTTAGTTTATCTAAATTCCACCAGGTGGTAGTAGCGAGCTGGCGCTGCACCGTAATGGCGAAAAATCAGATAAGTTATGGGGATTAAATACAGGTGTGACCTGCTCAGGTCGACTCCTACCTGTCTCAAATATCCTGGAAAGAACTCTGTTGATGTTGATTGGAGGGAAATTTAAATTTTTTGGGCCGAAAATGGGGGGGGGGCGAGAAAAAAAAAAAAAAAATTTCTTTCCTGTGTCGCCAAATTTTTGATCCGGGCTGCTATAAAAGGGGGGTATGTGATGTCATAATGTTACATAATCATGGAGGTCTACATGGTAGACATCGTTCTGCCTAACGGCACGATCCTACACGTAGTGATCACCATGACGGGCGGATTGTAAGTATATTTTGGTTCACAAAGGGGTGATACTTGAATATTGATAATTTTGAGGGTCTAGACATGGGGCATTTTGGTCTAATCCACTTCTTGGATTGTGTTTCAGCATCACACAGATCCAGTGGATAATTGTTCCGCCCGGGGGTATGCCGAATGGCTTCTGAGGTAAGTTCGATCTGAGCGAGTTAAAGTTTGAGCATGTGCTAATGTTGTTGTGGTAGGGATTCCACGTGCGGGTGTCACATGACCGATGGTAGTCATGGTGACGGTCGTGACGTCCGTCAGTTTCGATATGTAAAACGAAACCAAAATGGCGCCGGGCTGCCGCGCATGGCGCGAAAGTTGTCGGACCAGACGCTGCAGCCGGTGCCAATACTGATGAACATTAGTGTAGGCCGATCTATTGTGTTAGTTAGGCTTAGCTGTGGCTATGATGTTGTTTAGCTCAGTGTGGTTGATGATGGCTGTGTATGGGTGTGTTTTGGGCGTCTTGCGGAGGCTGGGGGGTTCAGTGTGGGGCGGGGGAGGGGGGTGAAGGGTAGGCTAGAAGGGGGGGGCGATCCCCACATAAGCGTCTTTGCGGCATATGTGTAAGGGCTACCTGCCATCCCCACATAAGTGTGATGGTATCTTCCAAACGCTACACTGCACGAACTTTGACATTTACATTTGGTAAAGGCCCTGTAATGGTGGTCAATTTTCTATCAGAATTTATGTAAAGATACAGCTGAAGATTTACACAGTATTTACCTGGCATTTACATGCATTGATATTTACGGACATTTACAAGGTGTGTAATTTAGATGTAATACTGATGTTAATGCCAAGTAAATGCAATCAAAGCCGCACTAAATGTACCAGGGCTTTATCCCATCTATAAATTCTAAGTAAATCTCATGTAAAAGTGTGTGATTCTCATGGAGCCTTACTCTTCATTAACTAGGGTTTTACCCCATCTGTTAATCCCAAGAAAAGCTCATATAAATGTATGTAATTCTCATTGAGCTTTACTCTTCATTTACCAGAGTTTTACTCCATTTTCTAATTCCGAGTAAAACTCATGTAATTGTGTATAATTCCTATTTAGCCTTATACTAAGTTACAAGGATATCCCCCTTCTGCAAATCCAGAGTAAACATTTCCTTCCTGATTTGTAAACCATAGTAAGGGACAATATAATTGGTTCTAGACCTTCTAATGATGGAATAGAAGGAGTATACTATAGAGGCCAGATCAGGGAGCAGGGGATCTCTGGGCTATATACTAGGGTTCTAGAGCTTCCGATGACGGGGATAGAAGGGGTAGAGGCCAGGACAAGGAACAGGGGATCTCGGTGGCTACATGCACAGCTTCTAGGCCTTCTAATGCCGGGGATAGAAAGGGTAGAGGCCGGGACAGGGTGCAGGGGATCTCAGTGGCTACAGGCACAGCTTCTAGGCCTTCTAATGCCAGGGAACGAAGGGGTACAGGCTGGGACAGGGTGCAGGGGTTCTCAGGGGCTACATGCATGGCTTCTCGGCCCTCTAATGATGTGTATCGAAGGGGTAGAGGGCAGGACAGGGTGCAGGGGATGTCTGGGACCATATACAAGGGTTCTAGACCTTCCAATGACTGGGATAGAAGTGGTAGAGGCCGGACAGGGAGCAGGGTCACTCAGTGCCCATATACACCGATTCTAGACCTTCTATTGATGGGGATAGAAAAGGCAGAGGCCGGGACTATGTCCAGGGGTTCTCAGGGACCATATACACAACTTCTAGGCCTTCTATTGATGGGGATAGAAAGAGTTCAATTATTTATGCTTCCTAAATGGTTCTCATGAGTGGGCACATATAATGGTTCATGCTACCACCAGTACACATGTTGTTTATCCCATACTACAGGTGAGGTGTGTGCATGCAGACAGGTAGTCTGGTGTGACAGCCCAGGTAGAGGATGATTGACAGGTGAGAACAATAGGCCAGGATAAGGCATGCTGCATACCCCACTACCTCAGTCACCCCCCTCACCCACTCACCTAGCTATGACACCTCAATTATCTGGGGGATTAGTCTCAGGGTGCTACATGGGGGAGGGTTATTTTTAAACAGTGTGACCAGTACAATACCAGGCAGAAGACAGAGAACATGTACATGTACAGGTGGGATAGTCTATATTATATATAGAATAACATATGGATGAAAATGTAAGTGTAATTTTACAAAACACAAATCAGTATGCTATCAATATCATATACAGATTGTAATTCATATTCATGTACTATTGATATGTAGTATAGTATGGTTTATATGCATCCTATGCCGTCTTTGTGATTACTACCTTGTATATTAATCTGCTATATGCAATCTCTTTTTCCAGAGAAACCTAGCTCCAAGTTGCTTTGGAATATCATTGGATATTGGTATGCCCTTATACCCCACACCTCCCCATCAGTGGGGGCCCTAGTATCAGTATGTTAACTATAGTCCATGATGCTCTCTGGGCACTATCCTAGTCTCTACCCCTTTCTACCCCATCATTACAAGGCATATGAATCATGTATATGGTTCCTGAGACCCCTGGACATGGTCCTGGCCTCTGCCTTTTCTATACCCATCATTAGGGGGCCTAGTCTAGAAGTCTTGTATATGGTCCCTTAAACCCCTGGGCATAGTCCCAGCCTCTGGCCCTTCTATCCTATGTCATTAGAAGGCCTAGAAGACGTGTATATGGTTCCTGAAACCCCTGGACCTGGTCCCGGCCTATGCCCCTTCTATCTCCATCATTAGGAGGTCTAGAAGACGTGTATATGGTTCCTGAAACCCCTGGACCTGGTCCCTGCCTATGCTCCTTCTATCTCCATCATTAAGAGGTCTAGAAAATGTGTATATGGTTCCTGAAACCCCTGGACCTGGTCCTGGCCTATGTCCCTTCTATCCCCATCACTAGGAGGTCTAGAAGCTGTGAATGTTAGTCTCTGAAACCCCATGAACATAGTTCGTGCAGCATGCAGACCAAAGGAGACACATCCATGGCTTGGGGCAGGACACAGTGAAGAACAATGTCTTCATAAACTGATGATTCAATTGATGTAGAAATAAATAAAACACTGTATTCCATTAATCAAATGTCCCAATAATTGATGAGCCCTTGAATATAATAATCTATAATGATTTCAGAGAACTGTATCATAGTATTTACCTTGAGTTTACAGAAAATTACATCATGTGTAACATTGGTATTTACATGGGGTTTACTGGACCGTACATCATGTGTAATATTGGCATTTACATGGGGTTTACTGGACCGTACATCATGTGTAACATTGGTATTTACATGGCTTTTACTGGGCCTTACATCTTGTGTAATATTGGTATTTACATGGCTTTAACTGGGCCTTACATCTTGTGTAATATTGGTATTTACATGGGTTGTACTGGACATTACATCAGATGTAAATACAGCCATTACGACCTTTGAATTGGCAGTAAAACACATGCAAAGAGCGATCTTCATCAGCTTTACAGATCACGGGAATTCAGCTGTAATTGTGTGTAATGGCCTGTAAATCTCTGTAAATACGGAAATTACTCCTAATGTAAAGGGGTTGTAAAACCCAAAAGTTGTGCAGTGCTACTGACATTTGGGTATAACCTCGGGACGGTCCTAAGTTATATGATTGTGGGGGTGGCCGGTAGTCGCTGAGGTGGGACGGTGGTCTCCGTCATGAACCGAAATCGGCCGTGTTGGAATGGTGAGTCGCAATTTTACCTACCATAGACTATGTATGTGGCCCTCTCAGCCAGGTTGAGTTTAAACATATATAGATAGTTGGGGTGCTGGGCTTCTTGGGGTTCAGCGGAGCCAACTTAGTGGGCTCGATTTGCTTTGCCACTGTTTGGGCCCGAGCTTTTTATCTGGTATGCTCTCCTGGATCGGGGGACGATGCCGTGGCTAGATTCGCTGAGCATCCACTGTCACAGCGTGGGGACACCTGTTCTATAAATAGAGTGGGTGATTCCCCCGTTGTTATGGTTACGGGTATACTGACAAAACATTTTGTTTTGGTTTTGCCAGTGCACATGTACTCTACTGCAATAGTGGTCCATACGAATTTTCATTTTGGGGGAATTAGGGCTTGGGTGGTTGAGTGGGGGGGGGCTTGGTTTTGTGTGAGAGAGAAAAAAAAAGGTGGGGTGTGGGTTGGAAAAATGAAAAGTTTTATACAAAGTTTTTTTTTTTTTTTTTTTTTTTTTGGGGGGGTTGTTTGGGGTGTGTTGCTAATAGGACACTGGTAGGCATAATTTCTAAAATAGACTAGCTTGTTAGGTTAGTCTATGGCTAGTATTTGATGTATTTGTACCCTGACCTTTTGTAAGAGGTTTAGCAACTAGTGAGCTAAGATGGTTCAATACAGTGGTGGGGGCGTTTGGCTTGATAACAATGAACAGATTGCCAAACAGATCCATGGCCTTGCTCCTATTTGCCATGTGGGCCTAGAAGGCTATGGATGGGCCGCCCTGGGTTGGGTCCATATGACTTTGGTGCCTTAAGGCTTGAACATTAGTATTAAATAAATGGGTAATCTGAGCTAGGATGGGTGGTGTGTGGGGTGGGTGGGGTGGGTGGGGTGTTGCCAAAAGGTTGATAAGTAAAATCTAAAGTGGTCAGGTCGTCGTAGAAAGGCATGAAGTGGAGTGCGAATTCAACTATCACATTTTACAAAGCACTCTGGGCGCACACTACCATTGGCATGTAATGGGTATCTGGGTCACATTATGGCAAATCCATCATTGTCATGCTAGAATGATTGATGACGCTACTAATGGACACATAAGACAAAGACCTACCTGGGCTGGTTGCATGGCAGCCTCGTCATTTGGCCCTGTGGTCTCCGGATACTTGCTCCAAAAGGTGACTGGGTTTGGTAAGTTTGGTATATTGTTTGGGAAGTGGGAAAGATGGGGGTAGAGTGAGGCTTATAAGCACTTCATGAGGTTGGCTAATTCCTCATTCCATGCCTCCCGATGAGGTATGTCTCACCCATATATGGAACGAGGCCTAGCTATTGGTTGTTTTGCATATAACGGGCCCGTGATATGCAAATTGAGGGGAGGCGCCTAGGCCTAGGTACGGATGATCATTGGATGATCTGAATATTGTAGTAAAACTAGGAGGGGAGTAATGGCTGTGGCGCTGAGATTAGTCAGCTTACCAGGGGTGCACTTGTTCCTGTTGTGATAACACAGCAGGGAACCATGCTGAGTTATTATTTGATTGAGTGTCTCACCAAACATTCCAGTACCAATGGTAAACAGATGTATAAACACGGATCAGGATGCAAGAGAGCTGCTCTCCTACAGTAGGCCGTCATTTGGTAATACCTTAGGGTATAGAGGAGCCCTGAGCTTGAAACAAACCGGCGCATGCATGCCCTAATTTAATGGGACACAAACCGAGCGTACGCTGTGACCGTGGGTAATTTATGTGGCGTGCCAACCAGATCATTCAGTTTACGGCTGCCTGAGTTGTGGTACTAAGGTTTGATATTTTGGAGGGGATAAATGGAATTTGTGGAAAAATAAAACATAAAAAAAAAGTGAATTTGGTGGTTCTAATGAGTACTCTCCACTGAAATAATATATAGGAAATGGAGAGGGAACATCTATTACACGAAGAAAATTTGCCTATAGTGTCTGGGTGGTTCTATGTATGTCTGTTTCAAGGGTGCTAAGGAGGTTACCATGGGTGGGTTTGTTAGGAATAATAGATTGGGGTGTAGGGCTGGGGTGGGGGCGGAAGGGGGGCAATGCCTATACTCTGACTATAGACATTGTAGGATGTTTTTGGAGGAAAAGGGATTTATCAGCCAGTAACACTGTAAGTCTAAGGTTCCTAACATATTTCAAAATGTGTACTTGCTATTCTATCAACCATTTCTGGTTAATAAAAACAAGGAGGCGCCAGAATCAACGAGAGCTCTATACAAGTGGTTGTCCATGTTAACAGATACTGCACTCTTAGTCAATTCTGTATCAACGAAAATGGCCTTACCTTGCTGTCCATATTGACCAGACTTGCTTTTAGGCTCCAGAATCGAGGTATCCTGGCTGTGCTTTTCATCGTCAGTGCAAGAGTCCTGGAGGTGTGAGAGTCAATTGAGAGTTAACTTCTGCTTCAGTAGTAGGAGCAGGAGTAGTGGTGGGCGGTCGTGTGGTCGGGTCCTGTAGGGTGGGGGTCGGGGACTATAGGTGCTGTAGTTCCGTTCCCTGAATCCTAATTATTGTGACTGTTCCTGGGGCTGTCGCTGTCGGCGTCAGATTGTGGCGGTGTATAGCTCCAGGGGTGGTGTTCCTTGGTGTGTCGGGTGGGTATAGCTGGGTCATTTTGAAGGCGTCAGGTGATGAAGTTTGCCTCTGGAAGTGGTGTGTAGTATCACTTGTGGAATGGTTGGGCACGTCTAGCCCAGGTGATGTAAAGGTGCGTTGTTCTGAAGCTGGCTCCTTAGGTGATGTCTCACCATGTTTAATGAGAGGTAGTAAATATGAAAAATAATAATAATACCCAGAATGGTCCATTGACAATTATTTTATTAAGTGTCTCACCAAACATTCCAGTACTGATGGTAAACAGAGGCATAAACACGGATCAGGATGTCTAGGTGCTGCTCTCCTACAATAGGCGGTCATTTGGTAATACTTTAGGGTATAGAGGAGCCCTGAGCTTGTAACAAACCGGCGCATGCATGCTCCTAAAATTAGGGTCCACAAACCGAGAATACGCTGTGACCTTGGGTAATTTATGTGGTGTGCCAAACTTAATCAATCATTATATGACTGTCTGAGTCTAGAACTCTAGATAAAATTCTTGACAATGTCCCATCAGTAAAAATAAGCCAGAAAGCTTTTGGGGTTTGTGTGTTTTGAGCGTTAAAGGTAATTGGTATATGATTTAGATAATAAAAATAATAAATGATGGGAAAAAAAGTTGTGGGGGAAAAACATTATTGCACGAAATAACAGTCATTTGCAGTCCTTTTTCAAAACCATGTATGGCAGCCTGATTTTTCACAACTTTATTTATCAACCTCTTGACAAAACCCCCCACCAGCCCATTTATCTACCTTAGTCTAACCACAAACCTATCAAACCATTTTTATTCACAACAGCCTTAGAACCCCAGAGATTAGACATGGAGTCAACTCAGGGTGGACCATCCACAGTCTTTTAGGCCCAAACGGCATCAAAAGTAAGGCCATGGATCTGTTTGAGATCAGAATAACTATCATGGAGCACAAAGACATGATCAAACGTATATCCAGCAAAGACCTAGGTGTATACCTAAACAACAAAACAGTTCAAAAGGAGCTCACCCTACAAAACCCCATTGTATTATCGGCCACCAAGGCCATGATATTTGATCTATGCAAAGATTTCCCCACAGTCCCATTGTGGGACAGATTCAGTGAGGAAACATCAAGCTACATTGCACTCCTATGTGCCAGAACTCTGATTACCTCAGAGAAGCCACTTAAAGAGCTACCAAGATATGAAACAGGTATCGGCAGATACAATGTCATAATCCAATCAACAAATCTTCAGACCCAGCTGGCAGCGTTTGAAATGGCTAAATACGCCCCTTATATAGTTAAAAGCTATCAACCCTGAATTGACCCATTTTTCCCCCCCCTACACATTTACGATGTGAAGAATCAATTACTTTCCTTCAATTCCTTTTTTCTCATGACAATTTTTTTTTTCTACATGACTAAGCTAGAGACATCCGTGCTAGTTAAGATATTAGCCTAGCAACCTGATAACCTTTTAAATAACATGTCCCAAAGTGCCACAATCACACCGCACACACCCAAGCAACCCCCCCCCCCCCCACATGTATAGGACACCCACCGCCCAATCAACACAAACATACCTCACACAAAGCCAACTCCCCAACTCAAACTCCTTAAAGACCCGCCCCACCCCAGACAAACAGTCCTATCTCAGTCTCATATGAACCATTTCTCATAAGCTTATCTAAATTTCTATTTTTAGGATAGCAGCCTCCTTGGCAGCACTCTTCCTAATTATGTGCGCCCAGACCCAACAGTCAGGAGCACAGGATTTTGTAACCAAAGAAGAGACTATCTTCAGGCCGAACTATGGCGTTCTATTCACTAAAATACCCCAGAAAATGATCTCAGGATATATGGATTACCCATTAGTTTTCCCTTTAGACCTATCCTTTAATCAATCCTTGCAGCGACCGGACAAATTAACCTCCCTAGTCAGTAGAAATGCCCCAAATTTTATCTTGGAAACCGCCCAATCTTTAGACCTAATTTTGGCAAAACTCTACCAAAAATCTCAAAAATCTTTAGCCCTGTTAATAAAATTTATGGAGCATCCCCAAACCAGAACACCCAGAGGCGCCCCAGGACAGATCATAGGTGATATTTTAAGAGCATCAATTGGCTTGAGCACGCAACCTGAAGTAGGCTTGTTAAATTCTGAAATGTCCGACTTAGAAAAAGCCCTAGCTACTAAAATGCACGTGGTAGAATTAGCCACACATTTTCTTTTGAACATTTCTGAATTTAATTATCAATCTCTGAGCATTTTCTCCAGCATACAAAATAACACGGATCACGCCCTGTCTCTGCTCAGTTCCAACCTCTGGCTCTTGAGTAACAATGTATCAAATATCTTATTCAACCTGGAACAACAAAACAGACAAGACACCTATCATTCGATGTTATTTACCGCTGCTAACTCTCAGATTGAAGCGCTAATGAACCTGCAAAATGATTTAGACACCCTTCTAGACTCACTAATCACTCTAATGAAAGGTGAGCTACCTCCAAAATTAATTCCCCATAAAGTTATGGAAGATGGACTTAATAATCTATCAAGCTCCTTGTATGAAGCCCATAACGGTATCATGATTCTAAACGTACCCACCGGTTTCTACTACAAGAGGAGAGTGCATGTGCACTGGCAGGACCAAAACAAACTTTACATCACAGTACCTATACCCATAGGACTGGGAGACAACACCTACTCCATATATAGGGCGGAGGCCTTTCCAGTCCCATTTGATACCACCAATGTAAACACTACTGGGTTTACACAAGTACAGCCTTTGCCTGATTACATAGCTATGTCTGTGTCCCAGTCACACTACATTGAACTGGACCACTCTGACTTAGATCTATGTGATGTAAATGTTTTTATTACATGCAACCTGCCCCTGCCCATGTTATCTCCCAGGTACCCCACCTGCAGCTTATCCCTATTTTTAGACCTACCTGACGCTGTACATCACACCTGCAGTTTTCGGGCCCACATGACAGCACAAATTCCCAACATTGCTAAGCCCATCTCCCAGAGCTCCTATATGCTGATCACTAGCACTTCACCTTCAATAATGCAATGCTCGAACTCAGGCCAAATCAAGATCAAAAATGCAGCCTACTCTATTATTTCAGTGCCATGCCTCTGCTCACTTAAAAACAGAGGCATGATAATGATTAATTCCGATCTATCCTGCGCCCAAAACTTTACTTTAGAACCTATTGCCAAAGTGCCCGTCAACTTGCCACTATGGCGGCATTTTGGTAACCCGCCAAACAACATATCAGGAGTAACCATAGCAACCACCCCGACCCATCTAGACCTACCAAATTTTCAGCGCCTGAAGCGCCTCCACAACCAAAAATTCCTACCCCTATTCAAGGACATTTTAAACTTAAAAGGCGCTGCCACCAAAATTCATGATAAGTCATCCATCCTGAGCACCAACTCACTCATACATCTAGGATATCACCTGGAGTTTTCCCCTTGGTTACACCTGTTGTCGCCAGCCATCGCCATCTTGTGCTGCCTAATCACATGTCGTGTGCACATGCACGTGGTATACTTAGCCCAATTAATGACCATTCACAGTCGAGCAACGATGGCCGACGCAGCATCTTGGAATAAGCTTAAAGAATTGATCAAAAACACCAACCAAAATTGGCCTACGCGAACCACACCCCAGGAGATCACAACACCTGACTGGATTCAGATGCCAGGAAGGTATGACTCCATGATTGCCTTCCTAGGCATCATCCTCAGCTTGCTATTCATCAGACCGGCAGGGAGACGCTGTCTTAGGCATTGGCCCTACGGCAGACAGGACCCCGCCCCCGGCACCCCAAGATTCGTGCTGAAAATACACTCTGGAGGGCACACATATGCTTTTCCAGTGGGATTAATGGTGTATGGAAGGAACCTTTGGCCAGCCTCCATCTTGGCACCCAAACTAGCACCACCCAGGTTAACTTTCCCCCTAGCCCGTCATCTTGATGCGCATTGGAAGTCAGACGTCGGAATGATCATTGGTGGAAGACTGAGGATGGTGAAGCTGGAGAGGTACCCCAGTTGCCCTTTGCTCTGGCGCATTCCCATCGCAATCATCCTCAGATCCAGACCCCACACGGTCACCCTGGCCATTGTACAGGAAAACCAACCTGACTTCCAACTCACACCAAGTGAATATGAACTATCGGCCAGCTACAAACCAGTGCCACCTATGACACGGAGAAAAGACCTACTCAGGCGGGAAGCCCCTAAAGCCTCCACCAGTGGGACAACTCCAGCAGAGATGGCCCTGCTACAACTCAGAGAAACCCAACCACCCAAGGACCTATACTTATTCGACCCTACACTGGCTGAGAGGGCCATTAACACCATGGATGGTAGGTTTTTAACATTTTAAACCGTTAGTTTCTGCTGATGTGGGGATCGTTGAGAATGCTCAGCATCCTCAGCGACCTCCACTGGCCACCCCCCGAGGTTCCTCCCATAATGGACTCTCCCCAGCGCCCACAGGCCCGGCAACAACACTGGACGGTACCACCACCCTTATGTGGGGATGGCAGGTGCTGAACAGCGTTGCATAGCAGACCGGATAGCCCTGAGACGCTGATGTGGGGATCCCCCTTCTATCCGCCGAGATCCCCGAGACCCCCCAAGGACCCCCCATAGGACCCCATCCCGACCTAATACCTAAAACCATTCATACAAATCACAAAACTGCGAGCTGCTCAAGCCCTTCATATAAAAGGCAGCTTGAGCAGCTCCCAATCATCTCTCCCAACTTACACCTTACACCTATACCTCGAACCTACGACAGGTTGAGCTATAGGATCGGAGGCAGAGCTTAGATCTTGGCGAGTGTTATCATTGTTACCACCTTCATGAAACACTAATGTCAGCTATGCAATAAAAGGATCAAATGAACTTCCCTGGATTCCGTGTACATTCACTTCACCACATGTAACTGTCATTAAACATGAGCAATAGTGAGACATCACCTAAGGAGCCAGCTTCAGAACAACGCACCTTTACATCACCTGGGCTAGACGTGCCCAACCATTCCACAAGTGATACTACACATCACTTCCAGAGGCAAACTTCATCACCTGACGCCTTCAAAATGACCCAGCTATACCCACCCTACACACCAAGGAACACCACCCCTGGTAGGAGCTATACAGCGCCACAATCTGATGCTGACAGCGACAGCCCCAGGAACAGTCACAATAATTAGGATTCAGGGAACGGAACTACAGCACCTATAGTCCCCGACCCCCACCCTACAGGACCCGACCACACGACCGCCCACCACTACTCCTGCTCCTACTACTGAAGCAGAAGTTAACTCTCAATTGACTCTCACACCTCCAGGACTCTTGCACTGACGATGAAAAGCACAGCCAGGATACCTCGATTCTGGAGCCTAAAAGCAAGTCTGGTCAATATGGACAGCAAGGTAAGGCCATTTTCGTTGATACAGAATTGACTAAGAGTGCAGTATCTGTTAACATGGACAACCACTTGTATAGAGCTCTCGTTGATTCTGGCGCCTCCTTGTTTTTATTAACCAGAAATGGTTGATAGAATAGTAAGCACACATTTTGAAATATGTTAGGAACCTTAGACTCACAGTGTTACTGGCTGATAAATCCCTTTTCCTCCAAAAACATCCTACAATGTCTATAGTCAGAGTATAGGCATTGCCCCCCCCACCCCAGCCCTACACCCCAATCTATTATTCCTAACAAACCCACCCATGGTAACCTTCTTACCACCCTTGAAACAGACATACATAGAACCACCCAGACACTATAGGAAAATTTTCTTTGTGTAATAGATGTTCCCTCTCCATTTCCCATATAATTATTTCAATGGAGAGTACTCATTAGAACCACCAAATTCACCTTTTTTTTTATGTTTTATTTTTCCACAAATTCCAATTATCCCCTCCAAAATATCAAAAACTTAGTACCACAACTAAGTGACATTGCCACAATTTTTATTTAATTTTCTGAAGGCTCAGGCAGCCGTAAACTGGATGATCTGGTTGGCACGCCACATAAATTACCCACGGTCACAGCGTACGCTTGGTTTGTGTCCCATTAAATTGGGGCATGCATGCGCCGGTTTGTTACAAGCTCAGGGCTCCTCTATACCCTAAGGTATTACCAAATGACGGCCTACTGTAGGAGAGCAGCTCTCTTGCATCCTGATCCGTATTTATACCTCTGTTTACCATTGGTACTGGAATGTTTGGTGAGACACTCAATCAAATAATAACTCAGCATGGTTCCCTCCTGTGTTATCACAACAGGAACAAGTGCACCCCTGGTAAGCTGACTAATCTCAGCACCACAGCCATTACTCCCCTCCTAGTTTTACTACAATATTTAGACCATCCAATGATCATCCGTACCTAAGCCTAGGTGCCCCCCCCCTCAATTTGCATATCATGGGCCCGTTATATGCAAAACAACCAATAGCTAGGCCTCGTGCCATATATGGGTGAGACATACCTCATCAGGAGGCATGGAATGAGGAATTAGCCAACCTCATGAAGTGCTTATAAGCCTCACTCTACCCCCATCTTTCCCACTTCCCAAACAATATACCAAACTTACCAAACCCAGTCACCTTTTGGAGCAAGTATCCGGAGACCACAGGGCCAAATGCCGAGGCTGCCATGCAATCAGCCCAGGTAGGTTTTTGTCTTATGTGTCCATTAGTAGCCAGAGTGCTTTGTAAAATGTGATAGTTGAATTCGCAGTCCACTTCATGCCTTTCTACGACGACCTGACCACTTTAGATCTTACTTATCAACCTTTTGGCAAACACCCCACCCACCCCACCCACCCCACACACAACCCATCCTACCTCAGATTACCCATTTATTTAATACTAATTTTTAAGCCTTAAGGCACCAAAGTCATATGGATTCAACCCAGGGTGGCCCATCCATAGCCTTCTAGGCCCACATGGCAAATAGGAGCAAGGCCATGGATCTGTTTGGCAAGCTGTTCATTGTTATCAAGCCAAACGCCCCCACCACTGTAATGAACCATCTTAGCTCACTAGTCACTAAACCTCTTACAAAAAGTCAGGGTAAAAATACATCAATTACTAGCCATAGATCAACCCCTAACAAGCTAGTCTATTTTAGAAATTATGCCTACCAGTGTACTATTAGCAACACACCCCAAACAACAGACCCCCCGAAATTTTGTATCAATTTTTTCATTTTTCCAACCCAAAATTCCCAAAATACACTGCGTCTTGCACCCCACCTTTTTCTCTCACACAAAACCAAGCCCCCCCCCACTCAACCACCCAAGCCCTATTTCCCCCCCAAATCAAAATTCGTATGGACCACTATTGCAGTAGAGTAAATGTGCACTGACAAAACCAAAACAAACTGTTTTGTCAGTATACCTTTGTAGTGTCCTACCCCTGGATGTTCAATCGAATCTTTCGATAAACAACGAAGAACAACTATTCAGGTTCCAGTTAAAACTTTATTGTCTAATAACACATAGGCATCAGCCGTTCTCGATCACAGTTACAGGTGGCAGAGTTTGAACTCTAAAACAGGTTCGACACTAGGCCTTCTAGTGTCTACAGTTGATATTCCACATACACCTCCTCTGTGCAGCAGCACAGAGGAGTACTAGAATATGGTAGCCGGGCAGCCGCCAACCATCGCTCAGGATGGTCAGTCGGGGCTGGACTGACCCTGAGGAAGGCCGTACAATGGCCTTATATACACTGGAGTCGAGGGCCACGTGACCAAGTGGTGACGTGGCGCCGGACTCCAGCGCCCCCAGGCGTAGGGTAATAGAGGTGCTCTCGACGTCGCCCACGAAGGTACCTCGAAGACGACGCGGGACCACCACACCACCCCCCACTAGACTGAAACGAGGTCTCTGAAAATTCAGAGACCCCGGATCAGTCTAAACAATTAGACAATAATATGAACTACTGGATCCGTCGACATAGTGGACAGAAACAGTAGAGGAATATATAGAAATATAGTTTCTACTGTACTGTAGAAAAAAAATTATTATAACAGTTAATTATAAGGCGTTGCTCCATCCAACGTAGGAGACCAGTGTCGAAACACTGCTTCACGACCTGCTCCTGGTCGATCCGAGGGAGGCACAACCGGGTATGGCAACCGGGGTCATGTCGTTTCCTCCCTGTCTTGTTGAGAAGCTCCTTCCAGCGTAGGAAGCCCATCGATAGTGTATAGTACTACTATGATGGTCCTTCGACCGTGAGGCCGAGGATGTGTGGCACTACCGGGCCCTAAGACCAGGGTGGCGTCGGATCCACACAGCTTCGCAGGAAGGTCCGGGGACTGGAGAGGTACCCCCACTCGTGGAGGGTACACCGTCGTCCGGGAACGAGTTCCCGGAGGTTCCTTGCTGACATCGAGACTCTGTTCGATGTCAGCAATCCAAGCTGAAGGGGAGGAGCAGTAGTATCATACTACTGATCCTCCGAGATGGACCCTGTAGCGGCGTCGATTTCAGCCTGCTCTCCATCAGTGCGCTCCTCCTCATGTGAAGCGCTGGCGGCTAGCTGGCCCAAAAACGTCGGCGACTCCGGCAATGGGGCCACACGGTCCATTGTCGTACTCCAAGCCTCGTTAGAGGTCTCGGGTGCATCCCGGGAGTCCCCCTCAGCATCTGAGTGGAGAACGGCTGAGTCTGCTGAGTCGCTTCCGTTGTCGTCATCGCTCTCCTGACCTTCAAGGTTGTCCTTGTCTCCCTGGTCAGGGGGAGCCGTTGGAGATTGACCGAAGACATCGACGTCCCCGTCTATATCCATCGACTGTTCCGCCTCGGCAGGTTCTACTGCTTGGGAGGAAGCCGACGGGTCCGGGCAGACGGCTACATTCGCCGGGGCCAGAGGTGTGATGCCATGAAGATCCGGATGGATCCTCGGTGACACCACTCTCTGGACCGGTGGCGGTGTAGGCTCGGTGGCTCCCGAGAGGGTTATCAAGGGAACCGAGGAGGAAGACGGGGCTGCTGGTGGGTAGACGGAGGCACCGAGAGACCTACCCGGGGTGTCAGGCTTGTCCTGCACCACCTGCTCTCGGCCCAACATCGTCATAGCCGAGCTCAGACTGTCCATCTTTGGAGACAATTCTCTCAAAGGATTCGTCTGAGCCACCAGCGTCCTGACGTCAGGGACCACTCCACCCTCGACGAGGTACCTCTGCGCTTCGCGAGAGGGCTCGGTTCGAACGGGCTCCATCCAACGTAGGAGACCAGTGTCGAAACACTGCTTCACGACCTGCTCCTGGTCGATCCGAGGGAGGCACAACCGGGTATGGCAACCGGGGTCATGTCGTTTCCTCCCTGTCTTGTTGAGAAGCTCCTTCCAGCGTAGGAAGCCCATCGATAGTGTATAGTACTACTATGATGGTCCTTCGACCGTGAGGCCGAGGATGTGTGGCACTACCGGGCCCTAAGACCAGGGTGGCGTCGGATCCACACAGCTTCGCAGGAAGGTCCGGGGACTGGAGAGGTACCCCCACTCGTGGAGGGTACACCGTCGTCCGGGAACGAGTTCCCGGAGGTTCCTTGCTGACATCGAGACTCTGTTCGATGTCAGCGATCCAAGCTGAAGGGGAGGAGCAGTAGTATCATACTACTGATCCTCCGAGATGGACCCTGTAGCGGCGTCGATTTCAGCCTGCTCTCCATCAGTGCGCTCCTCCTCATGTGAAGCGCTGGCGGCTAGCTGGCCCAAAAACGTCGGCGACTCCGGCAATGGGGCCACACGGTCCATTGTCGTACTCCAAGCCTCGTTAGAGGTCTCGGGTGCATCCCGGGAGTCCCCCTCAGCATCTGAGTGGAGAACGGCTGAGTCTGCTGAGTCGCTTCCGTTGTCGTCATCGCTCTCCTGACCTTCAAGGTTGTCCTTGTCTCCCTGGTCAGGGGGAGCCGTTGGAGATTGACCGAAGACATCGACGTCCCCGTCTATATCCATCGACTGTTCCGCCTCGGCAGGTTCTACTGCTTGGGCGGAAGCCGACGGGTCCGGGCAGACGGCTACATTCGCCGGGGCCAGAGGTGTGATGCCATGAAGATCCGGATGGATCCTCGGTGACACCACTCTCTGGACCGGTGGCGGTGTAGGCTCGGTGGCTCCCGAGAGGGTTATCAAGGGAACCGAGGAGGAAGACGGGGCTGCTGGTGGGTAGACGGAGGCACCGAGAGACCTACCCGGGGTGTCAGGCTTGTCCTGCACCACCTGCTCTCGGCCCAACATCGTCATAGCCGAGCTCAGACTGTCCATCTTTGGAGACAATTCTCTCAAAGGATTCGTCTGAGCCACCAGCGTCCTGACGTCAGGGACCACTCCACCCTCGACGAGGTACCTCTGCGCTTCGCGAGAGGGCTCGGTTCGAACGGGCTTCAGGGTTCCGACGCCATGGTGCTTGTCCTTCATCCATTCCGAGAGTTGGACCCCGAAGACTCTAAAGAATTCGCGGTCAATTTCCTCCCAGCCTTCTATGATACTATCCCTCTTGGTAATATCATATTGGGCCTGTTACTCAAAGTTATTGAGACGCGTTCGGACATCGGTCAGACGAGAGTCCATCTCCATCTGAACGGTCTGGCGGGCCTCATCCCTAAGAGCCGGAAGGATGGCCATGTTTGTTCTATCAAACAGGCTGAACAAGTAGGCACTCGCTTCCTCACGAAATGCCTCACCGAATTTGTCGATAGCAGGGCTGCCCGTCATCTGTAGAAGTCCCTTACAACGTTCCAAGAACGTCTTCGGGACCCCACGTTCGACGCCATCGCCGTATGCAGGCTGTGCCAACTCCCAACGCAAGGTTGCTGTCGGGGTGTCGGCGCCTGTCACGACGTTGGAGAAGCTAGCTCCTGCTGCCGAGGTCAGTGTCGCGCCTCCCACGTGAACGCGCGGCGTGGCAGCTGGGGTGCTGTCCTCCGCTGCCGCAGGGGGTTTGACAGGGGGAGACGAGTTGGTGGTCACCTTGGGTTGTCGATCACGACCACTCCGGGATTCCACCGTCTTGCCTCCAGTTTTAGCACCACTGGTGCTTGGTTTGGCCGAACCGGTCAAAGCAGTCTTCGACTTTTTAGGAGCCGGGGCCGGGGCGGCTTTCGATGCCTTTTCGGGCTTCGAGGAAGCAGCCTGCGGCTTAGGCTTCTTGGGATCAGTCGAACCGGCAGACTTCCCAGCTTCTGTAGAGTGGGGCCTCTTGTTCCCACTCGTAGAAGCTGTCGGTCCTGGGTCTCGAGGACGACTGGCCTCCCGCTTCTTCCGTTGGTCTACCCTGAAGTCGGGGTAGGCACCGTAGAAAGCGGGCATCAGTTCCGGTCTGATATACAGGCGCTTCGTAGACGGGGGTGCGGGGGCCATCCGCATCCAGTGTCTAGTCGGCGCGCGTGTCCGTTCACACTTTCCAACCAGTGTCTCCACTAGTTGGATAGCGCCCTCGGCGTTGTACTTATGGGGCTGCTTGTACGACTTGAGATCAAGCCCCTTCGTGAGGTCACGAAAGGAGGAGAGGTCTTTTCCACCTTAACACAACTGAACTGCGGACGGATGGCTCGATGCACTTCAACCAAGTGTCGAGCATACCTGCCGTCTGTCGCGTATACGCGAGGGGGGAACCCCTTACGTGTGCAGTTCTCGAAAGCACACTGCTGCCCTGGATTGAAGATGCGCCATGCGAACCCAATCCGCTATCGCTCAGGCAGCGACACCCCCGACGAGTCTGAGGCATTCGTGATATTCTCGATCATCGAGACATACCAGTCAATGGCATGACTATCATCCGAGTACCATCCTTCCCGACGAGACTAGGGAGTACCACTTGACCGTTCTTGCGGTAGTCCTGAAGCTTGGTCAGTGGCCTGTCATCGACGTACTCAGTACGTCGTTTGGCAGTGATCGCTGACAGCCGCTTCCACTCGTCGACAGCCTTGGCCGTGTCTGGGGGTGAGGATACGGTGCTCTCCACGGCACCGGCATCGACCTCCGACGGCTCGGTTCCAGGTTCCGGTGGAGCAGTAGACTCGCTACTCATTTCCCGGTCTGGAGCCTTCTTGGCTGCGGATTCCTTCTTGCTACCTTCCTTCTTGGGCACCTTAGGGATATTGAAGTCTTTCAAGGTACCCTTGGATGCCTTCGGTTCAGTGGGCTTCTTGCCCTTAGAACCTGAAGGGGTAGCACTTTTTGATGGAGCAGGTGTCGACGGCTCGTCGACCTCCATCTCGTCGGGGGAGGAGTCCCTCGAGGCGGCAGCAGCTGCGACTTTCAAGTCCCGCTTCTGCTGCTTAGATGCCTCTTTCGCCTTCCGGCGGAGCTCCTTCTCCCGCTCCTGGGACTCAGCCAAGGCTTTCTGTGCTTCCTCAATCTGCTTCAGAAGGGCTGCACTTTTAGCCGAGGTAGACTCGAGCTCTTGCTCGGGTCTGGTCCTCTTGGACTTCTTCTTCTTCTTCTTCTTCTTCTTCTTCTTCTTCTTCTTCTTCTTCTTCTTCTTCTTCTTCTGCGACTTGTGGCTCGCCAAAGAGCTGTACCCTGACTGCTTGTCGGACGAGGACCCCATGGTTCTTCCTGAACTGCTGGGTTCCACCAGGGAGAGAGAAGACTCCGGGTCTCGAACCGTACTCAGACGGGACGAGACGTCGAAGAGGATCTTCGAGGTATTTCGATCCGCACTCTGGTGGGTCGAAGCCTCGAAGGCGCCTTCGATGTACCTCGAATCCGCACTCAGGCGGCTCGAGGGACCGAAGACTGGAGCCTCGAGAGAACACAAGCCTGCGCTCACGCAGGTCGTGTCCCTCGACACTTAGGCAGGGGAGACCTCCTACACTCAGGTAGGAAGTCCCCGGGGCGGAGTATACCAGCTGGAATAAGCTAGGCTTAGTCCAGCTAATCTGCGTCCGACTCTTACGAGAAGGCCGCAGATGTGACCTCCGTGGTGTGCGGGGCGGCATTTTATCCCTGTGGCGCACGCCTCTGATTGGAGGAAGGGCCTACGTGACCGAGCAGGGCGAACCCTATTGGTCCACAGCGCATCACGCCATGACCAAATAAGGTAATGCTCAAAAAATAGAACGACTCACTCTCCCCTCACCGTCACGCTCTGGTTCTCCAGTCGCAATGTTTGCATATGCCGTTATTTCCTATGCGGTCTATGGGTTCCAACACTATTAACATGGATAATTTGGGCACCCCCCCCCCCTTCATCAGACTACCGGGATTAAAAAAAATGGTTCCAATATGGATCTACCCTTCGGGCAGAATCCACCAGCCTATGCTGGGAACCCATCCTCACAGTCAAAATAAAAGTCGGAGGCCCCACATTTCCATGTTTCTAGCATCAGGTTGTCTCAAACTAAGAGGCAATCGCATGACTTCTTGTTGTGTAATTTTTTATTCACCGTCGGCTTCACGTCCACAGACAGATTTACCCAAGAACGGCACCTGTTATTTTAAAGCCTCATTAAAAACACAGGTTAGTAAAGCTGCTGCTTAGTATTGTGCGAATCATCGATTACTGAGTGGGGTTTAATCTAGGACTTTTTCTCGTCCCTGGCTCGTCCCTGGCTCGAGCATTCTCGTCAGCTTGCATCTGACAGAGTAACGACTCCCGTTCCTGACGTAGCTGTTTTACCTGCTTTTCATAAGCCGTTAGGTGCTCAGCTACTTCTTCAGTATGCTCGGCTGATTGTTGGTTCAACTCATGCCGCAACTCTTGCAGTTGTTCCTCCAACATAGTCTTTTCTACTTCTTGTAGTTTCAACTTATGTTTAAGGGACGTCTGCTCGTGTTGGGCATCCCGAAAATCGTTTCGAGCTCTCTCGACACATTCTCGGCGGCTAGTAGCAAGGCGATCGATCTTCGCTTTTAGAGATTGACAATCCATTGCTGTCAATCGACTACGCTCGATCTCCGACTTCGTTGCAAGCAAGGACTCTTTTTGGCAAGAGAGCTGCTTGACCTTCTCCTGAAGATCAGTAAGTTCTCTATTCGCGATCTTAGTCTTGTTCGAAGCCTCTAGCGCTTGCTGCCTAAGCTGTTCCAATTTCAGCTCTATTTCTGTACTCTTCTCCTGAGCTTTCGTGGTGTTACTCGCGAGAGCATCCAACTGCTGGCGACCCTGGCGCAGTTGGCGTTGCTGCTCTTGCAGCAACTCCTCGTTGAGTCCCCTGCCACTGTCAATACTTCCTTGTATCGACACGGGCGAGGGGCCCTCAAAGGACCAACTGCCAAGGCCCATTGGAGTTCCCACGGGCGAGGCTGTTTTTTCTACATAGGACAAACTCTGTGTCCTCAAGAAATTCTCAGCCGCCGGAGAGAGTTGAGTCGATACTCGCCAATTGAGTAGTCGGCTCCTTTGATACAGGCCCAACGGGTCAGACGATGGGCCTATTATCAGAGAGTGGTTCAAACCACCACCGATTAGTGGATCATTTCTATCCACTAACGGGCCTGTAGTCACTTGATGTTGGTGATTGGGGTCATCACCTTCATCCAAGTGACCCTGCATGTCGAACTTAAGCTCGCAGTACCTATGCGGACTAAAGTTAACAACTGGTCACGGCACCAGTGTAGTGTTCTACCCCTCGATGTTCAATCGAATCTTTCGATAAACAACAAAGAACAACTATTCAGGTTCCAGTTAAAACTTTATTGTCTAATAACACATAGGCATCAGCCGTTCTCGATCACAGTTACAGGTGGCAGAGTTTGAACTCTATAACAGGTTCGACACTAGGCCTTCTAGTGTCTACAGTTGATATTCCACATACACCTCCTCTGTGCAGCAGCACAGAGGAGTACTAGGATATGGTAGCCGGGCAGCCGCCAACCATCGCTCACGATGGTCAGTCGGGGCTGGACTGACCCTGAGGAAGGCCGTACAACGGCCTTATATACACTGGAGTCAAGGGCCACGTGACCAAGTGGTGATGTGGCGCCGGACTCCAGCGCCCCAAGGCGTCGGGTAATAGAGGTGCTCTCGACGTCGCCCACGAGGACCACGAAGGTACCTCGAAGACGACGCGGGACCACCACACCTGTAACCATAACAACGGGGGAATCACCCACTCTATTTATAGAACAGGTGTCCCCACGCTGTGATAGTGGATGCTCGGCGAATCTAGCCACAGCATCGTCCCCCAATCCAGGAGAGCATACCAGATAGAAAGCTCGGGCCCAAACAGCGGCAAAGCAAATTGAGCCCACTAAGTTGGCTCCACTTAACCCCAAGAAGCCCAGCAACCCAACTATCTATATATGTTTAAACCCAACCTGGCTGAGAGGGCCACATACATAGTCTATGGTAGGTAAAAATTTTGACTCACCATTCCAACATGGCCGATTTCGGTTCATGACGGAGACCACCGTCCCACCTCATCGACTACCGGCCACCCCCACAATCATATAACTTAGAACCGTCCCGAGGTTATACCCAAATGTCAGTAGCGTTTGGAAGATACCATCACACTTATGTGGGGATGGCAGGTAGCCCTTACACATACGCCGCAAAGACGCTTATGTGGGGATCGCCCCCCCCATCTAGCCTACCCTTCACCCCCCCGCCCCGCCCCACACTGAACCCCCCAGCCTCCGCAAGACGCCCAAAACACACCCATACACAGCCATCATCAACCACACTGAGCTAAACAACATCATAGCCACAGCTAAGCCTAACTAACACAATAGATTGGCCTACACTAATGTTCATCAGTATTGGCACCGGCTGCAGCGTTTGGTCCGACAAGTTTCGCGCCATACACGGCAGCCCGGCGCCATCTTCGTTTAATTTCACATATCGAAACTGACAGACGTCATGACCGTCGCCATGACTACCATCGGTCATGTGACACCCACACGTGGCATCCCTACCACAACAACAACATTAGCACATGCCCAAACTTTAACTTGCTCAGATCGAACTTACTTCAGTAGCCATTCGGCATACCCCCGGGCGGAACAATTATCCACTGGATCTGTGTGATGCTGAAACACAATCCAAGAAGTGGACTAGACCAAAATGCCCCATGTCTCGACCCTCAAAATTATCAAAAATTCAAGTATCACCCCCTTTGTGAACCAAAATATACTTACAATCCGCCCGTCATGGTAATCACTACGTGTAGGATCGTGCCGTTAGGCAGAACGATGTCTACCTCGTAGACCTCCATGATTATGTAACATTATGACATCGCGTACCCCCCTTTTATAGCAGCCCGGATCAAAATTTTTCTCGCCATTATGGTGCAGCGCCAGCTCGCTACCACCACCTGGTGGAATTTAGATAAACTAACCGTAGCGTCCCTGGATACAGGACCCGCGCTAAGCCAAACAAATCAATTGAGCTCTGTATTTGGGTTTTGTACGTTGACAAAATGATATTAATCTCACGTCCTTTCTCTGTATTGACCATGGCCTGTCTGCAACCCATGACAGACAAACTATAGGTCGATGAATTGTCTCCTCTTCCTGTTGTTTCCTCAAACAGGCCTACCACCAACCAGCATCGTTTCCTTCAGCGCCAGAAGCCAAACCCAAGGAGAAAGGACCAGTACCATCAAGTCTAGAAACAACCAACACCAAAACAACATGGCAACTTATAACCCAATGGCTTCCTCGCCATGGAACTTTTCAGGCCACAAATGACAATATCACCATAAGGAACATCAGAACCTATTTCCCAGCAGTATACACCCAAATTGACACTCGAAGAAACACAAATGTGACCCATCCTAACAAAGTGGTACTGAAGTCCCACATTTAGAAGCCTAGTATATGCCAATAACTAAACATTTTGTCTGTGCGACTTCCGAACCATTTTGTTGGGATGGGTCACAAATAGACACTTTTTCAAAACGAATTTTTGTATAACCATATTTTAAATCCAAATCGCTGAGACACAATTGTGACGTTAATTTATGATTTTTGATGAATTTTATGAGAGACACACCAAAAATATCCTTCTGGCTTGCCTCTCTAGGTCCTATAAAATTCATTACCTTTACCACTGTTTTTCAAGCTCAACTATGACATGTATTTATGAGTTTTAGTCAAATTAGTTATCTATAATCAACAGGTTGTATACATCCCATTTATATGTATATTTTCATGAAAATTACCATGTTTCTAGTCATGTCAGTAACACTGAATACCACCTTGACTTATACCTTATACCCGACTGTGTAAAACCCCACACAACTTCAGTTATGAGTCTTGGTAATGTGGAGCCAAAAACTCATCACCCATGTGTTGATTGTTGACCCCACAATACCAAGAATCACCAAACTTGGTTGATTTTCATCTGGATATATTTCATTGCGTATTAATGTATAAAACCAACATGTTATCAAATCAGAAAAACTTTCATTTTTCCCATGATAACATACCAGTACATATATATTCTAAGCATTGTACATATCCCTGCATTTAAAACCTGTATATATACATTAAGTCACTTGATCCACACAAAACTTTATTTTTGTAATTCCATAAAGGAACCCTTTTTTTTATACTGCATATAATGTCAAACCCATCAGGTTTTTCACAAAACCCAGTATTTGTATCATAATACCCATAATTGTCAATAGACTTGGCAAAGCCTCATCTTTTCTACTTATTTTTCTCCCTTAACACTCATGCAGAGACGAGTAGGAATGTTGGGATTTGTCAATGGACCATTCTGGGTATTATTATTATTTTTCATATTTACTAAATTCTTCGCCATATAAAGCCTAAGCTCTGCCCATGATCCACACTCAATAATCTCCTGTATTCCTCAATAGGAACCAGGATCCTTTAGTCATCACAAACACACTTCCTCCATTAGACTCTGTGACATAAGGTACAAGGATGTAATAACATTCCAACCTTATCTACTCAGTCCAACTGGAGGAAGTGCGATCCACCTGTGGTGCCATATTTGGAATGAGAGGATATTTCACAATCTCCTCTCAATCCTCATTAACATAATCTACCCACAGGTGGCACTCTCTCCTTATGACATGTGTCACTATTCTATTGAGCCACATGTACAGAACATTTCACAACACTGTGAGCTGCTCAAGCCCTTAGTATATAAGGTAGCTTGAGCAGCTCCCAATCCATCTTTCTAAGATCTTCTCTCCCAACTTACACCTTACACCTATACCTCGAACCTACGACAGGTTGAGCTATAGGATCGGAGGCAGAGCTTAGATCTTGGCGAGTGTTATCATTGTTACCACCTTCATGAAACACTCATGTCAGCTATGCAATAAAAGGATCAAATGAACTTCCCTGGATTCTGTGTACATTCACTTCACCACATGTAACCGTCCATTGACACAGTAGTCATTTTGGAAAGAAACATTCTCTCGAGCATCTCCAATGAAGATGCTACTGGCCAGGGACGTCTAAAGACCTTGAGATATGGATAAAGACATGCCACAGTGCTGTATGGATAAACCCTAGTGTTGGTGTGGGTAAAAGCCTTCTACAGCAAGAACGGTTTGGTGTAAGATTCGCCAGAATTGCACTTGATATTGTACTGTATGACCGTCAATGGGTCGGAAAGTATCACAAATACAAGGATATCTGGTTAAAAAACAAGTTTTTATTCAGTATCCTAAGTTACAGGGAGCTAAAAGTATTTCTTATGGGTAAGAGGTTGTTCGGATAGCTCTGATTTACGACTACCAGGTAAGGCTTTGGAGTCAGTAAGTTCTGATGTTATTCCTATAGAATCCGGGAGGATTCTACTCCTAGGCTCCGACCCGACTATTATATAGCCACAGGGGTTGGGTGGCGACCTCTCGTGTTTAACCCACGCAGCCCGGAAGGCGGTGCTGCCACCACCCGCCAGGCGTACCAGGCTCTCAAACCGAAAGGCCGCTCCGCTCGGAACCTAGACAACCCATAAGCCATAAACGCTACTATTAAACCGTGCCCCTACACTACCCCCACCAAGACTATAACAAGGTCTTACATAATGGGTAGTAACTAAGTTATAGTATTTATAACAAAAAAATATATTATACAGGGCGCACGGCTGGCTTACAGGTTGTATGACTCTATATTAAAGAACAAACATGGATATATGATGAAAATTGATACTGTTTTTTTAACATGTGTACACCATAGTATGTAAGTTATATGTGAATTAAACGCATCTGAATAGATGTTGTCTGAGTAATATTATTTACACAGTACATACAAAGTTATAGTGATAATCATCACAGCGTATACAGTAGAAATGGAAGACAATTACAAATGCTTCCATATATACCATGTTAACCTGGAGTATTATTTGACTATCCGAATGAGACTGTTATGTAAGTACCGTATTTTTGGGTTCAACCCGTACAAGATACTATTAACAACTTATGACCGACCCTTAGGTTCGGAATGAAAAATTACTATGAACTTGACAGTTCTATTTATAATACAGACTCTAATTAGAATACATGCATATCACATTTGCATTAGAATACCCTAGTGAGTCTGATATATATATTAAAAACAACATTTTAAGTTTTTTTTTATACAGTTGTAGCACCGGAAAAAAACAAATATGATAATGAACACAGATAGGTGGTAACGATCTGGTCTTAACAATGTGCCAGATATATGTATTTTAATTAATAGTAACCTACCAGGGCAGTAGGAAACCTTACAAGTGTATATAATTATTAATAATGTAGTTTTCATATCACCCGGAGAGTGTCCCATTGTATGTATGGCCGTCCCATTATCTCGATGTAGTTTTGTTGTGGTACTAGCTCAGGGCCTCTCGGGACCTTTCAGAGTCTGAGTACAGGACTGTTCATCCCATGAGGTCTGGAATGTCCATTTCAGTCATATCGCACTGCTCTATCGTAAAATCCACGTAAAGTATTCATCTTCTGCTAGTCCTCGTTCCCTTTTCAGGTATCAGCACTCATCATACCAATTCAGATTTGTAAAAAAATTGAAAAAGATCAGTTTTATCCATCTTATTTACTTCCAGAATCTTTCTCTGGTTCTAACTGAACGCAGCAATCTGATCATCCAGAATTTCTTTGGCCTCACGGTGAATGCCATCCCAATCGGACAATCTCCTTCCAAAAGCTTCAAAAAATTTCTGATTGAGGAAGTCTACCTCACTCCTAGCCTTAGCAACCTCAACAGTCCAGAATTCTGCTGCCTTCTTCTGACGTGCCTCCTGGGCTTCTAACTGCTTCATTTTCTCCCTATGTTCTACATCTCTTTCTGATTCAATCCCAGTTATTTCTAATGATTGGATCCTTTCTGTCAGATGTACTACGGAACCCACAACATGCTGTAGGTATTCTACTGAAAGCGCATGATGGCGTCTCTGCCAGTCGATCATGCAGCTTTTTTGTATCTGAAAGCTTTCCGGAGAGATATGAACAATATCGTAGTTTGTCGGGTCCTGAATATACAAACCCCGAGTAGGCAGTGGATCCAGATTTGGGTGTTCCCCGTCCGATTCCGGTAGCTCTATCCCTACCCTGTTGGTTAAGGGTCTGGCTTTCTGGCCCGGATGGCCCCATTTCCGGGAAGTCTGTATCTTTGTCCTTATTCACATCGAACACAGGGGGGGTGCGCCTCTCCAGACTACAATCCCGAGTGCTACGGTCAGGTGCCGGGCGTTGGATCCCACGGAATGAGATCTTACCCGGCTGTGTTTTCATACGTTTTGCGAAGGTAGCCTTACTGGAATCCCGGTATGCGCTGTCGCCCCTGTATTCCCTCATCTCTCCAAATTGTTTGTTACTGATCCTTAACCTTCCCGGAGTATAGTTCAGCTGAAACGCCGCCTCCAGTTTGGAGTTGACGTGTGTCTCAACTTTGCACAACCTACTTACTTTGGAATTCAGACTCCAGAATTGGGTTTTCCTCCAGGTATCCCACTTAACAATCAGAAGCTTGTGCAGATCCAAAGCTGCTTTCAGAGCTGATTTCACACCGATCTGGTGTTCATCCTTCAGATGTCAAACTAGCTCACTCTTCCGGAACGTAGTTAGTCCCTAACAGATAGAACTGTTCCTACCCTTATTCATATAACACATATACACCAGGCGGTGGTGCATATGTTCCTCAACTACGTGTCGGATAAACCTCATATGGGAGCTGAACTTTTCAGGTTCATCGCTTCCCCAAGCACAGATGATGAACGGACAGGTGGTGTTGTTTTCCTTGTCCCAACTCTCGATAGCCCATTTGATTTTACAATAGGCATCAAAATTATAATACTCCTTATTTCGGTTGTCGATGGTTTGTTCGACCCAATTTACATAGAAATAGTTCGGATTTCGGTCCTGACGCGTGTACCTCATCCACTCTTAATCATCCTGCTCCCCATCCATGTTAATGAACGGAGGGCAGCTGTAGTATCGAGTGTTTCGCTAACACTCCTCCAGACATTTGGGAATCATATGCATGAACCCGCTTCTGACGTTGTTCCAGATCTTTTTCTCATCGGGAGTGGGTACCCCTTCATCATCATATAACTTGGGATGGTCTATGTCTGTAGACCAATCCCACGTCTCAGATTCAGGCGTATCATGTTAGCCAGAAGCCACGGGTTTCGGATCAACAACTGTCTTTGGAATGGCGCCAGTTGGCTTCGGACTTGTAGCAGCCGCAACCTGAGTTGCCTCGTTTCCGGCTTCCTCCTCCTCCTTCTTCTTATCCATCTTTTCCTTCTTCTTCAGTCTCTCCTTCTCCTCTTTCTCCTTTTTCTTAACCAATGCTTTCACCTTCTTACTTAAGCTTTGCTTCCATCCTTCCTTCTCCTTAACAGTACCCTTCGTAGTCACCCTGGCCTGCATCCGGGGTTTAGTGTCCTCTACTGACGCACTCAGCCCGGTACTTATCTGGGTCAACTGTTCCCTTTGTTTTCTTAACACTTCCTCCTGCTGTTCTAATTTCTCCTCGGCTTCTGAATGCATTCTTACAGCCTCTTTCTCAATCCGACTGTCTTCGGCCGGTAGTTCAGTTTCAGATAGTGTGTTGGACGAGGTGGAGACTTGGCACTAGCCCCTCCCTCAGTATCACCCCCCTCGTCGACGTCCATCTGGTCCGAACCAGAGTCAATCTTAGCAGGGCTTGGAGGGTTTCGGGACGGTTGCATCCCGTGCCAATACAGAGATGCATTTTCCTCAATCGTGGCTTCCGGGTGTTCCCGGTCCCACTTATCCTTAACATATGCCACCGTACGATAGAACTGCTGGTTCACACTCATACCAGTGGCAAAGTCCATACAGTTAAGTAACCATATATCAGGAATTGACAAATCTTCTGGGATCGCTTTCTTAATTAGGTTTCTCCACATTTCTGGAACCTTCTCCGGTTTGGATGTTTTCGGCTTCCAGATGTTGTCCTTCTCGAGGAAGATCGTATCTCCATTCAGCCATATAATGCTGCCTACAGAGTAATCAATCCTACCATAAGAGATCGGGGGGTTAATCATGGCCGCAGTTGATTCTGATTTTCCAGATTTTGCAGGAGAGCGGGGTGGAGGCATTTCCAATGTGCCCACTCCACTAGTGTTCGGATCCAGACATACCAGCGTGTTTGCTGTTTCCCTATCTTCCAAAGCGGCATCCTCCTCGGGATGCACTGGACTCTTTCCGGAATGGTCCTCCATATCGACTTCCATACTCCCTTCAGACAACATCTTCTCCTTCATTCAGACGGAACTTCCAACCTACGGGCCAAGTCCAACAGTACTTCAACGTACTCTGAACCTTTCTTATTATGATTAGTGTTCGTATTTATCAGATTACTATGCTATTTAGCAGGAAAAACCACTGAGCAAAGTCAAGCACGTCTAGTTACCCCGGCGTAAACGCTTGATTAAACAAGATGGAGGCAAGTCGCGCGAGAAACCCCAAACCCCGGGTCAAAGGTCGAAACATCACTCCTTGTCATAACGAGTAACGACACAAACATGAAAAAAATGAAAACATACACAAAAACAGGACTATACATCGTTGTGTTCAGGATTCAGTACTTATTAGAATCTATTGCCGGGCTCATTTAGGTAACACCACTTCTCTGAGCAATCCTAGCACTACGGCAAACACCCTCCTTAATAGTTCTATTTTTAGTACTGGGGGACTCCGCTCTGTTTCCTAGATCCAATTTAGCCCTTGGATTCCCAGTACGCTTTGCCTTCCCTACTTCTGCTGAGACTTTTTTATTCTTAGCATCATTCTCAGCTGATTCAGTTATATTCTTTTTCCGCTTCTTCCGCTTTCGAGTGCCGATCATCGGCATCTTCTTTATTTTTTTCCTTATTCTTTTTACCTCTTCCAGAGGTCTTTCCGTATCGTCATTTCAATCCCCTGCGCTAGGTGAGTAACCTAGTTCAGGTAAATCTACAATCTCTGGTAATTCCACAACATTCGGGCCTAACCCGTACATCTCTTCTGCCAACTTCCTACCCTTGTATGGTCTTAACACTTCGACATGACACCGTCTTACATTGCCATTCAGGTCCTTTATGAAACAGGTAGTTTCCGAAATAATGACATGTGGACCATCCCAACTAGACACTACCTTTAACCTATCGAGGGGTTTATAGAATCTAAGGACTCTATCACCCACCCTGCAGAATCTAGGTTTCAGTCCAGTATCATAGCCCACCTTCTGCCATCTCGCTGATTTTTCTAATTGATTCCGGACTAGTTCATAAGCTTTCTTAAAGTTATCCCTCAAAGATTCCACAAACATTATCTAACACGGGGTTCAAGGACTAATTTCGATTACCCTGAATACTAAATCTTCTGGCATTATGATGTCTTCTCCATAAACCAACATGTTCGGAGTGCAATTAGTAGAAGCATGCACCGTGCTATTATATGCATGCACTATGAAATCACATTGAATATCCCAATCACCCTGATATTTATTCACCAGTGGTTTCAGGACTTGTAGTAGAGTTCGATTGAATCGCTCTACTAAGCCGTCCGATTGAGGACGGTATGGATTAGTACGTGTCTTACAGATAGCTAAGTACTTGCACATCTCCTGAAATAATTCTGACTCAAAGTCCCTTCCTTGATCACTGTGGAGCGTTAGGGGAACGCCATATTGCAACACCCAACCTCTCACGAATGCTTCCGCACAAGTGACGGCTTTGTGATCCTTTCCTAACCTACACTCTGGGTTTATTATTACAACATTTGGGACAAGTGACGATCCACCTTAGCAAATCTCCACTCATTCCCGGCCAATAGTATCTCCGGGAAAGTCTTTCCAGAGATCTACTCTTTCCGAAATGACCACTTTTTACGTGACCATGGCAATAATACATGATATCCCGACGCATAGCACTCGGAATGACAATCTGAAGAATCTTATTAGTTGGACTAATTTTCCACCTACGTAAGATTCCTTCTCTAACCTCTAGCTCGGCCCATTGTGCCAGAAGTCTTCTCATTTCCCTATTCTCCATACTTATATTTGGGCGAACAGGTTTGATTCCTAATGGAACTGTTTCCAGGAGTTTGTTGGTGATAGGATCTTTACCCTGGAACTCACGAATGCTCTCGGGTGACCATTCTATTAAGGTTCCCGGGTAGTTCCAGAATGGCATATGCGCAACAGCAATTACTGCATAATGCTGTCCGCAATCACCACAACTCTCTCGACCACATTTCCTGATTGGTTTCCTAGACAGGGCGTTTGCATTGGTATGCTTAGCCCCTGGCCTATGTTGGATCTGGCTGTGTTCCAACCCGAATTCCGAAAGGTGCGCCAACCATCTGCCTATCATTCCTTCGGCATCCTTAAAGTTAAGGAGCCAACGGAGAGATGAATGGTCAGTTCTTAGTGTAAAATCAGATCCCCATAAAAAATGTTTAAATTTCTTAGTATACACCACCACAGCAAAGAGTTCTCTCTTAGTGGTGCAATAATTCCTTTGGACCTTATTCAGAGTGTTGCTAGCAAATGCAATCGGGACTTCCACACCGTCCTGGACCTGGGATAGTGCGGCTCCGATGCTATCATTGCTAGCATCCGTATCCAATATAAAGTGATCTGAAGGGGTTGGGTATTTTAAAACCGGGGTATCCATAAATAAAGCTTTTAGTTTCCTAAAAGACTCCTCCTGATCATTCCCCCATGGAAATGGTTCCCGAACTCTCCCAGGTGTCCAGTGAGCAATACTCTGCATAGGAAAACTCACTCGAGAGTATCCTGGAATGAAGTCTCTGTAATAGCTACAGAACCCCAGGAAAGATCGCACCTGTTTAGCAGTTGTAGGTCTTTCCCAGACCCGAACGCTGTCTTCTTTTTCCGGATTAGCTTTAATCCCATCTGTGGATATAATCCTACCTAGGTAAGTAATTGATTTCTTAAAATTACATTTCTTAGGTTTCAGATGTAATCCATTGAATGTCCTTCCGAAGACAATTACATCGTCCAGATATACCAGGCATTTCTTCCACAATAGGTCACTCAGCAGAGTTTCCATCATGGCTTCAAATGTAGCGGGTGCATTACATAACCCAAAGGGCATAACCCTATATTCAAATAGGCCTAAATGACTGGAAAACGCTGTTTTATCTATGTCCTTGGGCTCCATTCCGATCTGCCAGTACCCGGATTGGAGATCCAGAGTACAGAACCAATTATTCCCTCCCAGGGCATCTAACGTTTCATCGATCCTGGGTAGCGGGTATGAGTTTTTCTTAGTTAGCCCATTTAGTTTCCTATAATCCACACAAAAGCGGATGCTTCCATCCTTCTTAGTAGTAATGACAACAGGGTTAGACCATGGACTGATACTAGGCACGATCACTCCCTTTTTCAGCTGATCCAAGATTTCTTCTTCGCAAATAATCTTTTTCTTAAGTGGCAATCTGCGATACAGAATCTTAAAGGGCTCCGCCTCTCCGGTATTGATGTGGTGTAGTACCTATTCGACCCAAAGGGCCACCAGAGTAGCCAAAGGCGTCTTCATATTTCCATATCAGGTTCCGAACTTCCATCTTCTGATAGCTGTTTTCCAGAGAGGATTCCTCTATTAGTTTATCCAACTCCATATTAATTTTTTCTTTCCCTAACAATTTATGTTCGGGTTTCCAGATGTCCTCTAGTACCTCATTTACCAACGTCATGGACCAAAGTCTGGATCCCTTCTGTAGATAGATGGTCTTATCGCCTCGATTCATCACTGGCAGTACATTCCAGAACGGATTTCCTACCAGAGTGTCTACTGATTATAGCCCAATACTGGATAATTGAACCACATCTGGTTCGAATATACCCTCCTGGTCTTTCAGTTTCCAATCCGAAGTACACAGTACATCACAGGAGACACCCAGTGGTATCTTTACTGTATCCACTACGCTGGCTATTGCACTTATCTGTCTTAATACACACTTCACTTGGATATCATAGGGCTTCCGGATCCTCAGCATTCCACTACACGGATTCAGCTTGGCCTCAAATGAATGCAAAGTCTAGTCCAAGTATCCCGTCATTGTTCATATTGGCTATAGTGGGTGAGAGAATAAACTCTTTCCCACCAATTGATGCCTTCATAAATGTTCTACCAAGAATCTGCATACGGGTCCCATCGGCCGTACAAGCGTTTACCCCCTTTATGAGGTTCTCACTCTTGTCTGGCAAGAGGCTGTAAAATTTATTGGAGATCATAGAGTGACTAGCCCCGGTATCAACCAAAAATTCCCCAGTCCTACCTTGGGTCGTAACAGACACAAACCATCTTCTGCCTCCCAGAGGAGAGGGGTTTCCGGTAAATCTATCAAAATCTTCCGAAATGCCGAGATCCAATCCATGGTCTTTCAGATGCTCCAGACATGGATGGTTCGGGGGAAGGTGTGCCGCACATACACGTGTGAATACCTCTATCCACCCTTCTTCTTCTCCAACGCGAGTACTCTCATTTCTTATCGACTCAGTGTTTCCCCTTATGTTGGAGTCTGCGGCCATAGGAGGGGCAAGGAGATCAATCTCTGATCCCTCCTTCCCAGGTGTAATCATTTCAGATTCATCAGACAGTTTATCAGGGACAGTACTCTGGCATACATCAGGTCTCCGGGTTGAGCAATTTGCCGCGTCCTCAACCCTCCTTAATTTTCCGAATTAGGCTCCATCTCTTCAACTGCCGACATATTCCGGGGGACCGGCTCAGCGGCCCGGCATTCGTAGGCTACATGACCCATCTTCTGACAACGGTAACATCTGATTCGAGACTTATCATACCTAGCCTACTATACCGGTGACTTTCGAGGTTTTCCCAGAAGGACTTCAGCATACTTTCCATCATACTCTTCATATCTAAGCTTCCAGATGGCCTACCCTCGTCTTTCTTAGCTACAGTTTCCTCAGGTTCGGAAACACCCTTATCTCTACTTTCGGAACCTCCCCGCCTTGGCTGAGTAGTCAAGCTCCTCCTGGGAATGAATTTCTTAGCGTTCTTAGGGAATCTCAGCGCGGAGATTGATCCATCTTCTTCCTCATATTCCACCACCTCGTATTCGGGTTCACCTTCCGAGACAGTGGCTGCTGCAGTGGGAATTACTGGTTTCAGATCAGGTAGTACCATGCTGGCAGTTTTCCTAGGGACAAATCCGGAAAGAAAAGTTTTCTTTAAGTTAGCTATGGCATCACATAGCGTCTTCATAGTCGCACCCGGACCCCATGCTCGGTAGGCACAGTCCTGATGATTTTTCTCCCATAACCCCCGCACAAAATGTGAGATTAACTCATCACTTATATAATCATCATTCATTACTAGATTAGGCCTCGCCTTTTGATGGCCGCCGCTGTCGAATAGAACGCGCGAGGTGGAGCTCTGACGAAATTTATTGAATTACTATATTCAGACAGGAGCTACAAGTCTCAAAATGGACAGAAATCTGTATGAACAGACAGAGAATACACTGGAATAGACAGGAATGCCGAAATACCTCCTACAAGTGTGTGTACGTCGAGGAAAACAATGGCTCAGCGCACGGGAGTCCCACAGTAGCGAAGCCAGCCAAACCACGGAACCTGTGAGTCATATATGCCGCTACAAGTCTCAAAATGGACAGTAATCTGTATGTACAGACAGAGAATACACTGGAATGGACAGGTAATGCCAAAATATTTCTTACAAATGTGTGTACATCGTGAAAAACAATAGCTAAGCCAGCCAAACCACGGAATCCTGTGAGTCATATCTGCACGAGAGTACAACAGTAGCAAGGTCAATCAAAACTGGCTGTTCTGACGAAATTTATTGATCCTGGGTAGCGGGTATGAGTTTTTCTTAGTTAGCCCATTTAGTTTCCTATAATCCACACAAAAGCAGATGCTTCCATCCTTCTTAGTAGTAATGACAACAGGGTTAGACCATGGACTGATACTAGGCACGATCACTCCCTTTTTCAGCTGATCCAAGATTTCTTCTTTGCAAATAATCTTTTTCTTAAGTGGCAATCTGCGATACAGAATCTTAAAGGGCTCCGCCTCTCCGGTATTGATGTGGTGTAGTACCTATTCGACCCAAAGGGCCACCAGAGTAGCCAAAGGCGTCTTCATATTTCCATATCAGGTTCCGAACTTCCATCTTCTGATAGCTGTTTTCCAGAGAGGATTCCTCTATTAGTTTATCCAACTCCATATTAATTTTTTCTTTCCCTAACAATTTATGTTCGGGTTTCCAGATGTCCTCTAGTACCTCATTTACCAACGTCATGGACCAAAGTCTGGATCCCTTCTGTAGATAGATGGTCTTATCGCCTCGATTCATCACTGGCAGTACATTCCAGAACGGATTTCCTACCAGAGTGTCTACTGATTATAGCCCAATACTGGATAATTGAACCACATCTGGTTCGAATATACCCTCCTGGTTTTTCAGTTTCCAATCCGAAGTACACAGTACATCACAGGAGACACCCAGTGGTATCTTTACTGTATCCACTACGCTGGCTATTGCACTTATCTGTCTTAATACACACTTCACTTGGATATCATAGGGCTTCCGGATCCTCAGCATTCCACTACACGGATTCAGCTTGGCCTCAAATGAATGCAAAGTCTAGTCCAAGTATCCCGTCATCGTTCATATTGGCTATAGTGGGTGAGAGTACAAACTCTTTCCCACCAATTGATGCCTTCATAAATGTTCTACCAAGAATCTGCATACGGGTCCCATCGGCCGTACAAGCGTTTACCCCCTTTATGAGGTTCTCACTCTTGTCTGGCAAGAGGCTGTAAAATTTATTGGAGATCATAGAGTGACTAGCCCCGGTATCAACCAAAAATTCCCCAGTCCTACCTTGGGTCGTAACAGACACAAACCATCTTCTGCCTCCCAGAGGAAAGGGGTTTCCGGTAAATCTATCAAAATCTTCCGAAATGCCGAGATCCAATCCATGGTCTTTCTGATGCTCCAGACATGGATGGTTCGGGGGAAGGTGTGCCGCACATACACGTGTGAATACCTCTATCCACCCTTCTTCTTCTCCAACGCGAGTACTCTCATTTCTTATCGACTCAGTGTTTCCCCTTATGTTGGAGTCTGCGGCCATAGGAGGGGCAAGGAGATCAATCTCGGATCCCTCCTTTACCGGGTGTAATCATTTCAGATTCATCAGACAGTTTATCAGGGACAGTACTCTGGCATACATCAGGTCTCCGGGTTGAGCAATTTGCCGCGTCCTCAACCCTCCTTAATTTTCCAAATTAGGCTCCATCTCTTCAACTGCCGACATATTCCGGGGGACCGGCTCAGCGGCCCGGCATTCGTACGCTACATGACCCATCTTCTGACAACGGTAACATCTGATTCGAGACTTATCATACCTAGGCCTACTATACCGGTGACTTTCGAGGTTTTCCCAGAAGGACTTCAGCATACTTTCCATCATACTCTTCATATCTAAGCTTCCAGATGGCCTACCCTCGTCTTTCTTAGCTACAGTTTCCTTAGGTTCGGAAACACCCTTACTTTCGGAACCTCCCCGCCTTGGCTGAGTAGTCAAGCTCCTCCTGGGAATGAATTTCTTAGCGTTCTTAGGGAATCTCAGCGCGGAGATTGATCCATCTTCTTCCTCATATTCCACCACCTCGTATTCGGGTTCACCTTCCGAGACAGCGGCTGCTGCAGTGGGAATTACTGGTTTCAGATCAGGTAGTACCATGCTGGCGGTTTTCCTAGGGACAAATCCGGAAAGAAAAGTTTTCTTTAAGTTAGCTATGGCATCACATAGCGTCTTCATAGTCGCACCCGGACCCCATGCTCAGTAGGCACAGTCCTGATGATTTTTCTCCCATAACCCCCGCACAAAATGTGAGATTAACTCATCACTTATATAATCATCATTCATTACTAGATTAGGCCTCGCCTTTTGATGGCCGCCGCCGTCGAATAGAACGCGCGAGGTGGAGCTCTGACGAAATTTATTGAATTACTATATTCAGACAGGAGCTACAAGTCTCAAAATGGACAGAAATCTGTATGAACAGACAGAGAATACACTGGAATAGACAGGAATGCCGAAATACCTCCTACAAGTGTGTGTACGTCGAGGAAAACAATGGCTCAGCGCACGGGAGTCCCACAGTAGCGAAGCCAGCCAAACCACGGAACCTGTGAGTCATATATGCCGCTACAAGTCTCAAAATGGACAGTAATCTGTATGTACAGACAGAGAATACACTGGAATGGACAGGTAATGCCAAAATATTTCTTACAAATGTGTGTACATCGTGAAAAACAATAGCTAAGCCAGCCAAACCACGGAATCCTGTGAGTCATATCTGCACGAGAGTACAACAGTAGCAAGGTCAATCAAAACTGGCTGTTCTGACGAAATTTATTGAATTACTAGTAGCGAAGCCAGCCAAACCACGGAACCTGTGAGTCATATATGCCGCTACAAGTCTCAAAATGGACAGTAATCTGTATGTACAGACAGAGAATACACTGGAATGGACAGGTAATGCCAAAATATTTCTTACAAATGTGTGTACATCGTGAAAAACAATAGCTAAGCCAGCCAAACCACGGAATCCTGTGAATCATATCTGCACGAGAGTACAACAGTAGCAAGGTCAATCAAAACTGGCTGTTCTGACGAAATTTATTGAATTACTATATTCAGACAGGAGCTACGTCTCAAAATGGACAGAAATCTGTATGAACAGACAGAGAATACACTGGAATGGACAGGTAATGCCAGAATATTTCTTACAAATGTGTGTACATCGTGAAAAACAATAGCTAAGCCAGCCAAACCACGGAATCCTGTGAGTCATATCTGCACGAGAGTACAACAGTAGCAAGGTCAATCAAAACTGGCTGTTCTGACGAAATTTATTGAATTACTATATTCAGACAGGAGCTACGTCTCAAAATGGACAGAAATCTGTATGAACAGACAGAGAATACACTGGAATAGACAGGAATACCGAAATACCTCCTACAAGTGTGTGTACGTCGAGGAAAACAATGGCACAGCGCACGGGAGTCCCACAGTAGCGAAGCCAGCCAAACCACGGAAGCTGTGAGTCATATCTGCACGAGAGTTCAACAGTAGCAAGGTCAATCAAAACTGGCCGCTCTGACGAAATTTATTGAATTACTATATTCAGACATTTCTTACAAATGTGTGTACATCGAGGAAAACAATAGCGAAGCCAACCAAACCACGGAATCCTGTGAGTCATATCTGCACGAGAGTACAACAGTAGCAAGGTCAATCAAAACTGGCCGCTGTCGTAATGGGGAAACCACGCAGAAGGGCTCGTATTAAAAATCTGTCAAACAAAGCCACAGTAAAGGACCTTATTGAAGCTGTAAATAACTTGCAAGAAAGGCTAATAGAACTTGAAGGTGATCAAGATTCAACTTCAGAAAAAACTGTTTTGCTCCAAGATGACTATGAAATTCTTGAAAAACGAGTTGCTGAAAAGGAAAAAAATGCTAGAACTACGAGTGATATTCTTAAGGCTCTCGCAGATAGACTAGACATTGCTCAGCCTATGGCCAATGAGGCTATCCAAAAAGTTGACACTATGAAAGAGAGGGTTGATTGTATGTCTACCTCAGTCAATACTGCAAATAGACTTACTAAATCACTTCTGAAAACTACTCAAAAATTTGAGGAAGATGACAGAAAAAAAACTCTACTTATGGAAGGGTTCCCAGAAAATCACTAAGAAGACCTTCGCAAAGTCTGTGACACATTATTTGAAGATTTAGGGTTCAAATATGGCAACGAAAGAGTAGACTCCATATATAGATTGGGGAAGTATGATCCTACACAAACTAGGCCGAGAACTATAGTCTTCAAATTGGCACATCGAGGCATTAAAGCAGATGTATATAGGAAAATCTCAAATTTGAAAGATTTACCTGCTTGGAAAGGTGTGTCATTGATGGACGAGCTCACAAAAACTGAAACAAAACAGTACAATGATCTCAGGGCTCTCTTCTTTCTAGCTAAAAGGAAAGGGATAACTGATGTCAAACTTCGTCAAAGAGTGCTGATTATTGAAAAAAAATCATACTCACACCATGATATCACTGCCCTACCATATGGCTTAAATTTGCTGGAAGCCTACACGATCAAAACTCAAGATGGTATAGCCTTCAAAGGACCCCACCATATTCTGAGTAACTTGTATACATGTGACATCACGTATAAGGGTCAAGCATACAGTTCAGTTGAACAGGCAATACAGCATACCAAGGCCCTAAGTGTTGATGACAAAAAAGCAGCTAGTGATATTCTACACACTGATGATCCCTTCGAGATGATGGAAATAGGAAAACAGATCAAGCCAACTACAGAATGGTCTAAGAATGCTACTGGCCTCATTTATGAATGCCTTCAGTCAAAGTTTAAAGTTGACAAGTGTAGCAAATATCTTCAAAATACTACAGGGAACCTGTATGAGTGTACCTATCACCCCATCTATGGGGTAGGCAGACACATGGGAAATGTTGCTAGCCTGTGCGAAAATGACGTTCAAGGTGGTAATATATTGGGGAAACTCCTAGCCAAAGTAAGAGCGGAGATACTTGTACCACCTACAAAGCCAACACCAACTCCAGTGCCTACCCCAACACCAGCTCCAACACCAGCTCCGACTCCAGATCCTGGAAAACCTTCAACACCACCTACACCCAGTGAAACGATTCCAGACCCACCACCACTACCACCAGCTATTGCAGCAGGCGATCGAGAACTACTACCAACACCGGATGTACGTCCAAAAATCTACCCTCCACCAACCTCTCCTGAAGACGAGAAAAACAGGAAAAAAGCTGGAAAAAATCCAAAGACTGGTAAATCGTACACAAAAAAACTTGACAAAAATTCAGATCGTGAAGCTACTGACAATGATGAATCTGATGACAACCACTCTTATGATAGTGAGGATTCAAAAGCTGATCCTAATGATTACATTACCTCTACAAATTTGTAGAATCTTAATCTGTGTCCCAGTAGATTGATCGTAATTTGTAAAAATGTACAAAATTTTTTTTTTTTTTTTTTTTTTTTTTTGTTTGTTGATTTCAAACTGTATTACTACTGAGTTTCTGTATTTCAAATACTAACACATTTTTAAACTTGTAACATGTCTGAATCCTAAAGACTCTAGCCCTATATACATAGAGCATTGAAACCACCACAAGCTATCTTGTACTGCTAGCAACAACTGGTATGAACTGTCATAATGACGAAGGTTCACTACCTGTGAGAAGAATACGTAGAAAGGTATTAATGAACGGTTGTATTGGTTGTATTGGTTGTATTGGGGAGACTAAGGGTGGTCCTACATGTTGTTGTTATAAGAAGACCTATACTGTATAATCACATACCATCTCTTATAAAAACTAATGGTCAATGTATTTTACATCTAAATGCCCAAAGCATTAGAAATAAGATTGTTGACCTACGCATTGAATTACAAAATCAAGGTATAGATTTTATACTTTTCTCTGAGACTTGGTTGACCGATACTGATAAAAGCGACAACTATATCTTTTAAATCCTATCTATTATACAGAATAAAATCTTATGTGCCCACTAAATACATGCTACAAATTTATAAATCCTATATTATACCAGTAATTGATTACGCAGATGTATTATATCATAGATCAAACGATACTGTCTTGAACCTGATACAAACCATACAAAACAGATGTTTAAAGTATTGCTTAAAATTGCCTGTACTATCATCAACTGATTTTATCCATCAAGAAGCTGGCCTTCCCTATATTGTAAATAGAAGATTACATCATTTGAGAATTTTAGCTTTCAAAAGAACTAAGACAAAGGAATTTTGTAAACCACTTACGAGAAATACTAGATTACAGCAATATCCTGTACTAAAATATAATATCATAAATACAGCTGCTTACGAGAGATCGATTGAAGTTATGACAGCACAATTATGGAATGAAATGGATATAACTTTAAAAGAAATTGAAATTTTGAAAGATTTCAAATGTAAAAGCAAACTGTTAATGGTCAAAACTATACCAGTAAATGTAAGAAACATGTATACTTAAGGGTAGACTTGTGAAGCTGCCCTTGGGGCATATGTTTCTGTACTGTCAGATCTTGAAAGATTTCAAATGTAAGAGCAAGCTGTCTATGTTCAAAACTATACCAGTAAATGTTAGAAACTTATATATTTAAGGGTAGACTTGTGAAGCTGCCCTAAAAACACATGATTCTATGCTGTTAAATGAATGCTTGATGGTATTGATGTGAAATTTTGAAAGATTTCAAATATAAAAGCAAACTGTTTATGGTCAAAACTATACTGGTAAATGTAAGAAACATATATACTTGAGGGTAGACTTGTGAAGCTGCCCTTGGGGCATATGTTTCTGTACTGTCAGATCTTGAAAGATTTCAAATGTAAGAGCAAGCTGTCTATGTTCAAAACTATACCAGCAAATGTTAGAAACTTATATATTTAAGGGTAGACTTGTGAAGCTGCCCTAAAAACATATGATTCTATGCTGTTAAATGAATACTTGATGGTATTGATGTGAAATTTTGAAAGATTTCAAATATAAAAGCAAACTGTTCATGGTCAAAACTATACTGGTAAATGTAAGAAACATGTATACTTGAGGGTAGACTTGTGAAGCTGCCCTTGGGGCATATGTTTCTGTACTGTCAGATCTTGAAAGATTTCAAATGTAAGAGTAAGCTGTCTATGTTCAAAACTATACCAGTAAATGTTAGAAACTTATATACTTAAGGGTAGACTTGTGAAGCTGCCTTAAAACATATGATTCTATGCTGTTAAATGAATGCTTGTTGGTATTGATGTGTTATTTCATTGACCAATTTGTAAAAGAAGGTACAAGTAATTCTGAAAAAGTTTTCAGGGATTTTCTATATTTGAGGTCCACCCTCTGACTGTACATGTACATTTATTATATAGAGTGCGTACAACTGATAGTAATAGTCTATGATTTACAAAAATCTTCAAATAGAAATCTCCTCTGTCTCCAAATTACATGTTATCATTTGATTAATTACTAATCAATTTTGATTATATTTTATCTAAAATACTAACAAGGGGTACTCATAACATCAGTTCCACTGAAGTGTCCTCCTAACTTATTTGGCACAGTACAAATGTATAAAACCCTGAGATGTTTGAATTTTCTAATATTGTGATAAAATACATATTTACAGCAATGTACTTACGTAAATACACTTTGTAAAAAACTGTGATACATTATTAATTAAATATTTATTGTAATTGTCATTATAAATGTATGGACCACCCGACAAAATGTTGAAGAGAATTTATGTAATTTCATCACACCTGAACAAATGCCAAATAAAGTTAAATTGTTCCTTAAAAAAATAATATCTGAAGTTCCAATCCATAAACCTGAACTGACTCACCTGGCTTTTGAATTCTCTTCCTATATTGTGTCATTGGATCTTCAGACACTATACTTCCGAGATAGGAGCTGCAAATCTCAACTAGTTGGGTGTACGTTCCCCTATACCTATATTGTTCTCTCCAGTGATCCACAGTGATCCTACCCGGACCCTTTTTCAGACATCTTACCAGTATAGGTAAGGATTCATCTTCATCATAACCATCTACTTCACGGTCGTCTGTGAAACCAGAAAACCAATCTCTCCATGGTTCTGACCCATCGAAAGGCTTAGGTCTATCTGATTCTTCTTAGCTGAACTCTCCCTACTCTTTAATCTGGTACATTGTTCCAGACTCCAATCTAACATCTTCTGATCCTTGTTTTTCTTACCACCCCCACCAGATCCATTAGATCCCAGACCACCAGATCCCGAATGATTGTTATTCGGACTGTTCCAGAAAGTGAACCCATACCCTGTGTTCATACCGGGTTGGGATCCTATACCTCCAGGAGCCTGAGCACCGGTGTGACGGGTCCCACTATCACAAGGGGTATCGTTATTATTCTGATCGGTGTTACACGTCTGATTATCCACCCTATAGGTCTGACTGTTCGGAATAGACTGACTGCCATCCTGCAGTTGGTCGGATATGTCATCTAGCTCCCCAGCGCCCCCTGGAGAGGTGTGATTTAAGTGACTAGAGGTCCGGGCTTGCCCCCTGGTGTCAATGTACTGATACTCACCATCAGTGGTGAAGGTGGCATCCTTTTGGCCCACACTTAACCGAACATTCTTATCATTGCCGGGAACGTATTTGGCTCCTATGACATTCCAGGTGGCCTGATTATTCACAAAAGGGTCGTGCCCCTTCTTCAGAATGAGTTTCGGAGTAGAGGTGACCGGTATCCCGTGGGATACAACTGATATCGGGATCCCCCAATGCTTCCTCATTCTCGTCTGACTCCTCAAAATCCGGTTCTTCCTCACCGGAATCCTCGGACCCCTCCTGCAGGATTCTTAGTTTCGTAATTTCGTATATAAGGTCATCTCTATCCCGATACAATTCCCGATTGTTATCCTGAATGTCAGTGATTAATCGATCGTTTTCCTGAATATGCTGCTCCCGAAGGGCCACATGTTCTTTCTGTTGTTTCTCTATAGTCTTCTTATTCTTTTCATAAATCTCATGTTGGGCCTCGACTTGCTTTTTCAAGTCGGCAAGGCATGTACTGGCGATATTTAGCCCCTTTCGGTAGTGTCCCAAGGTCTCGTCTTGCTCTGAAGTCTTAGTTTCCAGGGTGGAGGTTACCAGACTCAGCTGCATCCCAACTTCCTCAACATTTTTCTCGTACCTTCCATATTCAGCTTTCTTACCCTGAATCCTAGCCTCGATCTCCCGGAGTCGAGTACGGTGGGCATCCACCTCTTGTTCTAAGGTTTCAGTGGTACGTTCCAGCAATCCCTTATTATTATTTAAATCTCTGATTTAATCCAGGAGCTCTTCGATCTCCCTTTCTAGCTCCTTTCATCTTATTTTGTTTCCGCTCACCCTCTTTCTTCTGATATTCCAGCAGTTTTTCACTCCTGGACTTCTCCTGATCGCTCATCCGCCTCCATTACGCATGAGCTAGTCTTTCTGTTTCGTAATTATTCCTTTCTTCCCGATATCTATCTGAGTTAACCCTGCTCACAGGAGCCGGTTGACTGGATCTACCCGGATTGAAAATGGATTCGGAAAGGAGGGTCGTATTTAGTTAGTTCAAAAAAACTCCTTGACCAGCTAAGGGCAAAAGGTGAATCGGATCTCTCCCCCATCCTCGTGGTTCACTAGCAGGTATTTGGGCCAGAATGATGGGACTACTGAAATCTCCATCTCTCAATACATCCGAGGATCTTATATTAGGCGCTGCGCACCGATGGTTCGGAAAGTATCACGAATACAAGGATATCCGGTTCAAAAAGGCAACAAGTTTTTATTCAGTATCCTAAGTTACAGGGAGCTAAAAGTATTCCGTATGGGTAAGAGGTTGTTCGGATAGCTCTGATTTACGACTACCAGGTAAGGCTTCGGAGTCAGTAAGTTCTGATGTTATTCCTATAGAATCCGGGAGGATTCTACTCCTAGGTTCCGACCTGACTATTATATAGCCACAGGGGTTGGGTGGCGACCTCTCGCGTTTAACCCACGCAGCCTGGAAGGCGGTGCTGCCACCACCCGCCAGGCATACCAGGCTCTCAACCCGAAAGGCCGCTCTGCTCGGAACCTAGTCAACCCGTAAGCCATAAACGCTACTATTAAACCGTGCCCCTACAATATCAATACTGGTTTTAACGTAACCATTCATGACAACACTTGCATGATAGTAGTCTCGGATTATTACACAAAGTACACAAAAGTGTTCCCGTTACAAAATCATTAGGCTAAAACCAGAGCGGTAGCATTGGTCAAGGGGTGGATCCTCCAATTCGGGGCACCTTTGATCGATGTTACATTCGGATCAGGGACGGGACTTAGAGTCCTCCCTCTGGTCAGAAATGTACCTGTCCTACCATTTGGATCCTGGGTTCTGACATAGACCCCTTCCTGATCCACATTACGAGTGGCATTGTCATTCACAAATGGATTGTATGCACTCATAGGCTGTATCGCCATTGAACAGGTACTGAAGTCACCCTGTTTAACAAAGGTCCGATCTGGACTCGGGTCAGACCCCACTGGAGGAGGATTTATTTTCTCCTTCTCCTGCAAGTAGCTTTCCATGGCAGACTTGTTTAGAGTCAGAGTCGCAACATCAGTTGTCAGATTCCTCTGTTCCTCTTGTAACTGACCGTTTTCAGATAAGATTTCAGACTGAATCTTTTCATTGTCCTCAATGGCTCGGTTTCGTTCTAATTGAGCAGCTTGTGCCTCTCCATTCAAAGTATATTTTAACATCCGATACTCCTCACTCTTTTCTTTCTGAGATCTCTTATACTCCGTTGTTTCCCTACGGATCTCGTCTTGTTCAGTGACAAGCTTAGATTCCGTCTCGGCTTTACGTAATTGGAGTTTCTTCAATTTCTCCTCCATGGCATTTAACTCAGACTGTATTCTGTTTACATCCTGAGCTTTCGTAACCTCCTAGGATCTACCTTTATCAATTGCTCTCCACCTATTAGCTTCCTCTTTTTCAAGTTCTGCCAATTTACTTTCCCTTCCCCTCTCTTCCGGCAATTGCACTCTATGGGCTAGTGAGGAAAGTCTGTACTTTAGGTCGGACTCTTTCAGAATCCCCTCCTGTTCTATAGAACAACGTTTACTGATCCGTTCCCGGGTCTCATCCTTAATTTTCTTCTGAGATGCCATGAATGCTTCATGTTGCTTCTTAGCTTGTAGCTCTACCTGATCTCTGGCTTTGAGATAAGACGTAGTTGATTTGTATCCGGGGCCCATCCAATGACCATGACTGGATTAACGGCTCCCTCCTGGGTTTGAATACTGAGTCTGATTAAGCCTCATCTAAGGATAATTCTAGTGCATACACTTCCGCGGTTTTCGGTAGTGTAGTATGATTGATATCTAAGATATCCCGTCGGGGTAGGACAGACCCTTTATTAACATTGTCTGCCTCAACACTATTGGGTTTACCATCCCCTCCATCGTCTTGATCGCTTTCATGATCCAATGATGTCATTAAGGGTTGATCTCGCCCTACTTGGGTTCCTTTTGGTACCCCATCCTTGGTTGCCTTTAATGCCACGTTCGGTGTCCCTGTCCTTTGGATAGGACTTTGGGCCTTCGGAGTCTTTATAACACTAGAGGCGCCTACAGAAATACCCGATTCTAATCCGCGCCTACTGGTTATCACCTGAGTCAAATGGCTCAAGTCTAACCGAGCAGGTTTGATCAACCCACCCAACAACCCGATATCCGAGGCCGTATGGCTAGGGGTTTCACAACCCTATCCCCAATTCTATTGGGTTTGGTCATCATACTGGGTGTTGAGAATGTTCTCTGTACACCAGCCAAGTCGAACAGGAACTGTCAACCCGGTTCCCAGTCAAGCAACAATTGCTGAGAGGCTATGCCATCCTCTTTGAATTCTTCCAGCCCTAAGCTTGAAGAACGCGCATCTCGTCTTCCTCGGCTTTCGGCCGTCTGGGCACACTCCACCCCCCAACCAACTGGTCACGGCACCAGTGTAATGGTTCGTTCAGTGTATTGATTCGGGTGGCTCTTAGGCTCGCTTAGTGACTATAAGGAAAACACAACAAGAGAGGTTCGGGTTGGGCAAAGCCCTTAACATGCCATCTGCTCGGATGGCCTTTATTGTTTTCCTGAGAAGGTCTAGTAACATGTGTGGACTGGACAGGGTCCAGTCCCCTTCTGCAGATCATCCAGCTCCATAGTAGGAGCTGGATGCGAGGCATGGTGCTGCCCTCCTTGTACAAAAGGGTATAGCAAAGCGACACCTGGTTGGCATATAAGGAACAAGCAACACACAAGCACTTCTTTCGGATGATCCGCACTAGTATATATACAACAATGCCGGCCCCTACACACTAATCTCGCCATTACAGCACAGCGCCAGCTCAGTGCAGCCACCTAGTGTGTTACCTGCAAACTAATCTATGCATCCTTGGTTTGCAAGGCCCGCACTTTAAAAGTGGTTAGTCAGAGCTCTATATCTTGTGTTTATAGATCAACTGATCACCTTTTAACCTGATTGTCATACCTGTATTGGCTTAGGCTGCCTTGTGGCACATGTCAGCTGTCCCATTGCTAATGGGCTGGCCCCTGTTCTCTACTGTTACCTACAGGCCAATCATCAGACGTGAAGGCAGCCCTAACAGCTGAAACACCAGCCCCGCCAGAGAAACAACTCATGTAAGGCCAGTAGCTCCGCCTCACCACAGGCCACAACACCGCAGGCCAAACCACAGCACCACCTGTTCAGCCTGCAGGCCAGGCACACCAATGCCAATAACCTACCAGCATTACAACAATAGCTTCTGCACTGCAGTGAGGGGACAAACCTCCCCTACAGCACTCTGCATCCCCTGCTACCACAGGCCCGAGGGTTTTCTATGCCCTTGTGACTACAACAAAACGGTGCACCCTGCAACAAACAACATCCACCAGGGGTCACCTCCGAGGTCGGCATAAAGGCCCATGCCAACATGCGGACCATCTCCTACAAGATCACCAAGTGACTCAGATAGTAGAGACTTGTGGCATCAGAGGCCGGAGATCTGGCCTCCGTCGACTTTGATTTCACTGATTTGACACTATCCAGTTTCCGCCCAATCAGGCACAAGCCCAAAAGAAGAACTGAGGGCCGTTTTATGCATAGAGGCCCTAGACAGCACCCTGACCTGCCCCCAAACTGTTTCCATCCTGGGCGGCAATTTAGGCACTGCCAATGAAATCTTTGCAACATAAACATTTTGTATCTTTTTAATTCGGAATTGTAGGGACACAATTCATGTACCCCCTATACACCTATACATCTGCTCTTACTTTTCAATGAAAGTCAAACATTCTTTTGCAAACACCGCTCGCACATAAGCCTGTACATATTTTTTGGCAAATCTTTCTTTCAAGAAGGATCTTATGTGTGACATTACAATGTGACCTTGTTCTGTCCTTCTTGCTGCTATGAGATCCCACCCACTCTGTATTTTTCAAACTCAACTATGTATTGTTTTTATGAGTTTTAGTCAGTAGTTATTCTGTTTTGTCAGTAGAAGCATCTTTGTTTTGATTCTTGATTTTTTTTTTGGCATGCTTTAACTGTAACAAGGTCGACAGTCTCAGAGAATACTACCTCTCTCACTTATCCTTTGGCACTCAAATACCTCAAAAGCCTTTGGACCACCAGCTAGGGTCAATAGTCCCAATGGATACTACCTCGACTTTTCTGCCCCCTTTTTTTTTAAATTGAGACTGGCTGGTATTTTGTAGTCTTGACAGTTAAAATACAGATGATATTTTTGGTGCCAAGATTATAAATTTGTGTTTAAACTTCACACCATTTATTTTATGCCTGTATTTTTACCCTGACCATAAGTTCAAGTAACCATGCATGTATCATGCAATTAATTTTTATCTCTCCAAATACTAAGGGATTACCGGCACCCAAGTGCCTCAGTAGCTTAGTAATTTTTGTAGAAATAGCAAATTATACTTTTCTTTGATCCTGCAAATATACACAGATGTTCCCTATTTTATCTAGTCTCCTTTAAAAGCGCGCATTTTTTTTAATACACATTGATACAATGTATCCAATTGAACCATATCATAAAATTATTGCATAAGTTCCATAATACCCAGAGTTGTCAATGAACTCAGCAAGCCCTATAGTTTTACAATATTTTTCTCCCTTAAATCTCGTGCAGAGATGAGTAAGAATGTGGGGATTTCTCAATGGACTATTCCGGGTATTATCATATTTTACACCTTTATCAATTTCTTCGCCATACAGGCCCCAGCTCTGTCCACAAGCCTATCACCTGCCCCTATCTATTTACTCAATAGTAGGCGGGGTCACTAAAACACCGAACCCCACCTCCTGCAATGGGATCCAGTGAGCTGCTCACACGTCATCCCAACACGAATGTCATGACAGCCAAACCGGATTATTCCGGCCACAACCCCACTAGAGGTACTGTGACATACCAGTGGATGCTATTTTGGGACCAGCGCATAACTGAATGACACGCCCTTGTCCCTCATTGGTCCACGTGGCGAGCTGCTGTCTGACTGGTATTGCACCACCAAGGTTGCACCTGACGGAGAGCAGACATCATCATTACCAGGAGCTGCTCAGCTGAGTATATAACACCCCGCAAGAGCAGCTCCCAGTATCTCTACCTTATGTCTCTTCACATCATACCTATACCTCATATCAGGACCTAGGACAGGTTGAGCTATAGACTCAGGGACAGAGCTTGGACACTGGCGAGTGTATCATTGTTACCACCTGTATGAACACTCATGTCAGCTGTGCAATAAAGAGGATCAAATGAACTTCTCTGGATTCAGTGTTTATCACTTCACCCACTTGTAACAGTTCGTTGACAAGAGTGCACCCCCCACAACTTACCCTCAAATATCAGCCTAAATAACACTCAAATTGATTAATATATATCCTAATCTATTAATTTGATGCCTGGCTTGCCTACCCACTGTCAGATTTTAGACCAATAATCATTGTACAACACACTTAAGTTCGGAGCTACATAGTGTGTCCTGCTGCCACCTCCCGTCAATTGGTGCTCTGCAACCTACAGAACCAATGATGCCACTGAATTATGGTTCATGTGGGGAATACATGTCCTGGTAAGGAGAACCCGTCCTGATGTGTACTAACTGTCACCATGCACCCACACTTTCTAAGTCAAAATCTGCGTATATACCCCAGCCCCAGCCCTAGCCTCACACAGAATTCAAGAAAAAGGTGTAACTGTATCATTTTTCAGAACTAAAAGGTTTACTTTAAACTAAACTTGTCTGGTTTTGTGTGGATATTGGCTCCTTTAAATTGTTTAAACTAAAACCAAATGTTGCGAATGTAAAATTGTTGATACTTTTGATAACATTAAACCTTTTAGTTTATGAGGAGGAAAAACTAGAATTCTAACCACAGTGAAACTGGACAAAATCCAGCTTCACAACAGGTTTTTCTGAAGCTTGTGGTTAGATTTGATATAAACTTAAACTTAATTATTGGTTAGAGCGAAAGTGAACTTACTAAGTTGCATAGAGTTACAGAGTCAATTGAGACATATTGTAAGTGGGTCAACCTGATTTCCCTGTAGTAGTGTATGCAAGAAGCTTCAATAGACTATTATTGGTGTATATGCGCCAAACTCACTTCTCTAAACTACTGATATGTACAACAACTGTTGAACCTAGTGACCTTAAGGTACATACTTCAGTATTTATTCATGAAAGATGACCATACACTGTCACTCACAATAGATGTGTACAGCAACAGTCACAACTTACACCACACTTCAGTTCATTACAGAGAGTAGCCACACCCTACTGATATTTTATTCAGTCTGAATACCAAAGATGTGGTTCCACTACTGTGTCTCCTATTGTTACTGTCTCTTTCTGACAGAATGGGTAAGAGCTCCAACAGTTATCAAATGTTGTTAAGCCTGCTGGATTTTATTTGCCATGTGTTTTTGTCAGATCAGGAGATCTCCTACTGGGACTTTTTGTGTGCTTCTAAGGGGGTGAATTAGGTCTGGAAAATAGTGTTTTTTGCAGTTTCCTTTGTTGATAAAATACAGTAGCATGCTGTTGGTACATGTGATTAGAATGTTGTTGTTGATGACATCTTACATTACCACAGGCCATGGCACTATGATGAACAGGTGCCTCAAGGTTCTTGCTAACGACTACTTCCATACACCCTGTAGTATGTTACAGCATAACCATACCAAACCCTGCCTTGTAAAAACTCACTATGATGCTGAAAAATTACTTGGAGCTAAGGTAATTGTATCACCATTTTACATTTCATCAAACCACCTGTCAAACCAATTCTGTACCAAATCCAAACATTGTGTATGTTACCACTTATACATCAACTGAGTACCACGTTCCACTACCATTTGACCCGACAGTCGCCTACATGTATTACACAAGCCACTATCATTAACATCTTACTATAAGACTATCATATAATATGCTCGATTAGATAGATACACACTTCTAACTGATTCTGAGATCTTGTCATATTGATCATTCATACTCATATTGAATTGTTCAAGATTATCAGAATATGACAGTATGACGTATAAAGTTGTCTATATTGATGTGAAATTGCTTTAACCAAATTGTTACATGGCAAATGAGTGTTAAGCGTGCAGCCAATGACACCTCTACACAGTGAAGCATTGTGAAGCCAAGGCCTTTTCCACAGAGTGGGGCACTGTGTTGACAAGACCTTGTCTACACGGTCAATCTATAATCAAGCAGTTGAATGCAGGCATATAATACAAACAGAACTACCACGATAATTCAGGTACAAGCTACACACAAATACAAACTAGGCTAGTACCCCAACTTTAGAAAAAGCAATAAGCTGTTTATTTCGACATGAAAAAAATGTCATTCCAAAATATTCTGATCATAGCAAAAGCATATTCATAAGCTGCACTCTAATTTTCCTATGCAAACCATACAGGCTCTGATATGGTCTATAAGGCCATAGCTAACAAGCAGTCTTTTGAGGTATGCATTGAATAATTGCAGGCACCATTACCAAGAGACAAGATCTGTGCAGCTGGGAAGGTTATTGGGGAAGCTGATTGTATCTCTATGGATGTACGTCCAGATATAGAGCAAAGTATGTCGAACATGTTCCTTAGATCATATTAATATAATCCCAAAATATTACCATGAGATTGTTCAAGATAAACATGGGTGTTATCCCAAAAAATATTGAATCCTATGTCCCTTGTGGACAGATTGTCATACAGTTATATCTTGAGATGGAGGCACATCTTTAGTTGAATGAAGGGGTATAAGTAACAGGTATCGCTCAATTTCGACAATTTTAGTGAAAATAAAAAGATTGTCACCTATAATTCACCATAATTTTGTTTGCTGTTGATTAAATGTTGTTTCATCACAGTATGGCAGTGGACTGATTGGCGTAGAACTCCAACTGAGATGATCAGGAACTTTGTTATCAGTGTCGATGAGACAAACTACACCTGTCCTTATGAGGAAAAATATACTGGAACCTGTGAGTTTTTTCTAATTTCTTAATTTCTCTAACTATCCCATCCCAGGATATTTATCTCTTCTTTTATGTCCCCTCTTCATGCCAGGCTTAGTCCTCTAAAGGGCTCCAAATATGACATTGGTTTTGAAAATCATGTCAAGCATCTTACTCACTCACTCTCGCGTTATCCAAGTATATATCTTTTTCGTTGTGTTTCCTGAGGAATATAACATAAATGATCTTACATGGTGGAATGACTAGTTTCAAGAAGATGCACAATTAAGACTGCTCCTTTGATCTACAAAATTTCAGTCTACAGAGATTGTCAGCAAGCCTACCTTGATGGTGCTCATACATCTGGAGTCTACAAACTGTCACAAGATGACCTCCCACTGCTCGATGTTTACTGTGAGCAGGAGCTAGATGGTGGAGGCTGGACGGTAAGTGAGTGAGGAATTTCTGTTAACCTAACTTAAGATTCAGGAGCATTGCAAAATATCATAGATGCTAATCAGTTTGATGCAGGCATGGTACAAACCTGCAGTGGTGGATATTGGAATACTAAAGGCGGGGCAGGGAGTGGGCAAGTAAAGGGGGGTGGGTAGGATTTAGGAGATGGGGGTTTATTTAATGGTGGGACTAAGGCAGGGATAAAATAGGTGGGTCCGGGTAAGAGGATAGTGATTTTTGGCGGGTTAGATGAGATAGAAATCAGGAGTTAGGGAAGATCCCTTATTACACTCACAAACAATGAAAATCCGACTTTCCTGTGTTTTATATAAGAACAAAGAGACCTATAAGTATTGTACAGGTCGTCTGGTATGAAAAACCAAACCACACAATCGTTTGGTATGGTTTTACTACTTCTAGACCAATAAGAATCCTGATTTCTACGTCAGCCACGCCCCCTTTCATGTATCGACTAATCAGAGCTCAACATTCTTCTGATGATGTAATGGGTAATGCCAGCATAAACAATTTATAAAGGCCATATGCCTTTTGAGCCATATGTCAAATACTCATCATGCTCGTTCAATTCTGGCTATTTATGTAGAGAAAAGGATACTGTGAATGGGGGGTAATTTGAGAGACATGGGTGGCGCCATATACAAGGTAAATCAATACAGCAGCGAATATGATTTATAAATGATGCTTACTAATAAATGTGTGTGCATGGAAAGTGTCAACAGGTCATTACATGTCATGAAGTGAGGTAACAGGAGTCCAGACAATTCAGTTGATGATTCAGGTTTATTGTAAGATTGACATGAGAGAAATCAATATGGTATACAGTATGGTGCTCGCCAGTCTGACCAAGCTATATCCTGGGGCCAAGGCAACTGAGAGTTGTAGGGTCTAGGTTTGTAGAAGAATAAATTACCCTGAGTGGGTTCTGCCTGTTTATAAAGGGAGTCCCACTCAGTGTTACTCATGTGCTATTTCTGGAAGTGCACAGTTACTCAGTCTGGGGGAATGAGCATCTCAGCCCCTATCTGGTTGTATCCAGCCCAATCCGGAGTAGGAGGGAGGGAGCTGCTCTCAGATGTGAGCCACTTAGGCAGGTGAAGCTAAAAATAACACATGATATCATGTATTCCAGTGAGGAATCCGCAGGAGGGACCTGGGGCTACTCACTGGAGGAGGACGGGGGTGAGTGAGTCAGACGGGGGTGAATAAGTCACTCACCCTGTCAGGTTAAAAATAGGGTAGCATTGCGTTCTACAGGGGGAAGCTTGGTCAGCTTGGTTTGAATATGTCGTTGATAATTATAATACATAGAATAGTCCATTTACATATCCCCACATTTCCACTTCTGCATGAGGGTTAAAGGGAAGATAATTATAAGGAATGAGAGGCTATATCAAGTCCATTGACATATTTGAAGATTGAGGAAAAATAAAAGGTGGTACATGATGCAAAAAAGTTGATGTGTTGATTTTTTATCGATGTGACCCCCCTTTTTTGTCTAAAAGAAAACTATATGAAAAACATAAATCCTCTGAAGGGTGAGGCAAACTTGGTACTTTCTAAACTTTCTAAAAAAATATGGTGACAGATGGGAAGTAGTAATACTGATTTGGTCTGCCGATGATACATCTGTATATAAAAATATATTCCTGTATGTGAAATGTATCACAGAGAGTTTTACAAACAATATATATGTCCTGAGTAATGGGGGCAGCAGTGATACTCGATGCTATATGCTGCCTTGTGTAAACAGGGCAGTATCAGCAGTTGCTAACCATCAATAAATTAAAACAGAAACAGTACATACTGTCTTGATATATATACGGAAATGAAAATGGGTAATTAAAGCTGATTTTCAAGACAACAGTGATATTCTCTGCTAATATGCTGCCTTGGGCAATCAGGGCAAAAACAGCAGTGATATTCCCTGAGATTTGACTAGTTTGTACCGTAAAAATAAATACATGCACTAAAAAAGCCTGCTGTATTTGTCAAAAAGGGGTATTCTCTGGGACGATTTGACAATGAAAGGATTTAGGTGGTGATTTCAGATTTTCACACAAAAATGACTAAGACCCATAAATACATGAAGATGGTTGAGTTTGAATAATTGTCAATGACAGGGGCTCTGTTGCACCTTAAAGATTTTAGGGCTGGGCTGTCAGTCAGCTCAGACTTTCACAGAGCAATAAAAAGGTACGAGAATTGTGATCAGTGTTTTAAATAGGAGTACAGTAGTGTAATTTTAAGATGAAAATTAAATTGGTAGCAGCTTTTCCATAGGAAGGCACCTTAGAATATGTATAGCACCTTATAGTGCCTGGCCAGTTTGGGGGGTTTTGGCGGTTAGCCAGTCCCTCGACAATTAAGGCCAAATATATATTCTCAATTGTCTCTATTGTATATAGATCACTAGGGGTCACAGGAAGGATCAAGGTGAATGTGTAGTATAATTGATTATGCAAGTATTCAGCAGGACTGTTTGCAACACCTACACTCTACCACTCTGCCCACTGGGCTATCTAGGTCAACACCTCATTGGTTACTCCAAACAGACTCCTCCACCATGTCAGTTCTCTTCCTGGATCTATGTTCAAATTTTTTTTTTGCATTGTCGTGCTACAAATTAATTGTTAATTATTGTAATAAATAGGGTGGTTAGCCAGCCCCTTGACAATTAAGGCCAAATATATATACTCAATTGTCTGTCTCTATTGTATATAGATCAATAGGGGTCACAGGAAGGATCAAGGTGAATTTTGAGGTGTATTGTTTGGTATTGTCAGTATTCAGGACTGAATGTGTTCCATGGATACAGATTACTCTCGTCTTCTGTACACCATGATGTGACGTGTCTGGTAGGATCATCTGCTACCACATGTATATGGTAAGAACCATCCACAGCTTGATTGAAAGGACATGGGAGTAGGCTGTTATCACTGGTTTGTGGAGTGTCATTGGTGATTTTAGATGCTTTGGCCTCTTTTTGGTGGTGAGACATGTATATGGCAGGTGCCACAAAAGTCACTTGTTTGAAGATTGAGCGCCAATAGTATCTTAATCTGACTGCTGCATATGTTTTAACTGAACCTAGGTGTCCACCTTATGGGGACAATGTGTGGATTCAACGATGGACTCATAATTTGAAGTTTGGGGTCTAGGGATTTACCCATGACGGTATCATTGACTCTGAAGAGAACCTCATCTAGAATGAAGTACTGATCATGATTACTCAAGATTTGGTTACTTAAACCTGAGTCAATTGGCAATTTTCCAGATTCAATGTAACTTAGCATTGATGAGGCGAAAAGGTCTTCTTTTTGTGCCTTTATCAATATTTCTTTAGAAGGTGTGACAGAGGGGTGAGTGCAATGTTTTGTTATGGCCCTTTCAGCTAATAGCTTCTGTGAGAGCTTGGCTCTTTTGGCATTAGCTGCTCTGACTGATACCCTTGGTGAACTGGTTTTGGGGGTTGACCTCTGGACCTAGAACCAGTCTTGACCTATATAATTCCTTTCAGAGCTATTTTTCTTTGCAATGACACCTTTTGGTGGTGTGTCTGTGCTTCCCCAGATTTTGCCTCCTTTTAGTATTGATCTGGGAGGTCCCATCTGGACCAGGTGGATGGGTACTGGCTCATTTGATCTGAAAACCTTGTCATGGAAATATCAGAGAAAGACAACTTTTTCGGGGGAAGTATGTTTTTCCCTTGTGATCTAATAGGAACTGGGTCATCAGAGCAGTAGGTCCTCCTGGAGAGGAAATCTGCCACAAAATTGGCTCTGCCCTGCCAGTATCTTACTTCAAAATCGTAAGACATAACTGTGTCCATCCACATGGCTAGTCTCCCATTTGTGATGTTTTCCTTTTTATTGAAGAGGGAAACTAGGGCTATGTGGCCATAGTAAACCTTGAAGTGAGTGCCATCCAAGTAATGGTGGAACATATTTTACTGCAAAGACTATGCCCAGTAACTCTTTGTCTGTTATTCCATATATGGTTTCTTGTGGGGTAAAACCTCTGCCTGCAAATTCAATTGGTCTGTAGAAACCGTAGTCATCCACCTGTGTGATCACAGCTCCCAAGCTGTAATTACTTGAGTCGATGAAGATAACAAAATGTTTGCTATAGTGAGGGAATTTGAGTACAGCTTCAGTGCAAATTGAGGCTTTGAATTTTTTCAAAAGCTCGCTGACAGTTTGTGGTCCATTTAAAGGTGCTTTTAGTAGCCTCATATAGGGGCTCCATGATATTAGCAAACCTGTTATGAACCTTTTGTAAAACTGTGCCATACCATTGAGGCACCTAAGGTCATGAATGTTCTTAGGTGGGGGAAAGGTTTTGACAGGCCAGATTTTGTCCAGGGAAGGCAACACACCATGTTGGTCTAGAGAAAATCCTAAGAAATCCATCTTGGTGATGCCAAAATCACATTTTTCAGATTTTAATTTGATGTTTCCTTTAATGAAAAGCTTGAGCACCTCATCCAGGTCCTGCAGGTGTCTTTCCCATGTGTGGCTATAAATAGCCACATCATCGACATATATTACTGCATTTCTATATTTACATTTCATAAGTAGCTGCTCCATGACGTTTATGAAATATAGACCTGAGGTTTTAAGTCCTAGGAAGGACTTTGGCCATATACCTGGTTCCATTGGCTGAAAAGGTGGTTATAGGTCTAGATTCTTCAGCCAAAGGAATTTGGTGGTAAGTGCTATACACATCCAATTTTGAGAAATATTTGGCACCTGTTCTGCTAATTTGTTGCATGAGGCCATCTGCCCTGGGGAAGGAGTATGAAAAAGATTTGAGGTTTTGATTAACCCATCTGTAGTCCACTACAATTCTCCAACCGGAGGCTACAGATCTGTCCCCTTGAGGTTTTGGCATTAGAAAAGCTGGTGAATTCCATTCACAAGGTTTGGTGCATTCCACAATAAATGTTTATTTAAGAGCCCTTTTTGGAAAATTTCTTTGTTGGGGGGACATTCTGTATGAAGGCCTGTTACAGGGCTTGTGGTCAGGGATCAATTTGAGACCTCATTTTCTACATGGGAGCCAATGGCACTGTCATCTGTCACAAATGCTTGTCTTTTACCTCTCAACAACTTTACAGATTTGCTCTTTTTGGTTGTCAGTGAACTGCTCACAAATTTTATATCTTAGGGGTTCATCGCCCTTTGGGAGTTGCTCTAAGGGATCTTCACCACAACTAATTGGGAAGAGATCTTGATCAGGGGTGACATGGTTGAGTGAATGGTTACTATATAAGGGGCCAATTGGCCAGATGCCTTTTCGATGTTGAATGGCTTGGATAGGCCTAGAGCCATGTGCTTCTTTAAAGGTAAAGGAAAATCATTCGGATTTGCCATGGTTACTGGTATTAATTTTTTAGCTGTTTTGGGTTTTACCAAAGCATGTTTGATTAAGAAGGGTAACTCTATGTCAATATTTTCAGTGATGCCTGTAAGTCTAGGTAATTTGTCTGGGCCCATGACCATGGCATTTAGTGTAGTTTGCTAATTTAAGTGGTATTGTGAAGTTTTTACTGGCCTAATTGTGAAAGTTGTTGGTCGCTAGGGGCCAAAGCTGAGTTTGGCCTTGAATTTGGTCATGAAGTTTACGCCAATGATGAAGGGGTGATTTAACTTAGGTACTACATGGAACCTGGTGATAAATTCTACTCCCTCTATCGAGAAGCTTACATTTAATGCATTGTTTACCTGTACTTAGGATCTGTCTGCTAGGAGGACAGTCATACGTAATCTTCTTCCATGTCTAAAGTTTAGGGTGTTGATAACTCTATCGGCCATTTTCTGACTGATAAAAGATAAGGAAGTGCCAGAGTCTACCAATGCTCTGTAGGGGTGGTCATTTATGTTAATAAAAACTACACCTCTAGTTAACTTGGTATTAATGTTAGGGACGTTACCTTGCTGCCCATACTTATCTGACTTGATTCTCAGTTGGAGGTGCGCCACTCTGCCTTTGATGTCCTCATAACAGTCCTCACTGTCTGAATAGCTGTCATAAAGGTTTAACCTGCTGTTGCTTTTGGAGGGAGTTGACTTCAGCATTCCAGATTTCTTGTCAACTTGGGTGGGGCCGGGGTCATGCTGTGCATGGCGACCTTCCCCAGAAACCTATTCTTCATCGTCATATTTCTCTTCATCATCAATGAAGTCTTCATCACCAGCATTTTGATCAAAGTCATCATCATCAATATTATTGAGATCAGCATTGTTGTCAGATTCAGTAGGCCGATTATCCTTATTACTACAAGAGTACCTGCTGGGTGTTGAGTCCCTGATCCTTTTCTAATTGTATGAGGAGTCATTTGGGCTTTGAAGTCAGCAGAAGGTGTGAGCCTCTTGCAAGAGACCTGTTTATTGGCAGCTGAGGCTGTGGCCAAGGGATGATAATTTTGTTAAGAGTCTCATTTTCCAGTGGCATTTGTCCCATACTGTTAGTGAAGTGGGACTGCCCTAGGTTTGGGATCAATGGTGTAGAGTGGGCAAATGCCATGTAATGTTCACCTGTGCTTTGGGAGTGCAAGGTTTGCATAGGTATGGTTATATTACCAGGGGTTTGTCCTTGTGCTGGAGTGTATATGTCTCTTACCACTGAGCCTAGGGCGCTGGGCCTTGCTTCTGCTTGGGTGGGAACTGGTGCTGCCATCTGGTGAGTAACGGATAAACCAGGGATTTCGCCTTGGATCGGCTGGTGTGAGGTGGGCGTGGCATGTATTTAGCCAGTTGGATTGCTGCATTGGAAGGCACTGGGTGGACTAACCTTGTGCTTGTGCCTTGTGGTAGGATGGAGGCTGCAGGAGGTGCACTCGGGGTCTGAGTGGTGTGAGTAACCCTGTCCTGGCTGGTGTTGGATGGGTAACAGGTGCATAAGTTGGAGGTGCCCTGTTGTTATAGGCTGTGTAAATATCCCTTCTAACATCATCCACATTTCTTTTTATTTTCTCAGAAAAATCTGCAGCCAATATTTCAGATCTTCTGTAAACATCAGCATTGTCCTCAGCAGCTCTTGTCTGTGTGTGTATCATGTCACGCTCTCCAGGTGTCAATGTTATCCAGTCCGCCATTGACTCTAGAAAGTTAGCTGGTATGTTCCTGGCCTACCCTTTTAATCTCAGTGGACAGGAGATTAATTTGGCCAGTCAGCAAGTTAGATAAAGAATCACTGACTGCCTGTCTGCATTTTCCTGATAGGTTTCTGGCCAGGTCATCCTGGTCATACTTGGGTGGGGGTGCAGATGTCATGCTGATATCTGTCCTGTACCTGTTAAGGTGAGGGAAAGAGACTTGAGTATCTTCTTCAGAAGTAATGCTGTCCTCTGAGGTGAAGTCGGGGGGAGCAGGTCTTCTGTTGAAGAATTGAGTGGTGGCTATCATATTACCTCCGCCTGCTGCTGAATCTACACTTCTTAGCAGTCTATGATAAGGAGGTGTTTGTCTCCTGTGAGGTGAGCTGGACTGTACTCTTCTCCTCCTGTGGCTTGGTAAAGGTGTATAGTCAGATGAGGAGACTCCAGATTCCAGGCTGGGGGAGAAGGTGTTGGGTGGTGGTGGGGTTGCCTCAGGGGTAGAGGGATCTAGGTATAATCTGAAGGGATCACTGAAAGTTGTAGCGTCAGGCCACTGTTCCTACAATACTCTATCCTCTGTCCAATAATCTAAAAAGGCTGAGGGGATCTCACCAAACTGTGTGCCCTCGAGGTTGCAGGTTGGTGCCTGCTGAGCTCTGTCTGTACTATTTGTGTTTGCTGATCTCCACCTGGCAATGGCTGATCTTATCCTTTGTCTCCAGAGATCAGAATTAGGTGGTGTATCAGTAGTAGAGTCTGGGACAACAAAATTATCCCAAGTGAGCACAGAGGGGTCTGGGTGCATAAAACCTGCTTGATGGGAGGTGGGATGTGTACTGGTACTAGGCTGCTGAGTGGAAACTGGTATGCTCTGTAAGGCAGCCTGTAGTTGAGGAGGCCTGGGCTGTAGATGTGAGTCCAACTCCAGGTAACTAGGAGAGTTAATTACAGGTGTACACTGTATTTCACTCTGTAGACCAGCAAGTCTTAGTGCTTGGGACTCAGCTAGTAGTAAGAGTAGCAGCAGTGACAGCAGTAGTAGTAGCAGCAGTAACAATAACAGCAACAGAAGTAGTAGCAGCAGCAGCAGCAGTAGCAGCAACAGGTGTAGAAGTAACTGCAACAACAGTAGTAGAATAGTTGGTGGAGGTACAACAGCGAAGTAGGTGTAGGAAGTAGCAGGAGCAGCAGCAATAGTAGTAGTAGTAGTAGTAGTGAAAGTAGTAGTAGTAGTAGTAGTAGTAGTAGTAGTAGTAGTAGCAGTAGTAGTAGTAGATAAAGAATCACTGACTGCCTGTCTGCATTTTCTTGATAGGTTTCTGGCCAGGTCATCCTGGTCATACTTGGGTGGGGGTGCAGATGTCATGCTGATATCTGTCCTGTACCTGTTAAGGTGAGGGAAAGAGACTTGAATATCTTCTTCAGAAGTAATGCTGTCCTCTGAGGTGAAGTCGGGGGGGAGCAGGTCTTCTGTTGAAGAATTGAGTGGTGGCTATCATATTACCTCCGCCTGCTGCTGAATCTACACTTCTTAGCAGTCTATGATAAGGAGGTGTTTGTCTCCTGTGAGGTGAGCTGGACTGTACTCTTCTCCTCCTGTGGCTTGGTAAAGGTGTATAGTCAGATGAGGAGACTCCAGATTCCAGGCTGGGGGAGAAGGTGTTGGGTGGTGGTGGGGTTGCCTCAGGGGTAGAGGGATCTAGGTATGATCTGAAGGGATCACTGAAAGTTGTAGCGTCAGGCCACTGTTCCTACAATACTCTATCCTCTGTCCAATAATCTAAAAAGGCTGAGGGGATCTCACCAAACTGTGTGCCCTCGAGGTTGCAGGTTGGTGCCTGCTGAGCTCTGTCTGTACTATTTGTGTTTGCTGATCTCCACCTGGCAATGGCTGATCTTATCCTTTGTCTCCAGAGATCAGAATTAGGTGGTGTATCAGTAGTAGAGTCTGGGACAACAAAATTATCCCAAGTGAGCACAGAGGGGTCTGAGTGCATAAAACCTGCTTGATGGGAGGTGGGATGTGTACTGGTACTAGGCTGCTGAGTGGAAACTGGTATGCTCTGTAAGGCAGCCTGTAGCTGAGGAGGCCTGGGCTGTAGATGTGAGTCCAACTCCAGGTAACTAGGAGAGTTAATTACAGGTGTACACTGTATTTCACTCTGTAGACCAGCAAGTCTTAGTGCTGGGGACTCAGCTAGTAGTAAGAGTAGCAGCAGTGACAGCAGTAGTAGTAGCAGCAGTAACAATAACAGCAACAGAAGTAGTAGCAGCAGCAGCAGCAGTAGCAGCAACAGGTGTAGAAGTAACTGCAACAACAGTAGTAGAATAGTTGGTGGAGGTACAACAGCGTAGTAGGTGTAGGAAGTAGCAGCAGCAGCAGCAGCAATAGTAGTAGTAGTAGTGAAAGTAGTAGTAGTAGTAGTAGTAGTAGTAGTAGTAGTAGTAGAAGTAGTAGCAGCGACAGGAGTAGTAGGAGTAGATGATAATCATAGTAGTAAAAATAGTAGTAGTACTAGTAGGTGTAGCAGAGAAAATATCAGTATTACCCCTGTAGGCTACTTGGAGAGTTAGTAACACCCTGCACTAGTACTGACTAAAAAAAAACCCTCTTTTCAGTAAGTCTTTCTTTTCATATGAAGTTGTAACTTGTCTCTTGTGTTGCTCACAATTGGTCATTGAAGTACAGCGCTAAAAAAATGGAATTAAGTAGGTACCTAATTCAGAGAAGTCAGTCAGTGTACTAGTAGGTACCTGGTGTATTATTAGGATACTAACCATATTTGGGTTAAAATTATTGTAACCACTTCATTCCAACAACATGCAAGCAGTAGTTGTTCTGGTAGCACAAATCTTTGGATCCATCTTTAAGTCATTTTCAACGCCTAAGTGGTGTGGAGTGTTAAACCTTTTATTGAGCAAAAAAAAGGTGATTTTAAATTTTTTTCTTATTCTTTTTGTGGGTGACTCCCAATTACAACACACTGTTTGTTGTCCTAAATCAGGAAAGCAAATTGTATGTAGCCATCAGCTACTACAAGGGTAAAATCGTCATCCACTTGCACAGGTACAAAGGATCCCAAAAGACTCTAACACAGGTAACAAAAAAAAAAAAGAGATTATCCTTGAATTTCTTGGTTGAGATGTGGTTTTATATGTTGTGTATGAAGGTGTATAAATATTGTGTAGATATGTTGTGTATATAGGTGTACAGGTAGATAGATAGATAGAAAGAAAGAAAGAAAGAAAGAAAGAAAGAAAGAAAGAAAGAAAGAAAGAAAGAAAGAAAGAAAGAAAGAAAGATAAATAGATAGATAAGTAGATAGGTATTGAAAAAAAATTCTCTTCACATATAAGTAACTCAGTGAAAATAGATCAACATATCTGTTTTTGTCTTTTAAAACCAAAAAGTCAGGGCAATTCTACTCCTACTACCTATGGTTGACATGTGTTTCCCATCCTTTAATTTATAAATGATATGAAATACAATGCTCCTTGATTACAGACAGAACTACCTGGAGTTTTAGGGATTAAATAAAAAAGATAAGAATGGTATGTGGTTAGGATTGAACTTTCTCCAATTAAGTGAAAATAAATCAAAGTAATTCGTTTGAATAACCCATCAAAAAGGGTGCCCTTTAATTGGCTGGCTGGCTGGCTGTTTAAGACATGTGACCTCAATTATGAAGATATGGTCATGTGACCCTAATTTGAATGGACCAATCAGAGGCTAGCATTTTGGTTGGAAATTCAAAATTTGGTCACGTGACCTCATTAGCATAAAGAGGTGTGGTGGTTTATCCTGTAGATGAGTGTGACTTATAGTGAGATATATTTTCATAGATGAAAACAAGCAAGCTGAAAGCTTGCGGAAGAAAAAAAATATATTGGGGGGCCCTAATAGTATGGGGGTCGGGGGCCCTTTGTTTGGGAGGGGAGGGGGGCCCTTTGGGGTATTTAAAAAGAAAATTTAACCAAAAGACCTGCCCCTTGAAACATGATAAGGTAAGGAATACAACAGAAACCGCATTACACATTTTCACTTATTTTTATTTCTTATAAATGTCATATTTTTATGTACACATTTCACTTTATTTGTTATTTTCATATTTTTTCATTTCGTTCAATTACGATGACGAGTCGGGGAATTTGAGTTGAAACTCTCCACAAAACACGGTTGAATATCGGAGAGGAACACGACAAAACTTACACATTGAGATGTGTACATTCAACTTTTGTTTCTCATAATTCAGACTGTACGTGGTGTAATCATGGTGTACAACTTTGGAGCAAGAGTTGTCCTTTTGAAATGAGGGATAGTTGTAACCCATATTTCCCATCCACATCTCATCAATATCACAAGTGGAATCCACCTAAGAACTATACCAAGTACTCTATTCGGTTTGTCTCGACATGATACTTCTCAGTCAAGCAGCTTCTACACCGCGGTATAAAGGTGCTTCACTACACAACATTCGGTCCACATACTCTTGACAAAAGGAGTCGGATGTTTCCTTTGAGCAATGACACAACTTTCTAGAACAGAAAACTACGCGTTGACCGACTCTAACGTGTACCGTCTTTTCACAAAAGCACATGTGTTCTCAACATGAAATTGATATACCGCTATAGTTCTGTCTCTGGTGGTACTAGCCACTTTTTGAAATACATCTTTGAAAAACACACTCAATGAATCGAATACACAATTAGAAACGAACACTTTATCAACACCTTGGTTTAACAACGGCGCCTTAAAGAACTACACATCTGATGCATCTATTAATTCCCCAGTGAAAATGGGATCGCAACTACACATTGTTTTGTTTTTTTCACCACCGATACACGAGGGGGTACAGTATAGTAGCAGCAGCAGCAGTAGGAGAAGACAACAAACTCTTAGTTCTTCTTGTCGTCTTCCTTGTTGAAAGCTGGAGCTTAGAAGGTGTTCGTCTACCCATGGTGAGGGAAGTAGAGAAAGTGTGAGTCAATGATATTTTTCCCTTTCCTTATATACGCCTCTGGAGATAAGCTTCTTTCTACAGTTTTAATAGAAGAAAGGGAAAATTAACGTCTCTAATCCTATAGTCACAAAGGGTCTTACTCAAAGGAAGGAAACCGTCCACAGGGAAAATAAAACAACAGGAGGATCCGGATTAAAAACTTCACTCCACTCTTAGATCGTCAAAGGGGTGGTGGTCCAGATCAAAGTCGGCTTTTTTTATATCTTTTTAGAAAAGAACTTTAAAACCCTATGATCACAGAGAGCCTTAATTCTAGTTTTTTACCTGCCTTCCACAGGTGAACCAAACCATAGGGGGGATCCAAAAGAAAGTTTGTCTAAACGGGATTAGAAAACTTAAAAAAAAGAGGGTCTTATCTTTTTTTTTTTTTATATAGAGCAGCGCTCATTTTTTATTTAAAAAAGAAAAAATGTCTATAGCTATACAGGTCTTCGCTACATTTTTGATATTTTGTTATATAAACACCACAGGACACCACAGGACAATACATAGCGCATTATTATAGTGAGTATGACAATAGATGTGTTCTATATGACTAGTGATAGAGACTAGATACTGATATACCTCTACATCGATACAGTTTTCACAGCTCCGTTCCCCTATCTAGGATGTATGCTATGAGTGAGATACTAGGGTTCTTTCAGTGTATGCAGAGTGGTTACATTGAGTCCAAAATAGCCTCCCATTTCCTAAACTTCTTTTGCTTGTTCTCCAGACTGCATATAAATTGTTCTGAGAGAAGAGAGTGTTTAAACTCTCCTATCCATTGCAACAGATCAAGATGGCACTTGTGATACAAACGCTGCCTATAAATGTAAAACCTGGTTCTAAGCATTACATTGTTGATGATATCACCATTTGGAATTTTTCTACATAATCCAAGTATCAATTCATGCTCATCTAAATTCCCTGTATCAATCTTAGCAACAGTGTTCATCCATCGTATGACTGACTTCCAGAAATAGGCTACTGGGGGGCATTTCACAAGGAAGTGATCAAGAGTGTCAGTCTTACCATCACAATATACACATTCTGGGCTTTCCTTTGCACGTATATCAAACAAGTATTTGTTACAAGCTAGTATTTTATGGAGTACCTTATATTGAAAGGATTGTAACTTTGTTTCCCTACTCACTTGGTATGGACACATATATATGTCATACCATGGAACCTTTGTAAATTGGACCTCAGGAAAGACTTTTGCCCATTTCATTCCATTCCTTGGCATTTGTTGTGAGTGACGGTATAGAACTATCCAATACAATTCCTTGCTTGATGTTGAAAATAGATTAACTACGTCTGGGGTATTATCAATGACCCAAATACAGTCATTTGGCCTTTGAATTTCGTCACTGGATATGCTAGCTCTCCAGCTACCTGGTATACTTTGTCGGATTTGTAGAGCCTGAAGAAAGTTACACTGAACACCATACCTTTGAGAAATTTGAGTGTCTGACATAAAACTTCCATTATCCAGTAAATCTTCAACCCTGACAATACCAGCCTCCCTCCACGACTTCCAAAATATTGGGGTATTATTGATAGTAATAAACTTATTTTTCCACAATACTTCATTACGGACCTCCGTTTCTCTTACTAGTGAGACATTTTGGAATTCATGCCAGTCCTTGAGAACCTGATAGTAGAATGGGCTTGCTTCTCGTGGTATATTAATATCTGATTTTGTATGAATGAACAGTTTCAAGTCAGACACTTCATAGAGGAATAACTTAATAAAATCACATGGAACCGTGGTGGTATCCCAATAGAACCTTTTGATCCAGTTTATGTTAGATACAATGATTTTCGTTTTAAAATTGCCTACTGCAAGTCCACCATGCTTGGTCTGTGCCTGAACACGTGTCCTGGCTACCTTGTTCCTGTTGGAGCCCCATAGGAATTTGTCAACAATTCTATTGACTTCATCTATTGCTCTAGATGGTGTAGTGGTGACTGAGGCCGGGAACATCACACATGGTAGCATTAGGCTGTTTATGATGATAGTTTTACCTTTGAGTGAGATGTTGCGGTGCCTCCAATCATCACTTATGTTAGTGATTTTCTGTATCTGGGGTTCAAAGTTCCACGAGTAATTTTGGGCTTCTGTCCTATTCGTTGCTACAGAGATGCCCAGGACAATCAATCTTTCGCTCCATGCAAGACCCTCCAATCCGGTCTGACTAGTGTCAATACCACCAAGTGCAAGATATTGTGTCTTATATCTATTCACCTTCAGACCAGAGTACCTCCTAAACCTTCTCAAACAGTCCGGCAGGTGATGTAGAGCTGCTGCTGATTCGATAAAACAAGTGGTATCATCAGCATATTGACATATCTTTACTTCTCTAGTACCAAGTCTTATACCTTTAATATCTACATTCATGCGTACATTATTAGCTAACAGTTCTACAGCAATAACAAACAAAAAAGGCGATAGACAGCATCCTTGTCTGGTTCCGCATGCAAGTTCAAACCAATCACTTGTGTACCCATTATTTATGACACAGGCAACAATGTCTTTATATAATATCCTGACCCATGAGATGTATTTTTCCCCAAATCCAAACCTTTCAAGTGCCTTAAAGATAAACTCCCACCTTATCAAATGCTTTTTCAAAATCAACCGCCATCAGAATACCAGGGCGACTGAACTTTGTGGTGTATGCTAATATATCTTCAACTGTGCGAATACTTGTTCCTATATACCTTGACCTAACAAATCCAGATTGATCTGAGCTTATAATACTAGGGAGGTGGGGTTTTATCCTTTCTGCCAGGGCCTTGGTGTAGATCTTATAGTCTGTATTCAGCAGGCTGATCGGCCTCCAGTTTCCTAACTGGAGTCTATCTTTTTCCTTTTTAGGGATAAGGGTTATAATGCCACGTTTCTGTTCTTGGCTCAAGCTGCCCGTTTCCGTAGCATAGAGTAGACTTTGACTAACATTATCCCCAATATCAGTCCAGAAGAACTTATAAAACTCTGCACTTAGCCCATCAGTGCCTGGGCACTTCCCATTCTTTAAGGATTTAAGACTGTTGAGAAAATCTGACTTTGATAATGGTCTCTCTATCATCTCTCTCTGGTTGTCAGACAAGACAGCTAAGTTGTTTGTATCTATGAAGGGACAACGGTCATCAATATCATCTAACTCTCTATAGCTATCTGAGTATAGATTTCTGTAAAATTGCTTCTGTATGCTGAGGATATCTTTGCATTCAGTGACCATATGCCCATTTTGATCTTTCAGTTGAGTAATAAGTTTGTCCATAAAATTCTTTTTTTCTAAATTCAAAAAGTATTTGGTTGGTTGTTCACCTACCTGGGACCAATTCGCTTTTGACCTAAACATGATGGCTCTAGCTGTCTTTAATTCAATATCCTTTAGGTCTCTCTTAACACTTTCTATTTCATCAATTACATCATGGCCCTCATCAAAGGCTGCAGTCAATTTGCCCAGACTGTTTGTTAACTCCCTCTCTACCTTTTTAGACTCTGCCTTCTTCTTTTTGCTGTAATTAATTGAAAATTTCCTTATCTCATACTTCAGAATCTCCCACTTCGCATTGGGTGCCAGATCCTGGTATTCTATCTTACATTTTCCAAGCATAGTCTTAAGTTGATTCACATAGTCTTTATCTGAGAGAAGGGTATTATTAATCTTCCACACATTTGGGCCTCTGTCCTGGTCAGCACTGGAGATTCCCAGTGTTACCTTACTGTGGTCAGATAGCGTTCCAGGACGGATATCTGTTTTATGAACAAAGCCTGTCAAATGCTCAGACACTAGCCAGAAATCTATCCTGGATGCTTGCTCTTGCCTATGAAAAGAATATCTACGTAAATTAGGGTGTCTAACTCTCCATATATCCACTAAGCTGAGAGTATCTTGTAGACTGTATATTTGCTTCCTATACTGCCTATTAGCTGCCCTTATACTATTAGTTGCCCTTCTGTCTATATATGGGTCCGGGGTTTCATTAAAGTCACCTCCAAGGAGAAGGTTTTCGACTTCATAGCCTTTTAATCTACCTGTTATTTCATCTAATACAGCCATCTGGTCTGCTTCATAGTTTTGTGTTGGAGCATAAATATTGCATAAGACATAATCCACTCCCTGAACCTCGATGTGTAATATAATATACCTCCCATTGGCATCCAGTGTCTTTTCTAGGCACTTGTAAGGGTAATTTCTATTGAAGAGTATGGCTACACCTTTAGATGATGAGCTGCCATTTGCACATATCATATCACCACCCCACTCAGCCTTCCAAATCTTTTCTACTTCTGCTGTGCAGTGGGTTTCCTGAAGGAAGACAATATTATAACTTTCATCCTTTAGCTTCTTGAAAATAGCTCTTCGCTTATCTCTCACCCTTATGCCATTAACATTAAAAGAGCATAGGTTAATCACACTTGTGTTATTGGTCATAGCCTTTTGGATTCAGAATAGGGGTCATATTATGTTTGGTTTTACACAGAATTTGTGGGGTATCAATAACTCTACTTCTTAGGTTCAGTTGTCTAACAATCATCCACAGCCACGCTGTGAGGGTACAATACTCATATATCATCATATACGCCTTGCTAACATTCTGTTGGCACCTCATAGAAACAAAATACAATAACACAACTACCAAAATGATGTACATAATCTGGCGCACACAAATAACAGATAAACATAAACACATAAGAAAAGAAAAGTAAAGCAACAACATTTAGTTGCTCCATAGACCATGCATCTCATGCAACTGAGAGAGCTGTTTGATAATATGTTCATTTTTGTTGGGTATTTTATTTAAGACTATCGCGATCCATCCCTAAGTTGAATGAATCTTGAGCACCACATGGTTACACCCAGCTGTTGCAGTCATTACCATCAATACACACATACATGTACCCATTTTGGGACCGGGTAAGTTAGGCAGTATCCTCAAATTCCTGGCGTACCTCTTGGAGAATTTTACCAAGCAGGTTTTTTCCAGACCATAGCTCTTGGTTTAAGGCGTTCTTATCAGTCAGTCTCATCCCTATGCCCCATACAGCATCTTTTGAGGCTTCACCAATAACCTTATTTCCTGTGCTAAGGAGACGCGAATGAGTGGATTTTGTTGGACCTTAGCCCTAATCCCTTCCATTGCAATGGACTTGGATTTAGCGGTCCATTCGTCCTTGTGCTCTTCCCTGCACTTGGGTCTTATCTTATTTACACACATACCACCGTGGAGGGTAAGTCGCTACAAAATGGTGAGAGTATCCAGCTGAAAATAGGCTTAAATGCCCGCGCCTTACACCTGTAAAATAGACTTAGGGTAATTATCACAACACCTTTTCCCTTGTTCAATGAGATTTTAAAAGTAATCCGACTAAATACACTTGTGACAGTGTCTTAGGGTTTGATGTCAACAGATCCAAAAGACGGTGGAAGTATCCCACTGTAAATAGGATTAAATCACCCTATTTAAAAAAAGCTCAATTTCTCTTAAAAGACCATATCACTGCTGACCACTTTGACTACCGCACCTACCACCCACCACTGTCTGCGTACCTGCCTACCGTCCCCTTTCAACGATTTTGCAGACAAGATGAGTCTTGAAACTCAACCACCCTCCCCGTCGGCTCCCTCACGTATGTGAAGTGAGTGAACGGGATGAACACTGTATTATGAGACCGTACCAGAACAATTTGGGATATGACGATGATTTGCTTCATGAAATAGGAAGGCAGTTAGTTGGATCTTGGAAAAAATTAGGAGCTTCACTCTGGAGTTCTGGAGTCGATGGTCATTATGAAGATGTCTGAGGACATATGAATGGCGATGTTCAAAGCTTGATGGTCTAAAGCTTCGCCTCATGCCAGATGGGGTCAACTTCACCATGCCTATGTCAGTGTTTGTTGACTAGACCTGTTGTATGGGACGCAGAACCTTTTCAAGGAGCACAATCTGGATTACAACAACCCCGACCCACTTTTAATGGAGAGGTACTTCATGTCAATGTCTGAAGTTTTATTCAGGGAGTGGCGAGATATGGGTATGAATTTAGAAGTGGGTCTGATAAGCTAACTAGCATCGCTCAACAACCTGAACAAGATCTATCTCTCCACGCCTTCAAAGTATTGAAGAAGTAGGCAGGTAAACCCACCAGTACACATCATGAACTCATTCGAGTACTGATGGATGACATGATGAGGGGTGATGTGGTCAGATATATATTGTGTTACTTTGAAAACTGAGACAGACGGAGATGGAGGCAAGGTGGAGAAAGCTCTTTGTAGTTTGAGGTAAGCTCACATGAAGGAGGTGTGCACCATGGGGGTCTAATCCTAAGTCGCTACACAAAAAACAGCTGGAAAGTGAATTAATAACCACTATATAAACCTGCCCGGCACTGGTATACGTCCACAATCGACACACAGGCATCACCACCATGTAGTGTAGTGTAGTTGCATGTGTAGTTGCATCAGCTACAGTCTACCTATGTACCTGGTGTGTCAAGAAAATGGTGCCCAAGTACGCACTTTTCACAGATTTATCCAGGAGACTCAACACTTTCAACATTTTCATGTGGCCTAAGAACCGACCTTTGGCAGAGAAACTCGCTGCCCACAGATTTTTTTACATCAGAAGTAAGGACGCTGTTCAATGCTACCAATGTGGAGTCACCATACACATGTGGTTAGAAGACGATCAGGTCACCGTGGAACATTTCAGATTTTCTTTTAACTGTCCTATGGCCATGGAGGCTATGAACCTAACTCCGACGGTTGGAAAATTGCTGACGGAAATCCTGAAGAAAATAAAGCTGATAGAGCACAAGTTGAAGTTCATCAAATCGGTGCACACCAGATCGATGGAAAGCATAGTCTTTTTTCTTATCCCACCATTTCCAGTTGCAGATCTCTTTTTGAACGCGTAGAGTGGGATTGAGGAAGAGAGGACACAGAAGATAAAAACTGAGGCACAACATATTTATTGGTATATCGCAATGTATCATGAAAAATTGTATGTAAGTTTGTGTTGACCATCTATTTAATAACACATGTAGAGAATTCCCCGACTCTTCATCGTAATCGAACTAAATGAAAAATATGAAAATAACAAAAAAAGTGAAATGTGTACATAAAAATATGACATTAATAAGAAATAAAAAAAAGTGAAAATGTGTAATGCGGTTTCTGTTGTATTCCTTACCTTATCATGTAAATTTAAAAAAAAAAAATTCCAATAGACCCGCCCCTGTTTCAAATTTTTTAAATACCCAAAAGGGCCCCCCTCCCCTCCCCACCCAAAGAGCCCCCCACCCCTCCCCATACTAGTAGGGCCCCCAATATTTTTCCCATTTTTCTTTTTTGGCAAGCTTTCAGCATGCCTTTTTTCATCTATGAAAAAAATGTCACTATAAGTCACACTCTCATCTACATCATAAACCACCATGCCTGTTTATGCTAATGAGGTCACATGACCAAATTTCAAATTTTCAACCAAAATGCTAACCTCTGATTGGTCCATTCAAATAAGGGTCACGTGACCTTATTTGAATTATAGAGGTCACGTGACCTAAACAGCCAGCCAGCCAGCCAATCAGAGGGCACCGTTTGGCGGGAAACCACAGGGGGTAAGGGTCATGTGACCATTTTTGAATTTCCCGCCAAAAGAAAAGGCTCTGATTAGTCCATTTTGGCGCTCCCACACCACAGGGGTCTAGGTCACGTTACCCCACACTTAAATTTCCCGCCAAAAGGGAGGCATCTGATTGGCTTTGAATTTCCCGCCAAAAGGGGGGCCTCTGATTGGCTGCAGGTCGAGTGATTAATAAACAGTACTTAACTATAGTCCTGTTCAGATACATACTATACTACTTCTGCATCTACCTCAGCAGTGGTGTTGTCATGTTCCCCATGGCTTAGAAAGACGGCAGTGTCATTAGCAAAATGTAGGACTGAGATATGGCTCAAGCATTTATTAAGGTCATTGATATATAGCAAAAAAAAAAAAGGGGACCTAGCACCAAACCCTGTGAGAACTGACAGAAAATAAGGTGGTAGGCTGAGATGGAGTTGTTTACTTTGTTCTTTGGGATCTATTATCTAGGAAATTTTGAATTAGCTTAGTTGTGCCAGGACCAAAACCGAGTAGAACTAATTTTTGTTTGAGAGTTTTGTGGTCTCAGGTGTCGAATGCTTTTTTGAAATCGAGAAAGATTTCTACATTAATGGCTTTGACCCACTGGGTAAATGTTGGTGTTGAATTTAGAAATATTGTCTATGTAAGATCTATTTTCCCTAAAAATATCTCGATTTTCAAATAAATATTGCGGGTATTTAAATGCTCAGACAGTTGTTGATGAATTATTTTTTCCATTAGCTTTGAGGGGAGGGGAAGGATGGAGATGGGCCTTAAGTTATTTAATTTATTGATTGGAGAGCGAGGATGAGCGAGTGAACACTTACTTAGCGCTCGCCCCGTAGTTTATGTGGTATTTTGGAATATTTACCCTAATGGTGAGAATTTCTTTTGAATGAAGGATAGTAGAAAGTTTCTAGGCCTACCTGTAGTGGTGTATATTGATTTAACACAATTTTGACACTTAAATTCCTAAATATTGTTCCTCCCCAAAATCCGGGAGCGATACATTCCTCGATTATCGCTCACTCGCTCGTGGAAGTCTTTGTTCCACATGAGAGTGAATGATCATTTTTTTGGACCATTACTTGGTTTATAAGGAAGAATTAACTATCCTTTTAGTAATCTAGAGGTTAGATTAAGTTTATCTGGCGAGTAACGGCGAGTAAAACAAAGAATCCATTTTACGACAACTTAGAGCTGTCGGGAACGGTTTTTGGCAAATTCTACCTAGAGTAGGAGACACTGGAGGTACTTAGAGCAAACCTGTTGTGTACAATTAATCTTTTTCCTGATAAACGCGTAGCGCACGAAAGTCTATAGTCTCCGTGCGAGTGAACAATCATTGTTTTTGTCTGAGACTGAACAGTCTGAGCTTGAACAATTCAAGTAGTAGCTAGAAGGGCACAATTAGCGATGACCACAGCGCTGTTTTACGACATCTTAGAGCTGTCGGAACGGTTTTTGGCAAATTCTACCTAGAGTAGGAGACGCTGGAGGTACTTAGAGCAAACCTGTCGTGCACAATTAATCTTTTTCCTGATAAACGCATAGCGCAAGAAAGTCTATAGTCTCCTTGCGAGTGAACAATCATTGTTTTTGTCTGAGACTGAACAGTCTGAGCTTGAACAATTCAAGTAGTAGCTAGAAAGGCACAATTAGCGATGATCACAGCGCCGTTTTACGACATCTTAGAGCTGTCGGAACGGTTTTTGGCAAATTCTACATAGAGTAGGACAAACTGGAGGTACCTAGAGCAAACCTGCTGTGTACAATTAATCTTTTTCCTGATAAACGTGTAGCGCACGAAAGTCTATAGTCTCCGTGCGAGTGAACGATCATTGTTTTTGTCTGGGACTGAACAGTCTGAGCTTGAACAATACAAGCAGTAGTTAGAAAGGCCATGGCGGAGGCTATGCAAGGCAAAGGAACTGATAATGTAAATTCGAGTAACAAAAGAGGTATCAGTGAAACTGACCTTACTAGTCCTACAAGTGATAACCTTGGCTCACCTGAAGCTAAGAAATACATTGCTTCGTCCCCAAAATCATTTGTCATGGAAAATAAGGGACTGAGTAATGGGGATAAATTGGGGCAGGAAGGATTAGATGGGACCGACACTACAAACCATGATAGAGTGTTGACAGTTGGTGTAAATAAAATGATGATGCAAGATTTCAAATCTGATCTGATTGATGAATTCGCAAGAATCATGAAAGGGCATAATGATGATATCTGTAAAAGGATAAAAAATGTAGAAGATCAAAATACAACAACGATCTCAAAGCTCGAAGCTTTGGAAATAAGAGCAGAAAAGACAGAGGGGCTCATCACTAGTCTTGAAGATGATGTAAGGGATCACTTAGTCAAAATTGGGGAACTTGAAAACAAACATGATGTGATCCTTGGCAAAACAGGACACAATGCACGAGAAATCAAAGCTTTAGAGGGAGATTTGGATGAAAAATATGCTGAGCATATTGAAAATATGAACAGGATGGAAGAGAGATTAAAGGAAATGATAAATGAGGTGGACAGGAGAGTTACCAGTCTTGATTCAAAAGTTAACCAGAATGACAGTGTAGTACATACCTCTATAAGCAGAGCAGCGACAAATGCACATAATAAAATAGCTAGTGAGATTGGCAAAGTCAAGGCGGAGTTTATAACTCTGGGTACTGATAGGGATATCAGAATTGGTACAAATGAAAGACAAGTCAATGAATTAGCACGGAAATTTGGAGAGGGACTTGTTATGTCTAAGAAAGCATCCAGTCATGAGGACAAAAATTATGCCAAAATAGTCTCAAACATGAGGACTGTAAGGCACTGTACTAGTGCCCCCGAAAGAAATGTAGTGGTATACGGCATAAGTACTAGACAGGGGGAAAACTTGATGCCACATGTGGACTCCTTGATGAAAAAAATGGGAGTGAGATATAACAACTCTGATCTAATTGAAGTCATTAGAATGAAAAAAGAAATCCAATTAGCAGAAAGGGAGGTACACAAGATGGAGAAGGTCCCATTACTACTCTGTTGCAGTAACTTGTCCTTCAAATCAGTGCTCATAAGTAGGAGGTGGACTCTGAATGAAAAAGACAAGGATGGAAATACAAAGAAAAGTGGCATTTGGTTAACGCAAGATGAGAGTCCTGAGATTAGAACCCAGAGAGATAGGGGGCGGAAAATAGTTGAAGCTGTCAGGAAAAATGGTCTAGAGGCCAAGTATGATAAAACTGGTATCATCCTAGAGGGTGAGAAATATCCCCTGACAAAACTTGACACCGTACCAGTTAAATATGAGCTAATGCTTGGAACAGAAACTCAAGCAGAATCCCCTCAAGCAGCTCGCTTCGACAATAAAGGAGAGAGAATTCAAATGACGAAACAAGGCATAATATACCAAGGGGCCACTGCGTATCTGTCAAACTGGTTTCCGAGTAGGTTCGAGTTTACCTTTGAGGGTGGATCTCACCAATATAATTGCGTTGAACAAGGCTACTTTCACTGCAAATTGATAGTGATAGGTAGGCCCGATGAGGCCACGAAGATACTTGCCATGACTGAACCACGCCGTATGAAACAGAAAGGTGATGAAAAGGGTAACTAAATCCCCAGGGACCATCCCTTTTGGGGAATGGAAGAAAAATTAATGACTGATCTACTGTTGGCTAAGTTTGGTCAAGATGAAGAATGTAAAAAGTTGTTATTACTTTCAGCCCCAGCTACACTAGCTGAAGCCACTGGAAGTCGACGGTGGGGAACGGGATGGCCGTTTGACACGAGATCGAAAAATGCGAGATACAACGGCGAAGAAAAATTCCCTGGAGAGAACCTGCACGGAAAATTACTCGAAAAGGTCAGGGAGCACTATCTGGATTTGAATAAGTGACTTATGGAATGAGAAGCTTGAGATGACTCTTTTTATGTCCTAGAACTCTCTAATTCTATTGAACTACCTGCATCAATGTCTTTATTAATTGCCGGGGATTCGAGGGCGGTTGGTATGGCGGAACTATTGAGACGAGCCTTGGGATTTAGCAATGAGTATGAGGTTAAAGAATGTGCTCACTCAGGTTGGAACATTGAAACAACTGAGAATGAGGTACTGAAGGAATTGAACCGAAATGCTTATGATGTTGTTTACTTCATTGTTGGTATTTGCGACATAACCAAACGCAAATATGTTAGAGGCAAGAGAGTAATCTATTTCCCACACCTCAATGTACCAACCGCTAGGGCAGTGGTAGCCGTCAGATTGAGCAGAATGATTCAACGCCTAACCAGTGCACACCCTGAAACATTGTATTCAGTGTGTACCATATATGGTCTAGATCTTATGACCTTTAATGGGGAAGTGGTTCCTGATCCTAAACAACCAATGGTCAACATGGTTATTAAGCATCTTAAAGGCGACGTTCAATACTTGAATGCAATCAACAGTGTTGACACATGCAAATTACATAGATTATTCCATAAAAATGAATGGAACAGAGGAAACCGAGGAAGAAAGGTTGGAAGTGGCCCTAGATTTGCTTGTAGATACGGATTGTATCGTATGAGGGACGGATGCCACCCGAACAATGTTTTCATGGTCAAGAGTGCACAAAAGCTAGCTGAAACAGTCAAATCCATGTTCCCACCAAAGTATGTGCCTGAAGGGGGGATGAATGCGCCAATGAATGTTGATGACCATGGAGATGACCATGAAGTCGTAAGTGGAGATGACGATGATGAGGAGTATGAGATAGATGAGGTGGCTAACCAAATTAGACACATCATGATTGGTCAGTAACTAGTTAATCATCAAAGAACCTGAGCAAGGAGGAAGGGTTGTAATGACTCAAACCTCCAACAAGTGACATAAGATCTAACAGCATTGTTAAATAATCCTTCCAGGGTTATTTTAGTATGATGAGATATTGACTGATGTATATATTAGACAATTCCTATAGTCCAAACCCTGAGTATCGTCATACAAAGATTAATTTCATTGGTTTAATAAGTAATTGACATTATAATGTCGCAATTATAGGTGTTATGCGTATTAATTTTTTTTTTTTTTTAATTTTTTTTTTTGTTGTTAAAAATGAAATATTGGCTGAAAATATAAATGTGAATATAATTGAAACCAAATTTAAAATTCCAAAAGATCTTTTCTTATCTTTTAGATACTAGATGCAACAATTTAATGTTTCAAATGCCATGATCTTCATGTTTTTCAAACTATAAATGGACATGCTTTGTTTGTAATGAGGAACGTTAACTGAACTGGTGATGGAGTTAGTTATAGCTGGTGGTGGATGCATACTTTGATACAATGTCCGAGCAGTGTGCAGTTTAAGATGTCAAGATTACGTATAAGCAACCTGTGTTTGTTCTTGCGGGAGTGTTCATGGTGAGTACTGTACTGATTTGGAATTTGGGAATTACATACAATGTTATCGTAATAACAATTTAGGTAGGATTTGTACTAACAACATATAGTTAAGCTATTTGGAGAATGTGAATTATATTAACTAAAGGTTATTAATTATATAAGTGATTGAATAAGGGGTTTCTTGTGTCGGTTACTAACTGTTATTAAATTTTTAACTATAAATGTTATTAATTTTGTGGAACTATAACCTGATAAGGTAAGGGGCTGGGAAATTTATAAGTTAGTATGGGGAAGGGTTGTAATGACCTTACCTCTAGTGGCTATAATTATAGACATTTATCACAAATTGCTCTTGTTGCTTGTTTGTTTTTTTTTTTGTTTTTTTTTTGTAGATCTATTTGTCATTCAAAGATGAAGAATTATGTGGGATTCTTTTGTTTTTAACTGGCTTATGCAATAATTATGTATTCTACGGGGTGTAGTTTATTTATATTTATTGCTTTAGCTCATTCTTTCTCTCTGCTTGTAACCCTCAACGGAACATTGAGTTGGGTACTCCATGTGGGGGGGATTGTCTTTTCCCTAGTTGCTTGTAACTAGGTTTGTATATATGTGTATAATTTCTATCGACGAGTAATGTCAACTGTTAGGGTGAATGATTTCTTGGAATTGAGAGGACTTAAAATGGTACATTTAAATACTAGAAGCATGTATAAAAAAAGAGATGAAATTTTTGATCATTTAAACGGTACTGATATTGTAACTATGAGTGAGACATGGCTCCATCCAGAGTATGATGACAGTCAAATATTATGGGAAGGTATGAAACTATATCGCTTAGACAGGGTACGTAAAAAGGGAGGTGGGGTGTGTGCCTACATACGAGATGACATAGACATGGATGTTAACTTTAGATTAGATTTATGTATCTCTAATAAAGACATAGAATGTCTTGTGCTTGATGTTAAGGTAAAGAACTTACAGACTATGCAGGTTGCTACCTTGTATCGACCACCGTCAGGTGCATTAGATGTTTTTTTTGAACATTTGCTTAAACTCTTAAAAGTCAGAAATGACGAAAATGTTGAACAGTGGCTGCTGGGCGACTTAAACATAAACATTTTGAGAGAGAAATTACAAGGTACTAAAAGACTTCATGATTTGTGTAGAGAATATGGTTATCACATGTTAATATGTCAATGTACAAGGCCGTTCAAGAAAATTGTCTCTTGTTTGGATAATATTTTGTCAAACTTCGGTGGAGAAACATGTTCAGGTGTATTAAACTACCTTGTCAGTGATCATCTTCCAGTTTTTGTTGTGAAAACTAATGATAAAATTGAATACATAAAACAGAAGGTTTGGGTAAGACAGTATAAAAATTTTAATACTGACCAATTTTTTGATTGGCTATGTGAGGCTGATTGGGATGTTTTTTTTATGATTTATATGATCCAGATGCTGCATGGGAATTTATTGAAAGTCATATTATGTGTTGTCTTGATACAACCTGTCCCTGGGTAGAGAAATTAGTGGTAAACCGGAGAAAGAGCTGGATGACACCTGACATCTTGTCATTCGTGCACGAGCGGGAAGATAATGTGAATATGTACCTTAGGACTGGGGATAGTGTTTATTTGGATGAGGCAAGAAAGCTAAGATGTAGGATTAACAAAGCTGTACGATATGCCAAGGCCGCTCATGTGAAAAAGAGTTTGGAAGATGAGAAGGATAATCCTAAGAAGTTTTGGCGAATAATTAATGGGTTATTAAAGCCGTGTGTGGAGATTGAACCTCCAGAGATACTAGGTGACGACAACATGATGAAGTCGAAGCAGGAGTCAGTTGACTATATAAATAAGTATTTCTCGAATATTGGAGGTGAACTAACACAAAATATAATTGATTCAGGACATCCTGTTAGACAGGTTTACCATGAGCCAGTGATGGAAAATAGTTGTGAAATTAAAGTGGATGCAGGTCTTGTGGAATTATTCGTAAATGAAATAAATGTGAATAAAACATCAGGCATAGAAGGTATTAGGAGTGATATCCTCAAGCTAGCGCTACAGTTCCTGTTACATCAGTTTACTTGGTTAATGCAATTGTCATTCGATACTGCTATTTTTCCTGATCGCTGGAAAATAGGGAGGGTATGTACTATACCTAAATCCGGTAATCTAAAATTAACAAAAAACTGGAGACCAATCACCCTCTTACCTGTACCGTCCAAAATTGTGGAACAAATAATGCACATCCATTTAACTGACATAATTGAGAGGCGCAGTCTTCTAAGTAAGCAGCAGTATGGTTACAGGAAAGGTGTTGGTACTGGTGATGCCATCTTCAGTTTTCTAAACGATATCTATGAGAGCAGAGACAGGGGTCATCTAACAAGCGCCTGTTTTTTAGATCTAAAAAAGGCGTTTGATAGTGTGCACCATGGTTACCTTATAGAGTTACTCGGCAAAATTGGTCTACAAAATAAAGTATTAAACTGGCTAATGTTGTATTTAACAAGGAGAAGTCAATATACAAAAATAGGTTCATTTAAGTCAGTGGTAAACGAAGTGAATTTTGGTGTCCCACAAGGCTCTGTTTTGGGACCGCTTTTATTCATTCTATATATTGATGATGTAAAAACAAGAATAAGTCCATGTAAATTCTCCTTATATGCTGATGACCTGGTAGTTTACTCGGCAAATAACAAAATAGATCTAATAATTGACAGATTGCAAAACACCATCAATGAGGTTGGCCAATGGTGTACTGAAAAATTTTTTATGGTAAATACGGACAAAACAAAAATATGTTGGTTTGGGAGTTCCACCAAACTAAAAAAATGTAAAGATAAAAATTTTTATCTGTATGGTGATATGCTTGAAACTGTAAACAGTTATTCATATTTAGGACTTAAAATTGATTCTAACTTAAATTTCATCCCGGCTTTGAATGACTTGATCTCGAAGGTTCATGTTAAGCTTTTTATGTTCAGTAAATTGCGTAATCTGTTAACAGAGAATGCCGCTGTACAAGTTTATAAAAGCACAATTATGAGTCTTTTTGATTATGCAAGCTTTGTTCATGATGGAGGAAGTGATGTAATGCTAGAGAAACTGGAGAGAATGCAGTTGAGGGGACTCAAAACCATATACAGGGGCAAAAATATGACAGATGAGGACATGTATGTCGCGGCTGGCATTACCACAATGGCAGTCCGACGCTAGAGACTTTTGTTGAGCTACATGTATAAATTGTCCAAAAAGGATGAGTGGATTGATCACAGTGAAAGGCGAGAAGGACTGCGCTCCGAGGCCAGTATAAAGTTCAAGACTTTCAGGGCAAGGAACAATGGTTATCATAATTCACCGCTATTCAGGGGCAAAAGCCTTTGGGACAACTTGGGCTCGTGGTACCAATTGAGTGCTGATAAATTCACCTTCAAGAAAAGAATAAATGCTATACTAGATTTAACTAAACAGAGTAACAACCCTGCACTGGCGGATGGCGATTAGGTAAAGAGGGATGTATGAGTCCTAGGGGATGGGTTGTAATGACTTCACCTCATTTCGGAGTCTCATCCGCTCTCTTATGGGATGATGGTTCTGCTCTGCTGGGAGGGGTTGTAATGACTCCATCTAGCTGTGCATGACCATTATTATTTATTGTATTGTGAATAAAGCTCTGAATGGGTTGTAATGACTTAACTGGGCTTCTATTCATAATTGAATCCTGATGGTGACCATCCGTCCAGCTACATGGGCTCTTATTCATGTGATATCATTATCCTTAGGTGCCTTAATCTCAAAATTTCATAATTCTACGGCCGATGATAATAGTTTTTGGTCTCTTATGTCATGTTTCTAGTGAAACATATTGCTTTAGATATGTAGAAAATAATTAAGTCTCCTTACTGATCATAATTCCGTTAAATAAATTTGTCTATCAGCTTTTTATTAAGCATTTGTATTTATGGGGGATTAATCACCTCCAACCTTTGCAATGATAATCATTCGTCGATTGTACATAATGTAACCTGTTACTTTTGTAAATACACTCCAATCTAGTTTTTAAGCTTTATATACATATTGTATGCCTCATCTTCACCTATATACATTGTATCATTATATTCATTAGAATGTGCTGGAAAACTGAAACTGTTGTATGACTAAAAGGAATCACCATATTGTCAGATTTCATCACTCAGTTTAATTAGTGACTTGACAATAAAAACCTTCAACCTTTAAAAAAAAATATCAGTTGGGTTTCCACCTTTAGGTATGACTGTGGCTCATGTCCATTGCACAGGGAAGGTTTTACTGGAAATATCTAGGTTAAATATATCTCTTAGGAGTTCTGGGAAGGTGGTAAATACATCTTTGAATGCTTGAGAGGAAACACCCTCAATTCTGAAGCTTTTATTGACATTGATAATGCGGACTAAATTCTGTACTTCTTTAGTAGTACATGGCCGGAGCTCAAAGGCAGCATCTGTTGCATCCCTATCAAAATCCCATGTATCAAGATCTCTAGCTAATTCTGAGCCAATGGTGGCAAAGAACTAATTTATAAAAGAGGCAGTGTTTTCAGGGGGAACAGGGTTAGATGTTTCATCCAAAAGGTTAAATACCTTTACAGGTGCTTTTGGTTTTGGGTTAGTTTAGGCTTCAATAAATCTCAAGTCTCCACTGAATAAACATGTCAGACAAACAGGCATGATGCATTAATACATTATCAGCATTTAAAGGGTTGAAGTCTTTTTATTGCTACTGAATGCATTTTGATGAAATAAGAACACTGTAGTATTATTCAAAGTTACCGCTAATAGATAGCCTAACAGCTGATGTATGAAACTATTGTTGCTGCCTGTATAATGACAGAGTATTTTGATGGGTGGCCGTGGGCAATAGGCAAACGGGACACATGAGTAGTGAAATTGAAGTATACTAAACTAAAAATGTGTGTTGGTCTTTAATTAAGGGCTGGGACTGGAGCAATGTTCAAGCCCTGAGTGCTTAAACAGGCTGGAATGGTATAGAGTGGTTTTTCCATGTGACCAAAAGTCATGGTTTAAATTGACCCTTGCTGTCTACAGCACAATAAAAAGAAACAATTCTTAATGGGGACCACAAGGTCCTTCCCTAGATATGTGTATGTGTACACATGTAACTGTTATATCATAAAACATTCATTCAGCTGCTTAGTATTCTACCCTGTTATTACCTATGCATGCCCCAAAATACAGGTTCTTCAGAGGAGACAGACTGGACAGCTAGACTTTCACAAAACCTGGGCAGAGTTCAAGGCAGGGTTTGGCAATGTATCAGGAGAACACTGGCTCGGCCTTGACTACATACATCTCCTGACCAAAAACAAGGACCAAAAGGTGAAATTCAGACTCGGCAGTGCAGACGGTGAATGGGCCTCAGCTGATTATTCCCTGTTTTGGGTGGATGACGAAAGCCTGAAATACACACTTCATATTTCTGGTTATTCAGGAGCTGCCACTCCAGGTAACATATTCTAATGTTTTAATATATTGTCAGTGCAGTCTTGAACTTTGTTCATTAATTGTTGAGGCATTCGCATGAAGAATTAAGAGTTGCAACATTTTGATCAAATTGCCAATGGACCATTCTGGGTATTATTCATTATTTTACACATTTATCGAATACTTTGCCACACAAGCTCAGAACTTGCTCACAATCTCACAGCTCATTCCCCCCCCCCCCCCAGTGTGTACAGTGAGCTGCTCTTACATCACCCATACCAGGATGTTGTGAGAGCCGGACCCATCCCATTTCTGGGCACTGACTCACTGGGAGTATCACAACATACCGACATACCTGTGGACGCATTTCTAGGACGCAGGGAAATTCCAAGACCTCCCCTCATCCTGATTGGTCCACCTATAAATAGAATCATTACCAGGTATGGCGACGCGTCAGATCTGACCAGACCCAACCAGATCTGACCTGCTCCTACCGGCACATTTCATCACCCTGTGAGCTGCTCACCTAGGTATATAAGACCGGTGAGCAGCCCCCAGCATCATTCTTTTCTACTTACATTATCCCAAGTACAACCTCCCTAGTATCTAGGACGTACAACAGGTTGAGCTAGGAGCTTAGGGGAGAGCCTTCACGCTGGCAAGTGTATCATTGTTACCACCTATATGTACACTCTGTCATCATGCAATTAACAAGGATCAAAGAACTTCTCTGGATTCAGTGTTCATTACAACATCGACTTGAAACGGTTCGTTGACAATGGTGGAGAACTCCTCAGAATATCCCACTACTAACCTCTCATAGCCATGAGTAATAGTGAGACCACACCCAAGGAGCGAGTTTCTGAACGTACTTTTGAATCACCTGGGCTAGACGCGCCCAACCCACCTGCAGCTGCAGCACACCATTTCCAGAGAGAAAATTCGTCACCTGACGTCCTCAATCTTGATCCAGTTATACGTAGAGCCCTTCAACCACGTACAAAACAGACTGTGAGTACCGGCGTGGAACAATTTTCATCCACAATTGTAGATAATGATACTGGAGCATAAACCAGTACACCAGTATCTCTGTCTGCACCAGGATTGGACATCTCTCTACCTGGACACTCACAGGCTGCTTTACCACAAGTTAGGCTATCTGGTATAACCATCTGAAACATCACACCTGGGTACACCGGATCACCTGCATTTGGATCCACACCTGGAGGAGAGAAACTCAAGTCTCCAAGCCTCCCTAGAGGATATTGTACCCCCATCACCTGTAGAAGCCCATACAGTGCCTACCGGTAATACTCTGACACAGGCGGGCACCAACTCAGCAACTACCGGTACCAGACGAGATACTCAACAACCTTTAGCTTGGTAAAGCCCCGTTGTTGTAGAATCAGACCCTGACACCTCCCTAGATGCCGATTACTGGAGACAAAGGATTGGCTCAGCAATATCTAGGTGGAGGACAGCTTACGAAGAGGGCGTAGGAAGAGTAAATCATCCCACCGCAAGCTCTCCCCCTAGGTACCAAAGGGAAGAAGGCACCACTAGCTTCTCGGCTCACATCAACAGACTATTGAAGCACGAGTGGCCAGCAGCTAACAGCAATCACCCCAGAGCCAGCCACCACCCATCCATGTCCGAGGAGGAGGAGGAAGACCTATTTTTCCCCCCACCTGTGTACACCCCTAGAGGTCAACATCAAACAAGGTCTGTAGATTTACCTGTCAGACCCCAGCCCAGAGGCAGGAGGAGGACACAGTCAAGCTCACCTTTCAGGAGAAGATCACCCACTGGTTACAGACTTCTAAGAAGTATAGACAGGGCTACAAGCAGATCACACCTAGTAGCCACAACTCCTTTCTTAGATAGAGGAAGCAGAGCACCCTATAACTCACCTCATCTAATTAGCTCGGAAGAGGACACAACAGTAACTTTCCCCCACAGAGCAAATATCACAATGTCCACAGACCAGCCACCACGCTATGATCAGGATGACCTGAGAAGAAGCTTAATCAGGGAATGCACCCAAGCTGTCAGTGACTCCTTTTCTGAGTTACTCGCCCAACAGGTCAGTGTTCTATCTGCTGAAATTAAAAACAGTGGACAGGAGCAAAACAACCTGCTTGCCAGAGTAAACTAGAGATTAGATGACATGGACTGCTGGAGGGAATGAATGGAGAGTGAGAGTGCTGTCAGCACTAGAAGGGCAGAAGAGGCCAACATGGACATCCTCAGGAGGTCTGAAGAATTCACGTATCAAATGACGAAGCAACTTGGCAGAAATATGGACGCTATGAAGACAGACATTTATAAAGCCAGTCAACCACCGCTGATACCACGGCAATCAACCAGACCGCCTCCAGCACAGGACAACGCCCAAATCCCCTCCACCACATGCCGCCATACCCTACAGCACCAAGCTACAGCTCAATCCAAGCCAATACATTGAATGGAATAGGGTATAGCCCACCTAATGCCTTCCAGAACAACTCCAGCGGCAACACAGCATCTGCCACGCCCACTTCACAAGCCGCACAGTATCAAAGACCGAGTGCTAGTGCAGTAAATTCACACCAGATGGCAGCAGGAGTAAACACCCAGTTGCTCAACCCGAGCCGGACCGCCCTAGCTCAGATATTCAACAGTGTTTACACACCTCCAGCACAGGTGTCAAGTCACCAGAGCCAAACACAGCCGCCTTATGCCCCAGGATACCCCCAGTTAGCACACTCCACACCTGCGATGCCTGACTTAGGACAATCCACCTTCAGCCAACACACAAGGCCCTTAGGCATGAGGAATAATGATAAACTCACATCTGCTCAGTTGGGCTCATTTAACAAACCTGATCCCTTCGACAAGGCCTCCCCATACAGATCTGCAGGGAAGTTCCTGACTGAATTCAAGTTCTTCATCAGAAATGTCCACCCCAAAAGGCCCGACCTACATGCCCCTTCTATGTACACCTTCCTCAAAGGCAGAGCAGCTCAGTGGTTTTTCACCAACATAATGGACAAGCCAATTATGCAGGACACAAATGCTGTGTATGAAGCTTTCCTGGCTAGATTTGGCACCCCGGACCCCACTACCCTCCTCAAAGGTTACAGAAGCAGAAAACAACAACCCAACGAGTCCAAAGAAGACTACCTGGCGGACATGACCCTGCTACTATCCAACAGCAGTTAAGATGAGGCCTCACAAATTGACTACCTAATCAATGGCCTCAGGCCTGAACTGAAAAATGTCCTCGCCAAAGCACCAAAAACACTACTGAAGGCTGAAGAAATTTCCCTTGAGCAAGAACTGAGCATTCAAGCAGTGAAACTTGCCCAAGCCCATGACAGATCAGCCGAGTTATGTGCCGTAGGGTACAACAAGAACAACAATAATCACAGGGACAACAGATCCAGAAGGGACAAATTCCACAACGACCACAAGAAGGAAGATAGGCTGCCCAGCGGGAATTACAACAAGCAGTATGAGAACAAGTACAAAAATGGTTTCCAAGGGAACTCTAAATCTTCCAACAGACCAGCCTCCGGGGATAACAGATCAAGTTCAAGAAACAGATCTTACTTCAACTCTCCAGGAAGAAACAAATCCAGGGATAGATCCAACCAGAGGTCCAGGTCTTCAGAAAGCAGCAAAAGTTTTGTTTTCATACCTGTGAATGGACAAGCAAATAATTCCCACAATGTTTCCTTTATGGTACCAGCTGATTTCACAATCCACGACAACTGGGTACAGCAGTCACTACCACTTCTCATTCAATTGCTGAAGCAGAAGCAAATTCAGTTGACTCTCACACCTCCAGCACCCACCACACAGAGCATATGGGATATGAGGAGGACCAGGACTCTTGCACTGACGATGAGGAGGACGAATATGAGGACCACAGCCAGAGAACTTCAATTCTGAAGCTGAAGATCAAGTCTGACAAATACGGGCAGCAAGGTAAGGCCATTTTTGTTAGCACAGAATTGACTAATGGTGCAGTATCTGTTGACATAGACAACCATATGTATAGAGCTCTTGTTGATTCTGGCGCCTCCCTGTCTTTTATTAGCCAAAAGATGGCTGATAGAGTATCAAACACACCCAATTTTAGACATGGTAGACACTCTAGACTCACAGTGTTTTTTGCTGATAAGACCCCAGTTCAGGTAAATCACTCCATGACCATAACCTTCCTCATCGACGGCCATGAATTTAGAACCAGGTTCCACGTAGTTCCTGATCTAAACGACCCACTCATTCTGGGTGTAAATTTCATGACCAAGTACAGAGCAAAAATCTCCTTTGGCCCTAAACCAAAAACACCAACTACATTAGGGCTGTGAAAAACATATCTATAGCTTCAAACACTGAAGCCACCTTCAACGCCATCGTAACAGGAGGTGATAGCTTAGTGGGAAAAAATGGAATAACTGAGAGCATGGGTACTGCATTACCGGTATTAGTGAAGCACGCCATTGTTAAACCAAGGTCGGCGCTTAGAATAACCCCAGTAACTGTAGCAAACCCAAATGATTTTCCAATCAAAGTCAAGAGACACATGAATCTTGGTATCTTTAGGCCGTTTGACATAAAACATGCTGTCCCCATTGGTTCACTCAACAACGAGCACTCACTCAACAGCGTCACATCAGAAAAAGATTTATTCCCAATGAATTGTGGAGAGGATCCTATGGACCAACTCCCGAAAGGTGATGAACTTTTGAAATACACGATCTGTGAAAAACTCAGTGATGCTCAAAAACAACAAATCAAAAACATTGTTAAATCAAACAGGCAGGCTTTGGTCCTGAATGAGAGTGCTATAGGTCTAAATGTAGAAAATGAAGTTAAACTGGAATTGATCTCAGACTTCAAACCATGCAACAGACCATCCTATAGAATGTCCCCACACAAAGAAATCTTTCAGAGGGAGCTCTTTGAGAAGCACCTTGAACAGGGCATCATTGAGGAATGCACCAAGCCTTGTGAATGGAACTCACCAGCCTTTTTGGTACCTAAACCACAAGGAGACAGATCAGTAGCATCTGGGTGGAGAATTGTAGTGGACTATAGATGGGTCAATGAAAACCTAAAGTCCTTCTCATACTCTTTCCCCAGAGCAGACGACCTAATGCAACAATTAGGCAGAGCAGGCGCAAAATATTTCTCAAAATTAGACGTCTACAGTGCCTATCACCAGATTCCCTTGGCAAAAGAATCAAGGCCACTGACAACCTTCTTAGCCAATGGCACAAGATACATGGCTAAAGTTCTTCCAATGGGACTCAAAACTTCTGGCCTATCCTTCATGAATGTAATGGAACAGTTGCTTATGAAATGCAAATACAGAAACGCTGTAGCATATGTGGACGATGTAGCCATTTACAGCCCATCATGGGAAAGGCACCTGCAAGACCTAGATGAAGTTTTGAAGCTTTTTATTTTTTATGAAAATTGGTACTACCAAAATGGAATTCCTAGGTTTCAACGTAGACCGACATGGCCTATCACTGTCACCAGACAAGATCGGCCCAGTCAAAAACTTCCCCCCACCCAAAAACATCCACGACCTGAGATGTTTCAATGGGATGGCACAGTTCTACAAAAGGTTTACTAGAAGTTTTGCCCACATCATGAAGCCACTTTATGAGGCAACCTAGGGCACCTTCAAATGGACCACTGAGTGTCAGAGAGCCTTTGAAAAAATCAAATCTGCTATCTGTACTGAGGCTGTGCTCAAATTCCCAGACTATACCAGACCTTTCATCATCTTCACAGACTCAAGCAAATACAGTTTGGGAGCTGTGATCACACAGGTTGATGATTATGGTTTCTATAGACCAATAGAATTTGCAGGGAGAGGTTTGACACCTCAAGAATCCAGAATAGTGTTTGCAGTAAAAAAGTTCCACCATTATGTCGATGGAATGCACTTCAAAGTGTACTCAGACCACACTGGCCTAGTCTCCTTATTTAACAAAAAAGAAAACATTACAAATGGGAGACTGGCCAGGTGGGTCGATACCGTCATGTCATATGATTTTGAAGTCAAGTACCTGCAAGGCAGAGCCAATATAGTGGCGGACTTCCTTTCAAGGAGGAAATAACCCCCGAGCTCCGATGACCCAATTCCTAATAGAACCCAAGGAAAAATCAAACTTCCACCTAAGTCAGTCAAATTCTCAGATATCACAATGAGGAAGGTATTCAAATCTAATGACCCGATTCCAAACAACCCTGTCCTCATAGGACCTCCAAGATCCATACTCAAAGGAGGACAGATTTGGGGTAGCACCAGCAAGAAACCAAGAGGTATTATTGCCAAGGAAGGCAGCTCTGAGAGAGAAAGCCTCAATGCGATGTTCTCTGACCCTGAGATGTGCGTACTAACATGCTCAAAGGCTCAGAAGGCCAAGCTTGACACACCCCCTGGACCCAGCAAAGTAAACAGACACGCCCCCAAAAGGTCAAGGCCACCAAACCAAAACCCAGGGGCCAACCACCCAAATCTAGGTCACCCAAAGTATCAGTGAAGGTAGCAAATGCCAGGAGGGCCAAGCTATCACACAAAGTACAACCCATGGCTGAGAGAGCGATCTCCCAGTTATGTAAGCATCACTCCCTAACACCATCTATGGATTCATTGATACAGGCACAGCATGAAGACATGTTTGCCCTCTCCATGCTGCAGTACATCACAAACAGTGATTTACCAGATGACTCAGGCCTTAGCAAGCAGATACTGCTAAATCATGACTAATTCATAATTCTGGATAAAGTCTTATTCAGAATCACCAAGTCCACCTTTGTTGACAGCCTGGGACCTACACTACAAATTGTAATACCAGAAAAATGGGCTGACTAGTTAATCAAAGCCACCCACTGCTCACCCCTAGGGGGACACCTTGGTCCAACAAAAACCTATGCAGCCATCAGGTCCAAGTACTACTGGAACATAATGTTCAAGCAAGTGTTTGACTATTTTGGAACATGCCTGACCTGTCTCACGACCAAAAAGAGACCCAATGACATTGAGAGATCCTGTATTAACAGCCTACACTCACTTGACCATGGACACAATAGGCCCTTTTACACCTGCTGTAGATGGTTCCCTATATATCCATGTGGTCACAGATCACACCACTAGACACATAACTGTGTGGTCAACAAAAGAAAACAATAGTGCTGAAGTAGCGCTAGGATTTTTTCAAAGAGTAATCTGTATCCAGGGTACCCCTTCAGTCCTGAATACAGACAACACCCAACAGTATGTCTCAAAGTACTTCACAGCCTTCTGTGAAAAATTCGGCATAAAACATGTCACAGGATCGGCACACTGGAGTAGATCTCAAGGCCTCTGTGAGCGCCAACATCAGACAATAATGTCCTCTCTACAAGCTTTCATCTCCAAATCACAAAAGCACTGGTCAACCTTCCTACAAGCAGTGGCATTCAGCATCAACAATAGTGTGTGCAGCGTACTAGGATATTCACCAAACCTTTTGGTATTTGGCAAGCAGACACACCTTCCCACACAATCAGCACTATCTTTGGTCACATCAAGGAATGAATTAACAGACAAGCAGACAGCTTTCCTACTCAGTTTGAGGGATGACATCCAGTTGAAGGCTGCTGAAAGTATGGTTAAATACCATAAAAGATGAAAGCTAGACACAATGCCATAGCTTCTCAAAACACTTACAACACCGGTCAGCTTGTGTACCTACACATACCAAACCTGCTTGTAAAGAAAACCACCAAAAAGCTGCAACCCACCTTCAGTGGACCATACATTATCATGAGAATGACCTCACCGGTCACAGCAGTATTGAAAAGGCTACAGGATGGTAAAGTACTGAAAAAAATCAGTACATGTATCTAGGCTGCGAAGGCCAATCACTAGAGTGAGCGCCAAAGCTGTAATTAAAAGGCTGCAGTCTGGCCCCATAAGCTCACTCTACGACCCAGACCTAGACACCACCCTCAATGGAGACCTAAAATCACCGGTCACCAAAAGAAAAAGAGGGAGACCAGCCAAGAAGGGAACAATAATTTGATTCCTGAAGGCTCAGGCAGCCATAAAACTGGATGAAACTGGTTGGCATGCCACATAAATTACCCAGGGTCACAGCGTATTCTTGGTTTGTGATCCCATTCCTATGGGACACGCATGCACCGGTTTGATACAAGCTCAGGACTCCTCAATACCCAGAGGTATTACCAAATGACGCCCTGTAGGAGAGCAGCTGTCTTGCATCTTGATCCGTGTTTATACCTCTGTTTACCATTTTGTACTAGAATGTTTGGTGAGACACATAATTACATTAACATCCTTAATTCCTGCACCACAGGTGGTCAGGATGGGGATCCTATATGACCTGATTTCATCATCAGTATCTCACACCCCATCCACCCACCCATAACCATAACAATATTGTGTCATAACTGACCACTCCATCCTGTAGGCCACAGGATCATAATTTGCATAGGACCGGCCAGTCCACTAGCACCCACCAAATAGAAAGGCTCCATGCCATTTCAGGGAGGGACATACCTCTCAGGGATGTCTGTGATTGAGAAATAGCCACCTCATGATCAGCATATAAGCCTCCTCCCACCCTAATCTTATCCACTTCACAACAATTCACCAAACTTACCAAACCCAGTCACCACATGGAGCAAGTATCTGGAGACCACAGGGCCAAAATGCCGAGACTGCCATGCAACCAGCCCAGGTAGGACTTGTCTTTTGTGTCCATTTAGTAGCGTCATCAATCGTTCTAGCATGACAATGATGGATTATGCCATCATGTTACCCAGATACCCATTACATGCCAATGGTAGTGTGCGTCCAGAGTGCTTAGTAAAATGCAATAGTTGAATTTGCAGTCCACTTCATGCCTTGTCTATGGCGATCTGACCACTCCATGTATCACTTATCAACATTTTGGCAACACCCCACCCACCCCACACAACCCGTCCTACCTCAGACCAATTGATTGATTGATATTCTTTTATTTATACTGAAATAATTTAGGCAGAAAAAGTGTGCCTGTGGTTACAATTATTCCAGTCAATTGTATATATGCTTTCTGGTTTGCAATATACTCAAATGAATATTATGATGATAATAGTAATAATAATGATAATAATAATAATAGTAGCAAGGCTTAAGGCCATGACTTAAACTAATAGAAAAGAACAAAGGAAAAAGGAAAAAAGAAGCGCTTGAGCAAATGAATGCTCCATCTTGGTTTAGAAATGCTTTTTTGAGAACTAGTGGGCGGATGTTACTGGCCCTTTGGATATTTGGACTGATGTTATTGTCCAATAGAACTTGATTGGTCAGAACAGGTTCTTAACGACTGGTGTTATTGTCAATAGGACTGATGGTATTGTCCTGTATGAAAAATATTCTGATTACTGCAGGTAGGAATTTCTTCCTATCCCATATGATTATTTAGCAATCCAAGGGGGGTAGAGGTGGGTGGGGGGTAGGAGGGAGGGTCATTTAGACCCATGTCTGATCGTTATAAGTATTAATCAGCTCAAGGAACTATGTTTTGTTCCAGGAAGAAAATTTGGCTTTAATCACATAAGCTCTGGCTTTATTATCAAGGCCATTCCACGAGATAGCAGCTTTATAGGCGATACTTTTACTAAAGGTTAGATTAACAGCCCTAGGTACAGCAAGCAACCGCTGATCATGCCTTCTTGTGTGTACCTGTCTGTTATCATTACAACCAGTAATTAAAGAACGATCAAAGGCAATGTTCAGAAGGTGCATGGCACGTCTGTCGTTCAAACTATTGAGGCGAGCCTTCCTATGGAGGGCTGTTCTACTTGTTATGCCAGTGCGCCTATAAGCTAAGCGCAGAGCATGATTAACAAGGGTCTGAATGGGCTTAAGGGTTTGTTTAGATGCAGCTCCATAAAATATGTCACAGTAGTCAATTATGGGAATCAGCATGGTTTTAACTATTTTTACCGCAGCATTTTCCGTTAGGTTGTACTTAATTTTATTGTATAAATAAAGTTTATGTTTTACATTCCTGCCTAGTGTACCTGTGTGGTGTTTGAAGTTAAGTAGAGGATCCATGATGAGGCCTAAATATTTGTATGATGGAGCTGATTCAATAGTTTCAGGTCCTATATTGAGGCTAGGCCTAACTAACTTCTTTAGAAGAGCTTTAGTACCAAAAGTAATATATGGGCAAATCCTGTGAGTTCGCCCACCTATCAGGGTCAGGGGCCCAACATGACAAGCTCAGGATTACATTTCAAGACTTTATTTCATTGATAGCCCTATATCTTGGGTGTATGAAAAGTTCCATTCAAGTCATTAACTCCCAGGATGTCAGTTTTTATCACAGTCGTAGTAAAGAGGTATAAATCGTGTAACGTGCTTAATCGATATTAATTCTCATGCATAGAACTTCTTCAATAATGTATCTGTGATTACCATATTCAGTGTCCAAACAACTATAATAGTTATGAATAAGTGTACCAAAAATTAGGACTGAGGCTTGAAAACTTTTGAAGTTATGTGACATAAGGTTTTAAGAAGATTGAGATTTTTCAAAAATTTCTAACACCAAACCTTAACTTTACCCTCACAGGCTTAATATCCATTGTATATGCATGTAATTCAAGTTATTATGTCTTCATTGTCTATATTTTCTTAAACAATCATCATTCTTCTATTCCTACAGTGTTTTCTTTATGTGAGCAGCTGTCCAAAATTACTCGTAATTGGCCAAATAGCGATCAAGCGCATTACATACAGTCACTCATAGATAGAGGCTCCATAGAGGTACTTAGACCTTTCATATCATACTGCTGCTTCATACACAACTACTTAAGCAATGGGACTACTGTTTAACACCAAGAAATGTACAATTAATACCTACCTGGGGTCTCCCGTATGCCTCGGAAAATAAAATTGCACTTTTCTGCCACTAATTTTTTTACATCAATCAAGCCAGAAGGTCCAAAAATCAACTAGGAGTATCCAAACAGGCCTAAAATACCAGCCACACATGTCTAGTAACATATTAGATACCAGTAGTACAGCTCAGAAAACTCTTAGGTTGCCCACAGCCAATGAAGCAATACCATGTCAAATGCCCTCCGCGTAGGCGGATACCGGTCAAGCGCGTTACATACAGTCACTCATAGGTAAAGGCTCCATAGAGGTACTTAGACCTTTCATATCATACTGCTGCTTCATACACAACTACTTAAGCAATGGGACTACTGTTTAACACCAAGAAATGTACAATTAATACCTATTTTGGGTCTCCCATATGCCTCAGAAAATAAAATTGCACTTTTTTGCGACTAATTTTTTTACATCAATCAAACCAGAAGGTCCAAAAATTAACTAGGAGTATCCAAACAGGCCTAAGATACCAGCCACACATGTCTAGTAACATATTAGATACCAGTAGTACAGCTCAGATAACTCTCAGGTTGCCCACAGCCAATGAAGCAATACCATGTCAAATGCCCTCCGCGTAGGCGGATACCGGTCAAGCGCGTTACATACAGTCACTCATAGATAGAGGCTCCATAGAGGTACTTAGACCTTTCATATCATAATGCTGCTATATACACAACTACTTAAGCAATGGGACTACTGTTTAACACCAAGAAATGTACATTTTATACCTACCTGGGCTCTCCCGTATGCCTCGGAAAATAAAATTGCACTTTTTTGCCACTAATTTTTTTACATCAATCAAACCAGAAGGTCCAAAAATTAACTAGGAGTATCCAAACAGGCCTAAAATACCAGCCACACATGTCTAGTAACATATTAGATACCAGTAGTAGAGCTCAGATAACTCTCAGGTTGCCCACAGCCAATGAAGCAGTACCATTACAGATATCGGTCAAGCGCGTTACACGCAATGTCATGCAGTTAAACAATTCCTAGATGGTCTGAAACCTTTCATATCATAATGCTGCTTCATACACAACTACTTAAGCAATGGGACTACTGTTTAACACCAAGAAATGTACATTTTATACCTACCTGGGGTCTCCCGTATGCCTCGGAAAAAATAAAATTGCACTTTTTTGCCACTAATTTTTTTACATCAATCAAACCAGAAGGTCCAAAAATTAACTAGGAGTATCCAAACAGGCCTAAAATACCAGCCACACATGTCTAGTAACAAATTAGATAGCAGTAGTACAGCTCAGATAACTCTCAAGTTGCCCACAGCCAATGAAGCAGTACCATTACAGATATCGGTCAAGCGCGTTACACGCAATGTCATGCAGTTAAACATAGGTACAATACAATATATACAATATATAATGAACTATAGCAGCCCACCAGTGTAGTGGGTCTGCTGTACAATGCTAATATACTTCGGGGTGTCTTTGGGGTTTTAGCTGCTTGTCTGCAGATCCATTCGGCGGTCGAAGGACTTGGCGGTGGCAAGCCGCGTCGCTGTGTGTTGTGCCCTGGAGAAGATGGGAAGATGTAGATTTGTCCATTGGGTTTCCTGGGTCTGCATCCGTCCGGCATCCTTTGATTGGGCACAGTTTGGGTCTTAGTTATAGTGGCCAAAGTAAAACAGGTGATAACCGGGATCAATGACATCTAACCAGTGCACTCGCTGCAGTACTTGAGAAGCTTCCGATCAGCCAGTTGGATGGTGAGGGGATCAAGTTTGTAGACAGCATTCTCAGTGTTGCCATAACGACTTGGCTTGGGCAGAGTGACTCTGCCAAGAACGTTGAGGGGGTGGACCCTAGCTGGGATGATCTCCTTCCCCCACTTGAAGCTTCTCTTGTCCGACGCCATGTAGCGCAGCATGTAGTGCACTTGGTAGAAGTCATTGTCCTTGGCTATCACCTTACCCATAAACCACTTGTCCTTTGAGCTGGTACTGGCCAGGCTGGCAGTGATAAGAATGTCACCTACATGGTACTCATCCTGCACCAGTACCAACTTCCCTACACTGTCCGTTGGTTGTACATCCTCCTGAGGGAGGGTCGAGGTCGGTGGATCCTGTCGTGCTCGCTTGGTTGTAGGGACGGCGACGGCACGCTCCGCGGCACGCTTTCGTGCGGCACACGGGGCAATGTTCTCCTTGTCAGCCGTGGCAGGAGTTGGCACCCGGTCACTTCGAGTGCGCTTACGTGCCACGACTGAGTTTTTTTGCAGTTCAGAGATAGTTTGTTAGAAATACACCATGTATTAATTTTGGAGAGGTCTCTGTTGATTGTGAGTGTGACATTATCCTCTGGAAACCATGGTTCCAATGGTGTACTGTCTTGGTTAACCAGGGCCCAACGTAAGGTGTGTCCTTATTCATACAACAGAGCACTTTGTAGAGATGTAGGACCCCCTCATTTATGATGGCTTGGTGCTCAGGATATTGGTCTGGGTGGCGATTGTACATTCCCATATTAATTCCAATAAGGGGTGCAAATACAACCGATTGGTCATAGCACTTAGTTGCTGTTTTTGATGTAGCGTACTTAGACGTTAGGTTACCAACATCATCCCATTTGGGCGTCACTGTCCAGGGCCTATCTGTGTGTTTATATATGCAGATTCATGAGGTTATTCACTCCTACAAAGAGTAACACTATGTGATAGGTGTTGGACTTTAAATGGTTAACAACAGGGTCCTGTATTGACTCAATGGTCGCACCAGAGTAGGGTAGCACTGTGACTTGTATGTTAGGCTCCTTTATATCCTGTAATGCAGTTATTATTTCAGGCTCCAAGCCATCTCCTCTACTGTCTGTAAAGAGTACAGCTTTAAACATATTGTACTAACAATGTGTATGTGCCCCAGCTGTATAATATCAATGTCAGTATGTCTCAGTGACTCAAGTGAAGAAGTCAAGTGGGTCAGGTCGGTGGGCTCTCTGGGTCGGCTAGAGAAAGTAGGCCGCCGGGTGGTCTATTAGTCTGGCATGGTAGTGGACATTTTAAGTGTCTACAGGTGGTTTCTGGAGAAGAGCTCGAACTTGCTGGAGGGATACTCCACATCTATTCTGTCCTTTTGGTTTGCAGTTCTTTTCCCCTTCTTTTAACGTGTAACCAGTAGCAAAGGTCAAATCTTGAGTAGCCTCGTACAGTGGGGTGTTCCCTGTCTGGATTAGTCTCGCAGCGTCTTGAGGATTCTGGCGGTAGCGTGCAAGTTGAAGTCTCTTCAGGATCTTGAATCGTTCTATATCTTCCCACTGTTTATTGTTAGGGAGATTTTTGCTAGCTTTTTTTGCATCGTAGCCATCCTTAGCAAGTAGTGCCTGTCTGGCAACTAGTGGAGATTTGCAGAATAGACCCGCCTGATGGACATATCCTTGTTCTACGGACTTATAAGTGAATCCTTTGTACCTGAAAGTAGCCGGATATAGATTGCTTAGGAAGCTATGCTTGCTTTGAAATGCTATTCCGTTTGTGAGCACGAGAGTTTTGGCATCTTCAAGTCTAAGGCCTTTCGGGAGTAACTCCAGATTGTCCCAAACCTGCACTCTTCCATCTATAGTGATTGAGTTGCCCTTTATATTTAACCGTTTTCCCGAGGGATTTGGCATGTGTACCAGCAATTTTAAGGTCTCTCATTCTCTCTTGCTCTTGGGGAGTGAGATTATCACTTATATTTACATTAGACCAGTCCTCTGGGTTTTCCTTGCCTAGTCTGTATGCTGCGACACAATCATTTACTGCCAGATTTGTGCCCATAGCTATGATTAGGTTGGACACTGCAGCGTAGGCATTAGGGTGGTCCTTTTCACTTAGTCCCCTGATGATTAATTTGGCTCGGCGCACTTTACTTTCTTGTTTCAATGGTGGCACCTTGGGTTGTAATCGTGTTTTTCTGTTTCTCCACTAACCCAGAAAGTGACTTGATTTGTTGAGCATTGGCTGCTACCTGCTCAATGAGGGCATTCATCTTTAAGGCCAACTTTAGTTCAAGTGCATTCAGAGTCTGAGCTGTTGGGTTTTCATCCATTTTTGTGACAGGAGGGGGGGGGGGTTCTTCCTCAGAGTGTGACTCAGTGCTATCACTATCACTATCAATAATACTCCAATCATTCCCATCTTCATCAGAAGGTAGGGACTCTTCAGCATCTTCCTCACCCCCCTTATCATCATTTTCATCTTCATCCCCTCCTTCTTCGTCATCCCCCTTATCTTCATCTTCATCTTCACCTTCATTTTCTTGAGGTTGCAGTGTTGTGTTGGTGTCAGTTGGCTCTTCAACTTTGCCACCTGTGTTTGTATCAATACTAACATCTTCTGTGACTTCTTCTACCTCTTTCACCTCATCAGTTTTAACCTCTTTATCGATCTCTTCAGTTATTATTTCAACCACAGTCCCTTCTTCTACAGTGTCTTGGGTTACTTTTGCAGTGGGCACCTCTACATCAACTCTATTTTCATTGATCCCCTTTAAATCATCAGTGGTAGGATTCAGGTTGGCCTCCTCAGTGTTTATGTCAGTGGCCACACTAGATTTGTCCACAATTATCACTTCAGCGTCTATGGTGCCCGTACTAACCACACCGTCTGGGTATTTTTCTAGCTCAGCACAGTGTATCCTATGTGTAGGTTTTACAGTGACTATGCCTTCCTCTATTACCTCTATCATATCATCTATAGGGACCACTACATTGGTAAGTGCCATTTTATTAGTGGGTCTAGTTGGAGTTGAGAAGGAGTTAATCTCTGTATCTTGCCATATAGATACATCGTCATCGTCATTGTAATATGGCGGTGGTGGGGCTAATGCCTCAGAATATAGTTCCTCCTCACTATGTATTTCAATGCTTTTACCTTTATTTATTCCACCTAAACCACCTGACAGCATTTGAATTACCTTTTTGCCGCTTGTGTGTAGAGCATTAGTAACAGCTTGTGCCATTGTGGGGGTGGGAGTGACTGGCTTGTGGCGTGTGTGTTGACGTTGTTCTTTAGGTGGAGGGGTCGGGTTGTTGACAGAGGGCTCTGCCGGGGTAGCAGGGGGGGATGCCGTGAGAGAGTTTGTGACCGCCCTGTGTTGTGTAGCCTTGACAGCTGGGGCCTTTGTTGACTTGTCCTTGGGGCTACTGCTTAGACCTTTGGGCCCTGGTGTTTTTGCCACATTTCTCACTGGTGAGCTCATTGTAGTGGGTTAACTTGTGACAATCCTCTGTAGAGACCAGACTTGTCGACTTGAGTAGGACTTTTAACTATTTCTCCTCAGCCGTGTGTGAAGATAGACCTTACACCATGGCGTCCATTGCCACACAATTATTCTTTGATATTACTTGAAAGCCCTAAGGCACCAGAGATTAAACATGGACTCAACTCAGGGTGGACCATCCATAGTCTTTAAGCCCATATGGCAATAAAATCAAGGCCACGGGTCTGTCTGGGACCAAACTGACTAATGTGGAGCACTAACCTTTACTTATTGACATGAGCTGCAAAACCTGCAATTTTCACCTGTCTAGTACAGCACAAAAGGAGATAAAACTCCAGGACCCCACAGTGTCCCCAGCTATCAGAGGCATCACCTTACCCTTTGTAGTGACTACCCTACCCCCCTTGTGGGACAGACTCATACAACTTGGAGTCACATTGCACTACCCCGTGCACACATACATACTGTCTCAGAGCAGCCCTCACATGAGCCACCACGCCAGTACTCACGTGTCAACAGACACAACATTTTGACAACAATGTCAACATTCAGGCACAGCTAGCAATCCTTACAGTGTTTAAATTTGCTCCAAATATCAGTCCAGTTGCCCCCACCACTGAATTGAACCGTCTCAAGTAGTCACTAATCCTCAAATTAAAAGTCAAAGTAGGACACATCAATTACTAGTCATAGATTAGCCTAGCAACCTAGTCTGTTTAAGAAATCTTGCCTACAAGTGTCCTTTTGACAAACACATCACCCCAAACCAAGCCCCCCCCCCAAACAAATTTGCATGGTTTTCCCCCTTGCAAACTACCGCCTCACACACCTTCACCTCATAACAAATCCCCACCCCCCACCCACCCGCCCCCCATCCCCTCCAAGCACATGACACGTCGCACTGATAAATAAACTGACAAATTCTCAAATTTTATTCTTCCATAGACCTAAAGCCCCATTGGCAGCGCTCCTCATCCTTTGGATGGTTCACATACAGGCCCGAGGAGCAGAAGGACACATGAGAAAACCAGTGTCAATCTTTAGACCAGACTATGGTGTCCTCTTCACAGAACTATCACAAACACTATTGTCAGGATACATGGACTACCCCCTAGTGTTCACCTTGGACGTAGAGTTTAATCAGACCCTGCAGCAACCTGAAAAATTGACCCCCTTAATCAAAACTGACGCCGCAATTTTTGTCACAGAAACAGCCCAATCCTTAGACCTACTCCTGGAGAATCTATTTTCCAAATCACAAAACTCCCTTAAAGTACTAACCAACCTGTTATCCAAACCCAATTCCCGCACACCCAGGGGAGCCCCAGGACAAATCATAGGCAATTATTACGAGCCTCAATAGGGCTCGGGACCCAGCCAGAAATAGACATTCTTGATTCCGAGATGTCTGACTTGGAGCAAAAATTAGCTACAAAAATGCACATGGTTGAATTGGCCACACATTTCTTATTAAATATATCTGAATTTAATTACAAATCCCTAAGCGTCTTCTCGCACTGATCCAAATTGGCTCACGACTCCAGCATTTAAACAATAATATCTCGAACATTCTGTTGAACCTGGAGCGACAGTCCAGACAAGACACATTCTATTCCATGTTATTTTCGTCAGCAAATTCATAAATTGAAACCCTCATTAACATACAAACTGATTTAGATTCCCTATTTGATTCACTCAACTCCCTAATGGACAGTTGGATCCCTGCCAATTTAATTCCTCATGACACCATGATAACAGGACTAAACAATCTATCTGATGCACTTCATACCGCCCATGGAGGCGCTATGTTATTGAACATACCGATAGCTTACTATTACACGAGGAGAGTACACACGCACTGGCAGAATCAAAACAAACTCCACATCACTGTGCCCATACCCATAGGACTCAGGGAAAACACCTACTCTATTTATAGAACAGAAGCTTTCCCCGTCCCTTTCGACACCACAAACACAGAGTCCACTGGGTATACACTTATACAAAAGCTACCCACATACATAGCCATGTCCAAAACCCACTCACATTACATTGAGATGGACCACACAGACTTAGATAAGTGTGATGACGGTGCATTTATTAGCTGCAATTTACCCCTGCCCTTGCTATCACCCCGACACCCCATGTGTGCTTAATCCCTGTTTTTAGACATGCCCAACGCTGTCCACCACACTTGCAATTCTCAGGCACACATGACAGCCAAAATTCCCCATATTATAAAACCTATATCACACAGTTCTTATATATTAATCACAAATAAATCCCCATCAGTCCTACAATGCTCTAACTCAGGTCAGCTGGAAATTAAAAATGCCGCATATTCTATAATATCAGTACCATACCTATGCTCACTAAAGAATCACGGTATGATAATGCCCAACACAAATTTGTCTGGCGCCCACAATTTCACATTAGACCCAATAGTTCAGGTACCCATTAACCTACCACTATGGCGGCACTTTGGAGTTCTGCCAGCCAATGTTTCTGGGGTAACCATAGAAACCAACCCGCTCACCTTAAGGCTACCGAACTTCCGCCGCCTTAAGACGCTCCACAATCAAAAATTGTTTCCCCTATTCAAAGACATAATTAATTTAAGGGATGCTGCAGGATCGATCCATGATAAATCCTCAATACTGTCCATAAGCAAAATAACACACCTTGGATATCATCTAGAGTATTCACCATGGTTACACCTGCTGTCACCAATCACAGAGCTGCTCTGCCTCATCCTCACGTGCCGTGTGCACTTGAGGGTGACACACCTAGCACACTTCATCAGTGTTCACAGTATGGTCTACGGCAGGAATCTGTGGCCTTCATCCTTTGTTGCTTAGGACCGCCCGAAGGTTATACCCAAATGTCAGTAGCGCTTGGAAGATACCATCATGCTTATGTGGGGATGGCAGGTACCCCCTCACACACACCGGATAATATGGCGGATAAAGCCATAAGACGCTGATGTGGGGATTACCCCCAACTCCACCACCCCCCCAGACCCCCACCACAAACACCCACCTCATAATATCGTCCAAAGCACACCCACACACAACTGCCACCAAACCCACTAAGCCACAAAACATCACAACAATAGATAGGTCTAAGTAACACAACAGATTGGCTCACACTGATGCTTATCAACATCAACACCGACTGCAGCGTCTGGAACGACACGTTTCGCGCCATATGCGGCAGCCCAGTGCCATCTTTGTTTTGCATCTATTACCGAATTGCCAGACGTCACTGTCATCACCATGACTACCATCGGTCATGTGACACCCGCACATAGCGTTTCTATTACAACAACATCATTAACACATGTTCATCCTTGGTTTGATCAAATCGAACTTACCTTAGTACCCATTGGCCATCCCGCCAGGCAGGATGATTATCCACTGGATCTCTGTGATGCTGAAATACAAATCAAAAAGCGCATTAGACCAAATGCCCCATGTCTTGACCCTCAGAATTTTCAAAACACAAAATCGATTTTGAGAGTAAAAATATACTTACAATCCACCAGACATGGTGATGGTGACATGGAGAATAGTCCCATTGGGCATCACAAGGTCTACCTCGTAGACTTCCATGGCCGGTTATGTAACGTTATGACATCACAACGCGGACAGGTGCCCTTTTTATAGCAGCCCGGGTGAAAACTTGGCGACACAAGAGAAATTTTTTTTTCTCTTCCCGCCCCCCAACTCCCCAGTTTCGACCCAAAATAAGTTCTCCTACAATCAGCATCGACATAGTTCCTTTTAGGACACACGTGACAGGCAGGAGTCGACCTGAGCAGGTCAAACCTGTATTAATTCCCATAACTTACCTGGCTTTTCTCGCTATTATGGTACGGCGCCAAATCACCACACCGTGCTGCCCCCTTCGGGCACTGTCATCTCTGCATCCTGTAGGCCTGGGAACCCGATGCCCCCAGCATACAGGATGCACAACAATAATTTTTGCACACACATAAGAGGGCAGACATCATCTGCAGCCCTCTGCACACTGTGCCACCACGGACCCAATAGCTTCACCTGCCCCTGTTCCTACAGCAGGATGGTTCCCATTATCTGGAGGAACAGAGCAGCATATTCCCCACCCAGGACAGCATGGAGGCCCATATGTCCATTTAGTAGAGTCATCAATCGTTCTAGCATGACAATGATGGATCATGTTACCCAGATACCCATTACATGCCAATGGTAGTGTGTGCCCAGAGTGCTTTGTAAAATGCAATAGTTGAATTTGCAGTCCACTTCATGCCTCTTCTACGATGGCCTGACCCACTTTAGGTCTTACTGATCAACCTTTTGGCAACACCCCACCCACCCCACACACAACCTATCTTACCTTAGACTACCATTTAATTAATACTGTTTAATAAGCCTTAAGGCACCAGAGATTAAACATGGACTCAACTCAGGGTGGACCATCCATAGTCTTTCAAGTCCACATGGCAATAAAAACAAGGCCATTGATCTGTTTGGGATTAGACTGGCTATCATGAAGCACTATCATTTATTTATTGTTATACCACGATTTCTGGGTTACACAGTGCTTTTTGGTGGCTATTCCCATCCACATATCTGTCGATATTGCACACTCTATAGGCTGTAACATCGATTTTGTAAGGCGTGCTGTTATCCATGTAAGGCGTGCTGTTATCCATGTAAGGCGTGCTGTTATCCAGGATAACAGCACTCCTTACATGTCATATGTTACATGTTAAAACCAACAGACTATTTCTTTGCCATGGTAGGGATCGAACCAGCAGTCTCACATCCCAAATCCAACTCCCTATGCACTGCGCCACAGGGACTGACGACAAATGCTTGGTTCGAACCACGTCTCAATATGATATGGGAAGGAGTCTACTGCGGGCTGTCCGCTACCATAACCGCGGGATGCATTCACAGATAGACAAGCCGAGACGGCCGCTGAAGGAGGAGACGCGGTGGTCTAGCAGTTAGCGCGTTGCGCCAAGCCGTCAGAGGTACATGGATCGAGCCCCGGCCCGGGCGCATCTTTTTTCACCGTTTGTGCTGTCGCTGTCCCATGACGGGCGACGAGGTGTATTATACACAAACATAGCCGGGAGAAGCATCTTTTTTCGCCGTGTGCGCTGTCGCTGTCCGCTGCCGGGCGACGAGGTGTATTATACACAAACATAACAGCGAGACGCAGCTTTTTTCGCCGTGTGCGCTACCGCTGTCCGCTGCCGGGCGAGGAGGTGTATTCTACACAAACATAACAGCGAGACGCATTGAAATCTTTCGCCGTGTGCCGCTGCCTGTCTGAGCCGAGACGGCCGCTGTCGCTGTCGGCTGCCGGGGAAGGAGGTGTATGTACCTGTGTACACACACTATGGCTGGCTTAGATCGAGTCCCGGGGAGGGGGAATAATTTTTGTTTTCAACTTGAATTTATTGGTATTATATTGATTATTTATTGGTTTCGTGGTATAAAATAAGTAGTCAATGGATAACTCATGACTCATGTTATCGACGATAATAACACGAGGCCGTAGGCCGAGTGTTATTATCCGTCGATAACCCCCACTCGTCATGAGTTATCCATTGGTTACTTGTTCAACATAAACTGCTAAGACCTGATATTTGCCTGTCTAGTACAGCGCACAAGGAGATGAACTCCAGGACCCCACAGTGTCCTCAGCTATAGAAGGCATCACTTAAGCCTTTCGTAGCAACTACCCTACCGTCCCATTGTGGGACAGACTCAGCATATAACTTGCAGTCATTTTGCAACCTTCAGGCACAGCTAGCAATCTTTAAAATGTTTGAATTTTCTCCAAATATCAGGCCAGCTGCCCCCACCACTGAATTGAACCATCTCAGCTCACTAGTCACTAAACCTCTTACAAAAAGTCAGGGTAAAATACATCAATTACTAGTCATAGATTAGCCTAACAAACTAGCCTGTTTAAGAATTATGCCTACAAGTGTCCTATAGAGAAAAATACCACCCCAAGACAAGCAAAACCCCCCAAAATTTGTATGATTTGTTCTTTTTCCCAACCCCAAATTCACCAAACAACTATACCTTACACACCTCTCCCTCACACAAAAGCCAAGCAACCCCCCCAAATTGGTATAGATTTTTTTTCCCAACCCAGACTCATTAAACGACCGCGCCTCACACACCTTTCCCTCACACCAAGCCAAGCAAACCCCCCACCCACCCCACCATCATATAACTTAGGACCATCCCAAGGTTACACCGAAATGTCAATAATGCTTGGAAGATACCATCACACTTATGTGGGGATGGCAGGTACCCCTTACACACAACGTCGGATAAGATGGCGGATAGCGCCATGAAGACGTTTATAAATGTGGGGATCGCCCCCAACCCCATTTCCCCACCGAAGCCCCGCCCCCCCTACCATGAACCCCCCACCTCAGGATATTGCCCAAAGCACACCCATACATCGCTAGACATTAGGCCTATTGGGCTACATAACGTCATAGCAGTAAATGGGCCTAACTGACACGATAGACCAGGTCATACCCACATTAAATCCCATAGCTTACCAGCCTTGTTCTCGCCATCGTGGTACAGCGCCAGCTCGGTACCGCCACCTGGTGGAATTTAAAAAAAACTAACCAAAGTGTCCCTGGATACAGAACCCGGGCTAAGCCAAATGAATCAATTGAGCTCTCTACTTATGTTTTATACGTTGACAAAATGATATTGGCCTCGCGTCCTTTTTCTGTGTTAACTATGGCCTGTTTTCAAACCATGACAGACAATCTGTGGTTGATGAATTGTTCTCTCTTCCTGTTGTTCTCTCAGCAGGACCACCACCAGACACAGCCACAATCCCTTCAGGACCAGAGGCCAAGCCCAAGGAGGAGGGACCAATACCATCAAGTCCAGAGACAAAACCAACATCAAACAGCATGGCAACCTACCACCCAATAGCTTTCATGCTATAGAGCATTTCAGGAAAAACAAGTGACAATATCGCCATAGCAACACATGAACTTTGGACCTTTGTAATATGTTGTGGAGACACAACCTTCCCCCGACCCCCTCATACAACCACCCAAGATAATTGTTTTTGGAAAAAAGACTTTTTATTCTTGTAAACAGGGTCAACCTTTCTTATGCCTACGATAGATTGGCAAACTCTTATGATCTTATAGGTGATTTTTATAACACAACCTTTTATAATGTCACCTTAGGTGCTACAAGATCATACCCCCACTTGGAGACCTTTTTCAAGCTCAACTATGTATTGTATTTATGAGCTTTAGTCAGTAGCATAATTAAGTTCACATTTAACCTTAGGTTCTTAAGTTTGAAACAAACTATGTAGAGCGGGGCCAACAGTCAGATCGAACACCACCTTGACCCTGTCCTACATAAAATCTTTTTTTTCTCTTCTCTCTGCCCACAGCCAGTCCAAATACGACCTCAGTCAATTTATACTGGCTAAACATGTGCCCTTGGCAGCTTGAAGCCGAACTTATCTTGGGAAACTCCCAACCTTGGTTCGACTTCCTGGTGCCAACTCCACATACTGTGTAAATAATTTTTTTTGTTTTCTCTGTACATCATATTTGCAAATACTCCAAATACCTCAGCTTAGGAAGAATGTTTTTCTATACTCCAATGTATCACTATATAGATCATGACAAGCTCAGGTAGAAAACAGTATTCAGGACGAGCCAAAAATATATGTACCCATTTATTCTTGTAGTAATAAGTACCATAAGCTTTCTTCGATCCAACAAGGTAATAGCATGCTACCTGTATCTCTTATTTTTACAGTTCCATAAAGGAACCTCTATGTATACCCATTTTATTTTTGTACCGTATTTTCATACCAAACATCCCTTTGTATCATGTATCTTGTATGCATAATACCCAAAATTGTCAATGGACTTGGCAAAGCCATTATTTTTAATGATTTTCCTCCCTTAAACCTTGTGCAGAGACAAGTAGGAATGTGGGGATTTGTCAATGGACCATTCTGGGTATTATTCATTATTTTACACATTTATTAAATACTTTGCCACACGCGCTCAGAACCTGCTCACAAGCTCACAGCTTATTCCCCCCCCCCCCGCAGTGTGTACAGTGAGCTGCTCTTACATCACCCATACCAGGATGTTGTGAGAGCCGGACCCATCCCATTTCTGGGCACTGACTCACTGGGAGTATCACAACATACCGACATACCTGTGGATGCATTTCTAGGATGCAGGGAAATTCCACGACCTCCCCTCATCCTGATTGGTCCACTTATAAATAAAATCATTACCAGGTATGGCGACGCGTCAGATCTGACCAGACCCAACCAGATCTGACCAGATCTGACCTGCTCCTACCGGCACATTTCATCACCCTGTGAGCTGCTCACCTAGGTATATAAGACCGGTGAGCAGCCCCCAGCATCATTCTTTTCTACTTACATTATCCCACGTACAACCTCCCTAGTATCTAGGACCTATGGCAGGTTGAGCTAGGAGCTTAGGGGCAGAGCCTGCACGCTGGCAAGTGTATCATTGTTACCACCTATATGTACACTCTGTCATCATGCAATAAACAAGGATCAAAGAACTTCTCTGGATTCAGTGTTCAGTACAACATCGACTTGTAACGGTTCGTTGACCAAATATGGAAGAGATTCCTTACAATACCAAAAGCAAAATTAGCTCTTTAACATTGTGACCCTACGAGGCTTGATATAATCCGAAATTGTCTGTAATGATGCATCAATGCAGCTCATAGAACTAGGGTCATTACTCATCACCACAATGAATTAACACTATCTTTAAAAGCAGTCCTAAAAACAAATCTATTTGAAAGAACGCCCATTTGAGAGTCTCTTTGCTGTTGCTGTTGCCTTGGTTACATGCCTGCCTGCTGAATTACAATGTTAGTACCGCTCCTGCAGAAAGAAAAACACTATGCTATTGAACTCCAAGGTGTTTGGACATTCTTAGCTTAGCCAAAAGCCATATTTATCCAACTGTGGGATGTATTTGAACCCTTAAATATTGAATTGACTTTTTTCATAACAAGACATGATAGTGTATGTCACAATAACTAATTTTACTTTATTCTGCAATAAGTACTGTATTTAGTAACTAATTAATCTTTTAAAACATGAATATGCAGGAGACTCAATGTCCTACAGCAATGGAAGAATGTTTACAACAATTGATCAAGACAACGATGATCGGGCAGGCGAAAACTGTGCCTTAATTGAAGGAGGAGCATGGTGGCATAGCAGTTGCACTCACGCTAGTCTGAGTGGTGATTGGGGAAGCACAAAATTGTATGAAGGTCTAAACTGGTACTTATGGAAAGGTTTTAAGCATTCTATGGTTTACACAGCTATCATGGTGAAACACAACTAAACCGATCAGAAAAAGCAGGACCATTTTATCAAAATACACATATACAAGATACACAATAGAATGCTAAGTAGAGAACAATATGATTTGCTTCATCAAATCAGTTCTCAATGATAAGCTACACTAAAGGTGTCTCGCTCAATATGAAAACTAAATCCCCAAAAACAACAATATATAACACATGTCTAAAAGTGTCATCTAGGCAGATTGGGTAGATCACCAAGATATGGCCTTTACAATCATCGTCATACAGAAAGCAATAGTGGAATGCCTTCTAAAAAAAGGAAATGGACATGTAAAGACACCCACTTCATAGATGAAGAAATCTTAGAATGGATGTGTCTCAATGGAGATGTGTTCTACTTTATATTTCCCTGCTATTGATCAATACTACATTAACCCAATTATGAGATCTGTAGACTTAGTACAGTAATGCCATTCTCAAGGTGGACGTGCAGAAAAGAGGCGCTGTTCTGCACTCCCAAATTCAGCACCCCCGTCAGCTAGGAAAATATTTTTTGTCCTTCTGACACTTTAACCCATGAAATAAATACAGAGTTTCACTGTAAAGTGTCTGCACTCCCATTTTCCTCACTTGTGGGTTTGTAGTCATTTGTTGTCCTGACAACAATCCCATGCATGAAGAAAATGGTCACACAGACACTTTACGGTGCAACTCTGTTTATGTTCTACCAGGGTGAAATTTGGGATAGACTGATTACTAATATGTCGTATTTATCTATATAGTACTTATAACTTGCAAGACATGGTAATTAAGGTCATAGAATCAAGTTTACTAAAACCTCTACTGCTTGGTATTAAGTATTTGTATGCATTTCACCACTGTTGTTCTTTTTATATGAGTTTATATTATGTTGGATGATCCCATAATCAAAGAGAATGAAATGTATGTTATGATCTGTTGGTTTGAAAGAAAAAACACAAATAAAAAACAGAATATTAAGTTCTACACATCTCTTCATAGCTTTGAATGATTATTTTAACTTCCCTAGAAAATGTCCAAATCACCATCCATTGCAGTGGTCCATGAACAATTTTAGTCTTCATGGTGAAACGAGTCTTGCACATCTCTCCCCCCACCCTCACTAATATGGCACTCCTTGTTCGCCAGTGTATACAGGAATTGCTGAATTCTGGTAGTGCCTAACAGAGATTGGCTACATGTTTATGATGATGATACATGGAGTATCAAAATGATGATGAAAATGTGTCATTTTTCTACATAAAACATACCCTGATATAGATTTCCCCTTTATCCCTTATCCTTACCTCTTGTTCCTCACTCTTACTTTTTTCTCTTATACTCTTATCTGTTAAACAATACATAATTATGAAAGAATCATTATAAAAACAATCTCAAAACAAGACTTCAGCACCTCCATTTTTGGCAGTTATGATGAAATATTAGGGGGGGATTTAGACCAAAATCTTTTTTGAGTACACCTCGAAAAGATGCTACTCATCATGAGAAACAAGAATCTGGGGTTGGTTTTTGATTTTGAGCACACTAACCCCCTCAGACCACCCCGTCTGAAGTTAGAAATTTTTTTTATTGCTAAATGGTCCATCCCAGGCCTTCCACCTCACAGGAGGACCCCAAAAAGCACTTCATTTCAACAATAAAAAGTCAAGAAGTCAAAATAACATTATTTTGAATTTTTAAAAAAATTCAATATGGCCACCAGGAGCGTAAAAGTTGTATTTTAAGCACACTTGCACCCCTAAATGAACAGACAGCCCTTGCAATATGTCATCATGAGTAAGGTAAGGTCTATGATCATAAGAAAAGCATGTTGAATCAGATTAAACTTAATAGGACCCCTATTTGCATCATAGTATTACATATGCAGGCTCGTAAAATAGCGATAAATACAGACATGCCTATTCCAATTGCATATAGTCTAACAACTGTTTAAAAGTCATAGTAAATGGGTGTTTAGGTAACTACTGTTTATCAAATAACTAACATGAGGTACACAGTGATGGCAATATACAGGTATGACATGTTTGACTGATCCTATATGGCTGCCAAGACATTGCTCTTGCATTACATGTAATATTTTGATGATTATGTCCGGGCTGTCACAAAAAAAATTCCATGCCCATCCCAAGTCTCAGAAGGCCACAAAACTAAGAGACTTGATTGAATTTAACTGGATACAGAGACTCCATACAAATGCACCAGGTGGCATTAATGTGAGTGACCCAGGCATCCATTAGATGACATACCCTATTTGAAAGTGAGTGATTGCCACGGTGGAGGTGCTCTCACAATGAAATAGTTCTATTCTTATAGTATGGAAATTTTTCACAGAAAAATTTCCTCCTATCATAACTTAGAATTTACCCATTTAAATTTGCTCCGACCACAACCTAAATTATTTTTGCTAGATCTAGAGCAGAAATAAAAACAGATTCTCACTGCCCTAAAGGTGAAACAGAAAAGAAACCAGCTTATGGGAAATACAGTACAGACAGATGGGTGGTCATGGTTTATGGGCCTTTGTGCGGCATACTGAGTAAGTTAGTCTGCTGCAAACCATAGAACACTGGGTTAGACTATGAACAAATAGAAAGGGCCAGACAACAGAGAAAGAGAGAGAGGGTCAGAGAAACAGAGACATAATAACCAAAGTTCTATTTTTAAGTTTTTGGGAGAAGTTTTGATAACATAATCGATTATCATAATTCAGAGAAACTAGTCAAGGTAGAGGCCTTGGTACATTACACATCTGCCTGAGTCAGTGACCATCAAAAGATCATTACGATTTACAGAACTCTATCCATTTACCACAAAAAGTAAGACATAGTCACTTATATTCCTGACCCCTGGCCTAGGAGATTTAATGAAAGAAGCCAATGGCCTCTGTGTTGTTTTAGCCTGGTATCTTTAAAGCCTAGGGACTATGAAGCAGTAAAACCGCTAATTTAGAGTTCCACTAGGATGAAATGATTTTCTGGGTAGCAGTAGCTGTATGCCAAAACCACAAAATGACCCATTAACACTGGAATCTGAAAACCTCCGGTTTTACTGCATTTGACCTGAATCAAATCTGTTGCAACACTTATTCAGGATTCTTTAGAATGTGATCTTCATTTCAGGCATTGTCAGGTAAAACAACCCCAGATTTGGATCACTTATTCCATGATACATCAGATGATATTGTTTAAACAGCATGAAATAACTAAATATTCTACATTTCACACATGGCCTACTCCTCCATTATTCCTTTTGTGATGTAGGCTTCTCTGAATGGATCAACTGAGGGTGATGTGCACAAGATAAAAATAATGGAGATAATCCTGGTGCATCTTCTGGGGGGATTACTGGGAGCAACCATTCCCCTTATAACTGTATTGGGCAAAGTGCATTATGTACATAATGCTTAAAGACAATATCATTCTCCTACGGTTGCTGAACTAGGCAAATTTTATTCACCATATGTTGTTCTATAAAACCACCTCTTTTCTTAACATGCCTGGTAGGGAGTCGTTATAGATGTTTGTCTCACATTTCAGGGCCATCAGCATGCTTTTTTGGTCATAACCCTGTTCCGTTATCAGGGTATAACTGCACTCTGAGACCTTTTGTTCGTCTTCAAGAAGGTGCTGGTTTCAACCTGGACATGTTAATAAATTGGGGAAGTATACAAAGTGAACCTCACCATACATTTCCTATTAAATTCCGTTCGGGGCTCTATGGGAATCGCTCCCCGGCAGCTGTGGCAGGAAACTAGCATGCTGTCCACTATACCAAGCCAACCGGTGGTAGAAAGCAATGTACATGAAGGATTCGAAAAGGTTCTCTGACATACCTGATTTTTACACACCTCGTAAGCATAGAATCAAATGGTGCCAGGTGGAGTTATTACCAGGGAAACATCCTATATCCTATATGAACATGCCATGCCTAATTTCTTCATTTTGTTCGAAACAAATGAGAATCCAATGATTTTCCATAGCCATATGTCTCGGCACCCACCATTGCGTCTTGCTGACCCAGTTCTTCAGCAGTTCTTCAGCAGGGCACCTACCTGCTTCGTCAACAAGACGAAATGGCCATGTGCGTTGGATCGATATGTAAAATCCTTGGATTCTCTTTTATTTTAAAGAAAATGGATGCAAAATGTAGGCGAACAGGAAGAAGGGATCGTATATTTGCTGGTGTTAGAAGTACAGGAGTTGACATCATTGGATTCTAACCAAAAAATGTGTGTAAAGGTAGAGGTATGTCGGGCAAAGTGACAACATGGCTACGACGGCTTGGCAAACTGTGCGGATCGCACACACTTACAAAATGTCTAGAAATACAAGGTAAGAAATTAATACATAATGGATGAATCCACACTCCCGCTGCGCGGTCAGGCGAATATTTCCAGCAAACCTCACCTCGTCCTCGAACATCAATGCATCAATAGTTTATTATGTGGAGGCTACATTATGTATGGTATGTATTACAGTTATCAGGAAGGCAAGCATGATGGGCTGTTTCAGGGAACAAGAATAGCTCAAGGGCCCTAAAATGGAGACATAACCCTTATCTAGACATTAGACATCAAACTTTTATGTCTGACCTTCTGATGTTTTCTATTTCAAATATAGGATAGAGGCAGCCAGAACTGCCCATTTATTTCGAGTGAGACACAGAACTTAAGATTTTGAGGCATTCATTTACACAGGCAGACGTAAATCAAGGACACAAATCACCATAGTTATCTGAAATGAATGAAACCAATAAATAGTATGTTCCCCATAAGTACATGTCTTATGTATACACAGGTATCTTTAGAATATCTGGGTCTCTTCCCTTAGGAAATAGATCAGGTATTGCTCTCGGCTGTAGTTCTGGAATATGGTTAAGAGGACAGGAAATAATGATGGAAGCCTCCTGCATGTACTAATACCACCCAATAAGGGATGCCCTAAGGGATGCTGTCATACTAGTGGTCGGCATGATCAAGTTGTCATATGAGAAATATCATATGACTAGTGGTGTATGGAGTAAATATATCAGGCTCATATAAATAGTGTTATTTCCAGTTGTCACTGGTTTATTCAGCTTTAGGCAACATGTAAGAAATATCAATCATACAGTAGTTAGTATGTAGGTAATTTGTACATACAGTAAACATACAGTAATTTATAAAGTACAATGTTCAGTTCCACTCCACCTGTGAGGTAATAATAATACAATGTCCAGCATAGTTCTAGGTGGGTTCCCACACCTAGCTCCTGGCCTGCTGCTTAGAGGAATAATGTAATAGTGAATAACTTTACCCTCTGGTGGATGTCTTGGGGGAGATAACCTCTGGCCACTAATGATGGAAACCCATGCCTGTCTAGCATAGTTTCACCATAGTGCAGTGGTATAGCAGGTAGCAGGAGATGACTGGAGATGTTACCTCTGGAGTGGTTCTTGGTGTTCTGTCTTCCTGGAGGTGCAGACAGGCTATTTGTAGCAAATCTTGGAAAAGCACCTCCAGACTGACTGGAGCCAGTAGCATCTGCCTAACTCTACAATTGTTTGAGGGGAGTCTTTCATGTGTCACAGGGGGACAAAGGACCCCCATGGACGCCGCTGTGTCCCCCTTTGTCTTGGTCGGTTCTGCATCTTCAGACCCTCATAACTCGGTCGTTTATGCGTTTATAACCGCCATTTTGCGCATGCGCGGAGTTGAATATGCCAAATTTATAATGCCCGTTGGATAGGCGCGTAACTCCCGCCGGTTTGTCTGTAGGGAACTCGAAGCTCCATTCAGTCTCCATGGCATAACTTCCTTAATAATGGGAGTTCCGCCTTGATCTTGGGCTCATTCTGACCGTCTAATTATGGGCTTTCCATAAATGCTTTGATATTTGACCTAGGTTGCTCAGGAGCGACGCTAGAGTGACCGGAAGGTTATGGCGTCGTGCTTATGTAACCCATTGTTCAGTTATTAGAGTGCTCAGACACTCATGATGGCGTCAGCGGTGCTCAGGCACCCGTGACGGCCGGTTGCATTCACTTACAAGTTATTAATTTGTGCATTGGACCATGAGGTCGCACACTGAGACCCTTATTCTTATTATATTGTGCAGTGAACCATTAGGTCGGACCCTTTGATGTCATAAACTCTGTCTAACTGACTTGGTTTGGTGTGCAGTGGGGCATGAACGCTCTTATACAAAGTTTGAGCGCTCTTATAGCTCTTAGAACCAACCTATGTATTAATTTCATAGATATTCTTTGATTAATACAATAATATGTTAGAATTTATGGAATAATAAAATGGTATATCATAGAATACTCCCTCTCCCCCGAGAGAATGCGAAACTCCGTCATTTCGCCGAGGGAATGTACAATTTATACAATTTTTACCTTATTTTGGAGTTATATACTGTTTGTAAGAGGATTTGAAGTGATGGGGAGTGCTTCAAATGCAATTTTTGTGGTAGAGCTTTGTCAGTATAAACAATTTTCTCCTGGGTATAAGTACATTTCCGAGTTTCTATATCTTACCATACCTGAGCTTATTTGCTTATGTAACATCAATTTGGGGTACAACTTTCCCTTTTTATGTACAACATACAATTTGGCAAATAGTGTGCCATTTTGGCATTCAATGTTCAATTTAGCGTGGAAATTGAACATAAATGACAATTTTAGTGTGCAAATTTACAATTTCGCGTGTAATTGCGTTCAATTGACAATTTCAGTATGCAAATATATAATTTTTTCGTACATTTTGGCAATTTAGTGTGCAAATATATAATTTTCGCGTATATTTTGCAATTTTAGTGTGCAAATATATAATTTCGCGTACATTTGGCAATTTTAGTGTGCAAATATACAATTTCGCGTACATTTGGCAATTTTAGTGTGCAAATATATAATTTCGCGTGCATTTGGCAATTTTTGGTGTACAAATATATAATTCTTGCGTACATTTGACAGTTTTAGTATGCCAATGTATGATTTTGCGTTCAATTGATAATTTCTGTATGTACATATATAATTTTGCGTACAGCTTGGATACACATAGAAATGTTGATTTCTAAAAATCTGACTTCAGTGTATGAATTGGGTACAGACATACAGTATAATGTGCAACATACAATTCAAATGTAAATTGGATACAAACTTACAATCTAGTGTGCAAACATACAATTTTTGTGTGCAAATTGGGTACAAGCGTACAATCTGGTGTGCAAACATACAATTTTGTGCGCAAATTGGGTACAAGCGTACAATCTGGTGTGCAAACATACAATTTTAGTGTGCAAATTGGGTACAAGCGTACAATCTGGTGTGCAAACATACAATTTTAGTGTGCAAATTGGGTGCAAGCGTACAATCTGGTGTGCAAACATACAATTTTGTGTGCAAATTGGGTACAAACGTACAATCTAGATTACACTTTTCAATTTTTGGCAATTTCTGCAGTGGGCCGCTGCTTAATTGACTTTTCCCCTAGCCTTTTGAGTATGTGTCCCTGAAAGAGATTTATTTGGTGAGTATCTTAAGTAAACATGTTTTATGTCAACAATTTTCTTAACAATTTTTTTTTTTTTTTTTTTCTTCATTCATTTTTCCAACAATTTTCTTGGATACCTAAAGTGTGTTACTTTAAGTAAACCTTGGCATAGTATACAAGTGCTAGTGGGTACAAAAACTGTCTTAGTTATCTACATGCATTCATGTATATTAATGTTAGATTTGAACAATTTACAATTTGTAATTTGCAATTTCGCAATTCTGCGCGTACATGCGCGCATTAATCATCGATTTTGTGAGAATACCATAGATTTTCATATTATACATCAACAAGTGGCTGTGTATGTATATATTTTTTTTTTTCTAATACTGACAGTGGAGGTGTGTCAGGAGTGAGATGTGAGTCTCCTCCCTGGTGTGCTCATGCAGTGGTGGCACTTGAGGTGTTAGGTGCCAGATTCTGGCATGTGTCTGTGTGAGTGCCTAGCTTGGTGTCAGTGGACAGTTCAGGGTGGGGGGGGGTGTGTGTGTGTCCATTAAAGGAGTGTGTGGCTGGTATTGGAGTATCAGTTCCTCTCTGGAAATCACTGCTGTAGCACCATGGCCTATCTACAAGCTCTCTTTGCTTTGCCTGTCCCCCAGGTGATGGAGGTGGGGAGTCCAGTTAGGGCCCTGGTGGAGGCTAACCAGACCATCCATTATGGTTACATAGTGAGGAATTTCAAGGAGATCATTGAGCATGGTGATGTGTTGATCTGTAATTACTCCTGCCACTATTTCTTAGGCTCAGCCTTGCGTCGGGGGGCCACTGTGGCCCTTCTGACTAGGGCCTTGGGTAATATGGGTTTCTGGCCCATGGACTATAACTTCTGGCCGCGGGAGCGAGTGCTATGGGATTATCTGTTGGCGGCGTCCCTCCTCGATCTTGCGGCATCCGGGGATCCATCCACGGCTGCCGAGTATGGACTGGGGATGCTGGAGGCCCGGCTCGTTGAGTGGGAGCAGGATCACGGCCATATGTATGGCTCGGACTCGGACTCGGACTCTCCCATTGATGTTGAACCCGAGGATCTGTGGTAGGATCCCGACTGACTGAAACCTAGGGTGTAAAAACCCGCCATCCCAAAGGCCCTTTTCAGGGCCGGCAAATTGTCCGAAAAGTTCTGAATACTGTCTCTGATGTGTTGTCTCCTGGTGGTGGACTGGGGGCAGCCTAGGCTGTGGGCAGTCTAGGCTGTTTCCACAGTCACCGGGGAGGGCTGGTGGTTTAGAAAATTAGCAATAGTCTGCATGTTTGACCTTGAGGTCTCCTCCTGTTGTTCGTCAATAATTATATCTGTTGTATTTTCCAGTGCTGTCATGGTCACCGGGCTGGTGCCACAATCATTCTGGAGAAGCATGGAGTAGTACAGTCCTTTGTTTTTAAGGGCTGGTATAGTACTGAACCTAGTGCGCCAAGGTAGGTGTATCACCTGAGGGAGGTGATAAGCAAATTCTCCTCTCTGTGTTGTTATAACTGCTGGTCCATTCCAGGTAAATATAGCCTTAGGTAGTGGGAAGGTTTTAACCACTATATCCTTATAGGTAGGGGCAGCTGCTGATTTAATCTCATCAAATTCATGTGGTATTGGCCTCAAGGGTAGCGCGAAGTTTGAGTCTCCACAATATATTTTAAAATATATTGTGGGGTTTGTGCGCTTGGCCACATTTTTCTTGCCACAGTGTGTCTGTGCAAATTTCTTAAGGTACTTCAGTATTCTGTAGGCTGAGTAGATGGTCAGGGTGAATAATATAGCAATTATCAGGGTGTGGGTTTCCTGAATTGTGAGGAAAGGGGTGTGGGTTTCCTCTGTAGGGGTTAATTTGGTAGGATTCTTATCTGGGAGCAATTTGTGTAGGGGCAGCTCGGTGACTAGTCTGAATGCTTTGGCTGTAGGCAGGTAGGCTACAGTCCCTCCTAGTCTGTATAATTTGAGTAGTATGTATACTATAAAAATGTGAGCTGATATCCCTAGGATGAGTGCTAAGCTTTGGAAGATTGGATGCTCTGTAACTCGACGTAGGTATGATTCCTCGTAGCGCGTTTCCATTTCCTTATTAAGGTTGGAGGCATCTTTTAATACTGTTTTGGCAAAGGGCTCTAAATTTAGTTGAGTAATCTCATCCATGATTGGATTTTCCTGTAGTTTTTCTAAGGTTCTAGAAAGGTTTACTACTGGGAAATTTGGAAGATTCTCTCTTTCATCTGGTTTGGTTTCAGTGATTCGGTTAAGTGCTGCCATGAATGGTAGATTAATCGTCTTGAGAGTGTAGTGAAATGATAAGGTTGAGTTACAGGGCAACCTTGTGTTTGGAAGAGAAAATTCTCCTACACTGATTGTGCACCCACAGGGTACACCTATGATTGAGTAGGACTGGGCTTTTCGAGTTTCAGACGTTTTACCATGGCAGTTGATAAAGTAATGGGGTTCATTAGTAGTGACCAGATACTCATCTTCAGAAATGGAAATAGCATGGGTGGTAGGTGCTTGCAGTGGTGAAACTGTAAACTTGCAATGTTCCTTAATCTGTTGAGCCTGGTTAGTAAAAATGGCTACAGGGCATGTAGGCCTGTGTTTATAGATTCTACCATTTACATCTCTGCATACCTTTACTGTAGTACCTTCACATGCCTGCATATCTGCTGAGTCCAATTCGATGAATAATGATTCGTCGTAAGATACTGCTAGAAACTCAGTTGTGGTTTGCAACTTGGTGACTCCTCTGGTGGGGGTCTCCTGTGTGTCTATAGGCATGGGTGATGTAATCATTTGGTACAGTTTGAAGGTTGAGGTGGTAGATTGAATTATAATGTCCAGATGAATATATATATATGGTGAGCTGAGTAAGTGTATGAGGTCATCTTCTGTGAATAATAGAAATCTAAGTCATTAATTGCGACTTGTGCTCCAGGGTGTGTAATCCTAAGTTTGTTATTAATGTCAATTAGGTATCTAGCAAGGTCTGAGGGTGGTACTATATCAGGGGTTAGGATCCCTGATGATAGCATCCTCAGGGCTGCATTTGTCCTTTGCAGTGATTGGACTGTATTCATTCTTGCTGCTATGATAATTAGTGCATCATTTAATACTTGCATTTTTTTTCTTTGAGTTTTCTCGTGCCTTGAATATGAGTCAAGTGACCTGGTCATGTTAGAGGCCCACAGGTTGACGGTGTCACCTATGGTGTTGATTGTGCTGTCCAGTACCTTCTTATCTTGGATGTATGCTTTAACAAACTTATCTTGTCTGTCTGTGATCTTTTCAATGAGATTAGCTGCTTCCTGGTCCTGTTTAGCAAATTTTCTTAGTATTTCATCTATGTTCTTGAGCTGTCCCATTACTTGGTTTACATCTTCTACTGTGGCTAGACCTAGCACACCACGAAACAGGGGTGCTAGAAAACCCAGTATGGCCTCTCTTTTGGCCTTGTCCAATGTGTTTATAGGGTTGGCTAGGAACAATTTGATGGAGGCTAATGTTTCATTTATCTCCTTGTCTGCAATTTCCAGCAAGGTGTCAAGCTCTTTGGCTTGTTGGATAATTTGACCAGAGGTATGATCTTGTAGAGTAGGAGTGGTCAAATGGAGTATTCTATCCCTTATGGATCCTTTGGTAACGGGTGCCCGAGGTATCTTGTAGGGGATAGCTAACAATAGTGTTGTGGTTGTATGTCCATTGACCAATGGTTGAGGGCTAGGTTTGAATACTACTCCTATGTTTTGTCTCACCACAGGTGTATAACCTGCAGTAAGTGGTTCTATAGTATATAATAACAGCATAGTTAGCAGTATGGGTGAAACTCTCAGTCTCCCCATGGTGCTTGTGTAAAGCAAGTTTGCTGTTTAAAGTCTTGTCAAATTTGTAGTGATTTGGTGCTGGTAAAGTCTAAGTGTATGGTGTAACACTTTAAATGAAGTGGTTGAAACTGTACCTTTGCAAGATTGAGCTGTCTTGGCAATATGTCCGGTGAGTCTATAGAGATTGACCAGTAAATGGTAAGGTCAGGTTGAAGGTGAGGTAGGTGTGTTCTTTATCCTAGTGCAGTCTCTCCTAATGGAGAAGTGGGCTGGCTAATTCCCAAGTGGGGTCCTGTAGACTTGTGTTCCAGACTGCAGCTGGATGAAGACTGATGGTGGGCTATGGTCCACAGTGCTTCTTATGTAGCCTACCCTACCCACATCCATTGTGGGCCTGGTATTGTTTCTCTGGAGACCATGCATTAATCTCCAGTGTCTGCTAACTGTGGGGTCTATTGTGTAGTCTGTGTACTGGTAATTAGCTCCTCCTGTCATCCAGGACAGCCATTCATGACCGTCTAGACAGTTGTCTGAGGGTAGCTTATAAGGTCAATTGATCTCTATAGACTGCTGTGTTGGCATAGCGTGCTCTTTCATGTGGGGATTAGGCTTTAGACACTCCATTGTGTTACCCTTACTCTTCTTAGACTTCATGTCTGCTTTACTTGGGGGGTCCCAGTCTTTGACCCTTTCAGAGGCAATAACCTATGATATATTTACAAATTTGATTGGCTTTATATACATATAAGTAATTCATTATCAGTCACACATGTCTCATGTGTGGATGAAGAGAATTTGTAATACATTTTGAAAATCTTATATTCTTTTGGTATCTCAATCTTGTTTCTAATTTCTTGAAACTGCACCACACCTAGATGTCTTTCTTAGTATGTGGTGTGCAGGCCTAGGCTTGATAGGGCCTATGCCTGTGGTTTCTCTTGTAAGGGTGATATCATTTTTGTTCCTTACAATTTTGCTGTAGTATTTGGCCTCATGTGGAATAAGCCTGTGTGCAAATTCATTGTTTCTGACAGCCATAACCTTTTTTAGTCTGTCTATGTGCACTGGTCTGGCCACCAATAGATTGGTGTCCAAGTTTTTGAGTTTGGCACTTGTCAAACTAGGTCTATCTACTACAACATATGGTCCCATAAAAAGGGGTTGAAGTTTCTTACACTCTGTGTTGGTCAGGATTCTTGGTATGTTTAGGTACACCATGTCGGTGACCTTGATTTCCTGTGGTGTAAGTTTCTTATCATATCTATCCTTCCTTTCCTTTTGTAGCTTGGCGACCCTTTCTATAGCTTTCCTCCTAGAGGTATCTTGATTTGTTATCATGTTAGCTACATGGTCTGCTACTGTGGATATGTCTTCCTGTATTCCCAGCCCTAAGTCCATTGGGGTGGCTGGGTTTCTTCCATGGAGTAGGAAGAAAGGGGTGAATCCTGTGGTTTGGGATTCAGTGTTGTTTAATGCAAAGGTTATGGGTTCAATAAATGAATCCCAATTGTTTTGGTGCTTTGAGCAGAATGCTCTGAGCGCTGTGCCTATGCTAGCATTGAATCTCTCTACAAGCCCATTTGATTGTGGCCTGTATGGTGAGGAGAATTTATGTTTGATCTTGAGGTGTTTAGTTAACTTTGTGAACTTTGCACCTGTATAACATGTCCCATTGTCTGTTTGAAGAGTGGCTGGTGTTCCATGATGACAAATTATATTCTTGTAGAACTCTGCTGCTGTTGTTTCAGCTTTTAAGTCAGTAGTAGCCCAAGCTGTTGCATATCTGGTAGCATAATCTATGCAGACTTGTATATGTTTGTTTCCCCTGGCAGTTGTGGGAAGTGGTCCCACCGCGTCTAGGTTTAGGAACTTCATTGGTGAAGTCATGTACTCTCTCACTGTCATTGGTGTTTTGTGTGAGTGAACTTGCCTTTTTGCTGTGAGCCATGTGTGGCAGGTGGAAACATATTTTGTTGTGTCTGCTAGCATAGACTTCCAATATACCCTAGGTCGGAGTGCTGACAGCATCCTACTTGAACCAAGATGGCCGCCAGTAGGTGAGTCATGGAAATACTGTAGTGTACTTGTTACCCATTGCTGTGGTATAACAATTTGAAGTGGTACAGTATTGGTTTTTCTCCAATTTATGGGGCATATATGGACTAATGTACCATTTACCAAGGTGTATGTCTGGCCTTGGTTGATGATTCTATTTCCTTGTGCTTTTGGTGCAGGCAAGGTCCCATCCTCAAGATACTGTATGAGGGGCAATAGGTCCTTGTCTTTCCTTTGTTCCAAGCCAAGGTTTGTACCTGAGATGGATGTGTCGGGAATCTGATCCAGTAGTTGATTTATATCTAGCACATGTTGTTTTATTCTGTCTCTTTCTTTTTCTTTTTCATCAACTATTGGCCTATCTTGTGCCTTTTGTTGGGGTGTGTCACTCTTGTTTTGGTGTGTAGGCTCCTTTGGAGGGCCTATTCTCGCCTTGGTGGGAGTGGCAACCTTTTTCTTAAAGGCACAATTTGCTTTTTGTCTTTCTTCTTTGTCTCAGAGTTCTTTGACTTAGTAGATGCAGTGTCTTTTGTGACATTTTTCCTGGCAGATGGGGTTTTGGTAGGTTTGTTTCCTGTGACCTTTTCTCATTTAGAATAGTTTGTGATTGTGTGGGGGGTTTTGGTGTGCCCTCCTGAATCATTTCTCTAGTCTTTGAGCGTGTGGTCATAGGACACAAATGGTTTGATGCTTCCTCTCCCTGCATTGGTTCAAAGAATCTGACTGATTTAGAAGTTGCTTGAGTAATAGCATATATTGTTTCTTCTGGATCTTCATCATCTGAGTCAGGTGGGGTGAAGGGTGGCTCCTTAGGAGTTGCCTTCAGCATCTGATTGAGTGATGAGAATTCAATAGGCTCGAAGTCATTATCTGGAAAGAGTTGTGAGTACTCTCTCTCACAGTGGCAAAACACATAGTGTGTAGATTGCTTCAAGATACCCCTAATGGGTGTCTCTGGCCTTTCAATGGTGTTGGTCGGATCATCCCTTTTGAATGGTACTTTCTTTGTTACTTTTGCAAACTTGGTTCTACTGGCTGCTCTAACTCTCCTTGGTGGGGGTGGAGGGTTAGTCATGGGTCCAGAATCTGGGTATTCTCTTCTAGACATAGCATCTGGAGGTATGTTATCATCACCTTTCACATGTTGGATGGTGAATGAAAATTGTTGTATGTCTAGAGCCCATCTGGCCCTTCTATGTGTGAGTCCTGTATTGGTTAGTAGTGGGATTAGGGCTGCATGGTCTGTGTATAATTGGAAGTGTCTAGTCTCTAGATAGTGTCTGAAGTGTAATACTCCATACACTACTCCCAGTAGTTCTCTCTCTGTGGTATTGTAATTTCTCTCATGTTTGGAGAGGGTTCTACCTGCAAAGGCTACTGGTCTGAGCACTCCTTCATTATCTCTCTGTGAGAGTACAGCTCCTAAACTCACATTAGAAGCATCAGTTGCCAAACTGAACTCTTTCTCATAATTCGGATATCTGAGAAGAGCATTGGTACAGAGGGCATGCTTTAATGTTTTGAAAGCATTATCTGCCTCTTCTGTCCAGACAAATGCTTTGAGATGTGTCTGTAGATCATATAATGGTCTAGCAATTTGGGCATAACCTTTGATAAACTTTTTGAAGTATTGGCATAGGCCTGTGAAGGATCGGACATTCTTGACTGATTTTGGTGTTGGGAAGGTTTTGATTGATTCCACCTTTGTGGGAGATGGCTGCAGTCCCATGGGTGTGACTCTCATTCCCAAGAAGTCTATTCTGTCTATGAAGTATTCACATTTTGATTTCTTCAGTTTGAGTTTACCAACTCTTAGGCTGTTGAACACATCTTCCAGGTCATGGAAGTGTTGTTCGATTGATTGTGATAATACCAATATGTCATCTAGGTATGGTAGGGCACATTTGTACTTGAGTTTGTTCAGAATTAGTGTGACTAGATGGCAGAATCCCGCCGGTGCCGTCGCTAAACCCATCGGCATCCTTTCATAGACATATTTTTTGTCATTTGCTATGAATGCGGTTTTATGCTGATCCTCCTGTCTTATAGGAATTTGAAAAAATCCCTGTTGGGCATCTAGCTTACTGAATACTCTTGGTCTGAGTGACCCTATCATGTCAGTGTCATCGGCCCGGGGTGTAGATAAGGCTTGATTTATCGTGTTTTGGTTCAAATAACGAAAATCTGTGACGAGCCTATAGCCTCCCGATGATTTTTGTACTAAAAAGGATCTGGAAGCCCAGGGGCCTTCAGCACATTTTCTCAGAATGCCCTGTTGTACTAGCCTTTCACACTCTTCCCCTATTGCGGCCTGTTTTTCTGGTGTTTGTCTATATGGTAGGAAATGACATGGTACTGCCTCAGGTTTTACGTGTATTGAGTGTGTATACAGGTGTGTGGCACCAATGTCTCCATCTTTTCCTACAAATATATCATCATACTTGGTCAGCAGTGATTCTAATCTATCATGCTGATCTTTGGATGTGAGCACAGATTTTGGTGGAACATTCTCTTCCAATTCTGGCTCGAGGTCATGTGCCTCACTATGTATAGCAGCTATTTCAGAGAGTCTGATTGAGTTGGGTTCAGGGTCAGCATATGTGGACTCACAGTCTGAGTCTGTGTCACTGAATTGAGTTACATCCTCAGGCCGTATGGCTGAGATGGATTGATCAGTGTGTGGGGTTGTGTCTGACACCTGTTGAGGTTTTTCTAAATCAGATTCCTTGACTTCCTGAAATAGAGCTATGATGGCACCCTTTTTGATTTTATGTGGGCGCCTGCTGGTGTTGAGTAACACTAGGGGATGTTTGTTATTTTCCCTGGGGGTTACTGCTGCCCTTTGAACTAGATATGGGGCATTGTTATTTCTTTGGAGGTTATCTACTACTCCAGTTTTCCCTTGCAGTGATTGAGTAGATGTGACCTTACCCAATACTGCAAGTTCAGAAAATGGAGGGATGGTAAAATCCCTCACTGCCCTAATGGGTTTGAGAATTTGTTCAGGATCAACAATAAATTCAATTTGAGATTTTGTAGTGCTTAAGAAATCTGTGCCGAGTACCACGGGCTGTGTGAGGTTGGGTATTACAGCAAATTGGTATTGGAATCTGACACCTTGGATTCTAAAGTTCAGCAGAGCTGAATGTCTAACATGACACACCTATCCATCTGCCAAATGGATGTTGATTTTAGATTTTCTCAGTTGGATATGGAATCTCTTTTGGAGATCCATGAGGAATGATTGTCTGACACAGGTGATAGTAGCACCTGTATCAACCAAACATTGTACATCTGAAACATCATATAGATTTGCATTGATACAGCCATTTTGAAGAAGTACAATAGAAAGCTTGGTACTCTCACCTGTATCCTTTGATGATGAATCTGGCGGGGTGATGTGTATCACTGATGGACGTCTCTGTCTGTTAGATGGTAGATTGGCACTAGCAATTGTCTCTGGTTGGATCCTTGTTAATCCTGATTGATTGTTTGTTTCTGGGGCGTCACAGTGCACTGGCCCATCGGCACTGTGACATCCTAGTTTTCCTGGTTCTGTGGGGTGGTTGAGATGGTTGCCACCAGGAGCTTGGAGATTTGATCCATCACATGAGGTGGTATTTGGGGGTTACTTTGTTGGTTCCCCTGGTAACCTCTTGTGTCAGGTTTGTAATCCTCCTGGCGTGAGTTGGAACCCTGGTTATATTGACCAGAGTTGCTGTATTGGCCGGATCTCTGGTTGTTGTAGGCGCCATTGTTGTTGTAGGATCCACTGTTGTAGTTCCTATGTGGACTCTGGCTCCTACTGTTGGATCCTTGATTATAGGATCCAGAGTTGTTTGAACCCTGGCTGTTGTTGTAGGATCCAGAGTTGTTGTAGGATCCAGAGTTGTAGTTCCTATGTGGACTATGGCTCCTACTGTTGGATCCTTGATTATTATAGGATCTGCCATTACTTGGGGTTCTGTCTCTCCTATCACTGTATGAAGAGTTACCATTGTTGGAGTTGGAAGAGCTGTTGTCTCTCCTACTGTTGTGACCCCCCCGGTTGTTGTTGTTGTTGCCCCCTCTACCTCTACCTCTATTGGATTGGTAGTTGGGGTCATAGTTATTTCCTCTATATCTACCGGTAGGGTCTCTTGATGCAACCTTAGCCTCCTGTTGCCTTACATGGGCACTAGACATTAGGTTAACATCTTCATCTGCACTAGTGCTGATTTCCTGGACCTTTTTCTTGGTAGGCTGTGGGTTAGACTCTGCATCCCTTACCTTCCTAGATCTTTCTTGGGTCTCAACCTCTAGGGCTAGGTCTAGGGCTTGGTCAAAAGAGTCTATTTTCTTGTTCTCAAGAGCTACAGAGATCCAGGGCCTAATGCCTTGGGTAAATGCCTTGCTTAGGATTTCATCACTTTGGCGTTGGGCATTACACACTTTCCTGAGATGGCATGCATAGTCTAGGACAGGTTCATCTACCTTTTGTGCACGGAGTGCAGTCCTTGAGATGATATTGTCTCGAGTAGCAAAATACTCTTTTAATTTATTCACTACATTGGTCCATGTCAACATATCAGGTGTGGCACTTTCCCTGAAGGATTCAAACCAAGCTAGTGCTTGTCCTTCAAGGTGCTTGGGTAAATATGTCACCATGGTGTCACTGTCTGTTACTTTGTACTTATACTTCAGATATTCTGGGAATTTGTGATCAATAAATAATGCTGTTGACATGAGTGGTGATGGGTGTGAAAAGGTTTTGGGTTTTGTTACCTCATGTAGCCTGATCTTTCTGTCATCCTGTTGTTTTCTGTCTATGAGTTTTGTCATGTTGGACACCATGGAGATTATGATGTCATCCTTGGATCCAAAGGCAGATGGTGTGACAACAGGTGTGATGGCAGGTGTGGGAGCCTGTGGGGTCTGGGATGATACCATCTTCATGAGATCTGCTATCTGTTGTTGTTGTCTCTCTAGGGACTTCCGCTGATCTTCCATGGCCTTCTGTTGAGCATCTATTGCTGCATTCCTCTCTGCCAGTTGTTGGTTGAGGATCCTCTCCCTTTCCTCCTGCTGGGACTTGTTGGTCTCTAGGGCAGTAACTGCATCTTGGATGGCCTTCTCATAGGCCCTTATCTTCTCAGCTGTCTGATTAGGTTGGGGGCCTTCATCGGTGTCCATGATGGAGGGTGTGGGGGAGGTGTCTCTGGAGGAGTGGCTGTCAAAGGCCGGAGCTGGGGTGGAGGATCTAGATGAGGGTGTGGATCCTCCCCCTGAGGCAGATCCTTCTTCCCCTGAGATAGATAGCGTGAGTTGGGCGTCCTGTAGAGATCCCTGGGAAATGTTGGATCCCTGAGAACTGGTTGTTCCCTGAGTAGAGAGGGTGGGAGGTGTGGGGTCTACTGAGTGTGGGTCTGTTGTATTGGAGGCTGGTTTGCCTCCTGTGGGCCTCCTAGATCTAGGTGGGAGGGAGACCTCTTCAACAGGCCCCTGACTACGTAAGGTCTTTGTGTGTTGTTCTGCCAGCTTGACTGATAAGGCCTTGATGTGTGTGGTGGACCTCACTGACGTGTGGGAGACCTCACTGACGTGTGGGAGACCTCACTGACATGTGGGAGACCTCTCTGACGTGTGGGAGACCTCTCTGACGTGTGGGAGACCTCACTGACGTGTGGGAGACCTCACTGACGTGTGGGAGACCTCACTGACGTGTGGGAGACCTCAATGACGTGTGGGAGACCTCACTGACGTGTGGGAGACCTCACTGACGTTTGGGAGACCTCACTGACGTTTGGGAGACCTCACTGACATGTGGGAGACCTCACTGACGTGTGGGAGACCTCACTGATATATGGGAGATCTTACTGTTGTGTGAGAGATCTCATTGATGTGTGGGAGATCTCATTGATGTGTGTGTGATCTCACTGATGTGTGGGAGATCTCATTGATGGGTGGGAGATCTCACTGATGTGTGGGAGATCTCACTGATGTGTGGGAGATCTCACTGGTATGTGGGAGATCTCACTGGTATGTGGGAGATCTCACTGGTATGTGGGAGCTCTCACTGGTGACCTTGGTGGGCATGGTGTCAAGGTCAAGGTCACTGGGTGGGTGGAGTGGGTTTTACTGTGTGTATGATTGTTCTTAGTTGTGTTACCAGCTTTAATTTATTATGAGCCTGTGAGAGATGGGATCTTAGTAGGATGTTCTCCACCACTTTGTCATACTAGTGGTCGGCATGATCAAGTTGTCATATGAGAAATATCATATGACTAGTGGTGTATGGAGTAAATATATCAGGCTCATATAAATAGTGTTATTTCCAGTTGTCACTGGTTTATTCAGCTTTAGGCAACATGTAAGAAATATCAATCATACAGTAGTTAGTATGTAGGTAATTTGTACATACAGTAAACATACAGTAATTTATAAAGTACAATGTTCAGTTCCACTCCACCTGTGAGGTAATAATAATACAATGTCCAGCATAGTTCTAGGTGGGTTCCCACACCTAGCTCCTGGCCTGCTGCTTAGAGGAATAATGTAATAGTGAATAACTTTACCCTCTGGTGGATGTCTTGGGGGAGATAGCCTCTGGCCACTAATGATGGAAACCCATGCCTGTCTAGCATAGTTTCACCATAGTGCAGTGGTATAGCAGGTAGCAAGAGATGACTGGAGATGTTACCTCTGGAGTGGTTCTTGGTGTTCTGTCTTCCTGGAGGTGCAGACAGGCTATTTGTAGCAAATCTTGGAAAAGCACCTCCAGACTGACTGGAGCCAGTAGCATCTGCCTAACTCTACAATTGTTTGAGGGGAGTCTTTCATGTGTCACAGGGGGACAAAGGACCCCCATGGACGCCGCTGTGTCCCCCTTTGTCTTGGTCGGTTCTGCATCTTCAGACCCTCATAACTCGGTCGTTTATGCGTTTATAACCGCCATTTTGCGCATGCGCGGAGTTGAATATGCCAAATTTATAATGCCCGTTGGATAGGCACGTAACTCCCGCCGGTTTGTCTGTAGGGAACTCGAAGCTCCATTCAGTCTCCATGGCATAACTTCCTTAATAATGGGAGTTCCGCCTTGATCTTGGGCTCATTCTGACCGTCTAATTATGGGCTTTCCATAAATGCTTTGATATTTGACCTAGGTTGCTCAGGAGCGACGCTAGAGCGACCGGAAGGTTATGGCATCGTGCTTGTGTCACAGGGGGACAAAGGACCCCCATGGACGCCGCTGTGTCCCCCTTTGTCTTGGTCGGTTCTGCATCTTCAGACCCTCATAACTCGGTCGTTTATGCGTTTATAACCGCCATTTTGCGCATGCGCGGAGTTGAATATGCCAAATTTATAATGCCCGTTGGATAGGCGCGTAACTCCCGCCAGTTTGTCTGTAAGGAACTCGAAGCTCCATTCAGTCTCCATGGCATAACTTCCTTAATAATGGAAGTTCCGCCTTGATCTTGGGCTCATTCTGACCGTCTAATTATGGGCTTTCCATAAATGCTTTGATATTTGACCTAGGTTGCTCAGGAGCGACGCTAGAGCGACCGGAAGGTTATGGCGTCGTGCTTATGTAACCCATTGTTCAGTTATTAGAGTGCTCAGACACTCATGACGGCGTCAGCGGTGCTCAGGCACCCGTGACGGCCGGTTGCATTCACTTACAAGTTATTAATTTGTGCATTGGACCATGAGGTCGCACACTGAGACCCTTATTCTTATTATATTGTGCAGTGAACCATTAGGTCGGACCCTTTGATGTCATAAACTCTGTCTAACTGACTTGGTTTGGTGTGCAGTGGGGCATGAACGCTCTTATACAAAGTTTGAGCGCTCTTATAGCTCTTAGAACCAACCTATGTATTAATTTCATAGATATTCTTTGATTAATATAATAATATGTTAGAATTTATGGAATAATAAAATGGTATATCATAATGCCCTACTCTAACACCAAAATGAGGTTTCTACAGTGTGACTAACATAGTAATACTGGTCCAGCCGCTAACAGCCTGTTATTTAACATCCATACCTGACTAATGATGCAGGTATATAGATAAAGATGCTTCACTTACTACAGGTCTCACATGGTTCAGGGAATCACCTATGGTGTCTATATAACCCAATATGGATTGTATTTATAGCTATGCCACAGTGATGCATGAATGCAGGTTAGGTAGTCACGAGTCTCAAATCGCTGCATCCATGTATCATACCTGACCTACAGACCTGGGAGGAGTACTGGTCAGTGATATGCTGGCTCAAATATACTACATAGGTTCATTGATTGTGACCTACTTAAGATTATCTATACCTGGTCCCTGATATCAAGATGTTCAAGGACCCTGCCTGAATGGGGTCGTGTAAAAGGATTACCTAGACACATGCTGTGTTACCCTCTTAAACTGTGATTATCTGTATGAAACACTGTCTATGAAGTGATTGTATTGTATACCGTTTTCCTTAAACCCCTCTTTTTTTAAAAAAAAGGAAAGAGCGGAAAGGTGGCCAAGTTTCAAATTTAAGTCAGACATTCTCATGGGAATAACACCACCATCTCCAGTCATAGGGTCTTAGGACCTTAGGAAATGACCTCGAAGAAATGAGTAGGGAAGCCTCCAACATATTAACGCCACCCAAATTGTCCAACAATTTGTCCGACACTAATACCAATAGGAGGTGTGTATGCGAAGCCAATATAATGACCAGTTATATCAGCTAATATCAGGTATTTCACCATGCAGGCAGCAGTTATTTACAGAGTTACCTTATTATGGGTGCAGGTGAGTAACACAGAGCAATATCACTTCATGTGTCTTGTATGCAGCAGAGGACAGGTGAAATCATGAAGAAAAACACAAATCCTACACATGCACAGACTTAAGGATAGTAAGAAAATCATTTTCAATATGCTTCATTTTATTACGTTTTAATTACATACTAAATGCAAAAATAGTTTTCTTTTTGCTTGTTTGCTTTGTAAGGATTTTGTGCAAACAGGGAGTTTGACTGCCTCATTTTGATAACTGGGCCTCATAATCTCATCATAAATTGATATTGCAAATGCCTGGATGGTGATGAGATACGAAACCCTGTCAGAGCAAAACCTCATTCTCACTAAGCGTAATATTATGTATGTATACAGGGATAACAATCAAAAAATTATATTATCCTGGCTTTTCCTGCTTTTCTAGGGATTAGAGGATAGACAATTTACAATATTATAGGAACATGACAGATTTGTATGTGCACACATACACACATCTACAAAGGTGTTGGTACTGGCCTTCTTTCTTGCAGCTACATAAAAACACCAAGGAACTTAATTTAGTGCCACATGGAAAAGTCTGAACTTGCAAAGGGAAGCAGAAAGCAAACCTCAAGGTATTATTTTACTTATTGTGACTGTCTGTTCATCACACTATCACTAATGTAATGGTTTAGTATTACGGTTTGGTTGGTTCGGGCCTTACTGATCAGGAAAGAAGGAGTAAGGCGGTAATTCAAGTGTATGCCAAAGGATGGTTTATTTACATTAGACACTTATGGCTACCTGGAAGATGGTAGAAGGCAGCGAATAGGCCAGGAGGGCCTCTGACGTAGCGGCTGAGCCCCGGCCCTTATATACAGGCCTAGGTTTTCTTCGTCAGATGTCCCCACAGACCCGGATCGGTGCTGCCACCTATCCGGAACCTGAGGAACATCCAACGACTGGACTCACCCGCCATGCCAGACAGTACCCACCACTATGGTTTATATTAACGTACCTCTACACTACTCCCCCAGACATTTAGGAAGGAGTTATAACTATTGTATTATTATATAGGGATAACATTAGGATATGTCTTTACCCTAATAATAGAGGTACAACCATAGATATAACATTAACATCATGTACAGTATCATTCGAAAGATATTTCGATATACCCGATAGTATTTTATAGTTACGGATTAACAAATAGGATAAAAGGTGTAGTTCGAATATGTGGAAAATAACAGTTATGTGTAACGAAACTGTTAAACAATGAATTAAACCACATAATAACATCCTAATGAGTTTGTAATTATTATTATCATAATGAGTATGTAGTATGTAGATAAAGACCTTCAACGTAACTATACTATCTAATGATACTTGTTAACTTATGAACATTGAATCCGTAAGCAGTTCTATGTTTTTAGAAACCTTATGACATGTAACCGTTATGATTTATACACTTGAAAAAATAAATAGAGTAACATATATGATATGTTTATGAATTAAATAACCACCATAGCACCAGATAATTATTATTATACAAAAATATGTCATGCAGGACAATTATGATAGTCTGGTGAATATATACTATATAGGTATCGGATCATGTTAAGTGATATGAACAGTAACAAGAGATCCGTATTAATATTAACCTGTATGACACTATGTAATAACGTATTATCATAATTTAAATATACATATAGATATAGTATTCGTAATGATAGTGAAGTTTTAAACTTAATAATATATGTACAATATATAGTTGATGTCTTCTGCTGTAGTTCTCCGGATGCCTTGTAAGTAGGTGGTGTGGTCAGCTAACCCTGGGGTGGATGTGTTAAAGTCTATTGACATCTGGTAGAGGTTGTATACAGAAACACGGAAGTTGAAATTGGGGCAGCTACCCACAATCCTCTAGAAGTGCTATAGTTCCGAATGGTGTGAAGTAAATAGTCCGGTAGTCAACAGGTAATAAGTCCGTTTGGGTGTAGTTAACATAGTGGTGGTTCATAAATAGTAGATCCGGTAGTTAATATGGTAGGTAAATCCATTTGGTTCATCAGTAGATTATAGCGTTTAAGTCCATCAGGAACGGGTAATAGCAGACATCAGGTTTTAATGTAACATCATCCGGAGGTAACTTCCAGCAACATTTCTACTATCGGATTTTTATAAGTATGGGTTCTAATCCGAATAGAACTTTCAGGATATAATAATGAATATATGTCCTGAATTAGGCTATTTTCTTGTTATAAAGGAACCCGGAACACATAGAATTATCATAAGTGTTGATTTGCATATGGAACATTTGCAGATATATAAATTTCTGCAAAAACTAAGTCTGGTTATCAAGGTTTTAGGAGTGAAGAAGAAATAGCCGAGTAACCCGGAACACACTTAGGTTGATTTCTTCGTGTGCTTCTTCCTAAGAAGATCTAAAGCCGACTCGGGAGTACCATCCCCTTCGTCGATGTCGACTCCGAATACTCTCATGAATTTAGTGTTCAGATTTGTTTTCCGAGTAATCTCCTCCTTAACATGTTTCTCCAGAACATGTACATCCATAGCTGCCTGTTCCTTGGCAGCTAAGGCTTCCTCATCCCGAGCTTTGACTTTGTCTCGGATGACAGTCTCGAGGCGTTCCTTTTCGGCATCGCCGACCTGTTTCATAGATAACAGAGTATCATTCAAGAGACCCTGATGGAACTCTGTTGCTCTGTCACGAACACATTTATCCCAGTGGGTGTAGATGGCCTTTTGGACATCTGCTTCCCCCTGACGAGACTTTTCAAACCAGATTTCAGCGTTACCGGCCTTGATGGTAAACGCATCCTTTGGTTTCGCAGGTGGTGCAACAACCTTGGGGGGTGTCTACACTGCCTGAGGGGCATTTCCGGATGTAGGGCTTCCGGACATTCCTGCTGTTGGAAGACAGTAGGTGGGTGGTGGATTTAGTTTCATCCCTATTTGCATGTACAGCTGTACTTGCTCTGGGGTTAACGTTACAGGCTGGGCGGCTGCAGTACTTGCAGAACCGCAGCAGCAGATGCGGTAGTCTTTTTAGGGACTAGTTGGCCCTCAACCAAGGTCTGGCTCTCGGGTCCAGGTCCTTGTGCCATGGACGGAAAGTTACGGGTGCTCACTTTCCCCGGTTTAGATACGGCGCCTGCGTATCCGGCAGGTCCCGGTCTCTTGAAGACAGGAGTACCCTGGGTCTGCTTGTGTGGGTGATGTGCCAGGGGGGATCTGGAACGATCATCTGCCCTGGTAGGAGTGACAGTAGTAGACTGACCATTGCCCTTACCACCTCGGTTCTGGTCTCTTCTAACTCTCTCCCATGCTCTCTTTCCTTCTTTTCCAGACCCTTCGCATTTCTGCCAAAGAGACTCATGCATGTCTAGTTTACCCTTGCCGGGAGTTAAGACAATCTTGGCGCGGAGTTTCGAATCCTTGGTCTTCGGAACTTCACAGAGGACTTGGTCCCCTGGTCGGATCTTTGACAAAGTATCCTCACTCAGACTGTCAAACTCCTTCATGAGTTCCTGATGCAGCTCCATAATTCGCTTACGGGCTCCATGTAGTCCTTCGCCGTGGGCCTTCTTCTGGTGTCTAGCCAGATCGCTACGGCGGTTGTATTGCACCTTCGTAGTACATTTCTTGCCCCTCTTGCCATAACTTGGGTCACAAATGTAAACTGGTGAAAGTGGGCCTCTACCAGATGTCTCTGGAACCGGGCTGAAGTGCTCCAGGTCCGGACCGAAACATCACTAGCATCCTGGCAGATGGAGAAGGGACAAGACTTTTGGTCGTCTCCGTACCACTTCTCAAGTGGCCAACGCAGCTTGCGCCTCTGGGTATAAGTATAATACCCTTCGGTGTGATTAAGCATAAGCCACATCTTGCGATAGGCTTTGCTTGGATTGGGATCTTCGTCCGAGAGACGCATCCAATCCTCATCGTCGGATTCACCGTTCTTGTTAACAGTATCGGGGCAGGCATACAGAGAAGAGCCGTCCTTCTTTACTCCGTATGCGCAGTCCGAGAAACACGTTGGGATCCGGGTTTTGAATCCGGATTTGGCGTTAGCCCAACGTTCGGCCTTGGTTTGAGTAGATGGACTTGCCTTCTCATCGTACTCTACCGAGGACTCATGTACCGATTCCTCATTGGAGGAAACTACTTCCATGGCAGTGCTACCAGTGGCTGAGGTGCTGGCTTTCGGATCGGCTCTAGCAGAATCTGGAAGATTCTTGAGCTGCCGAGAAGCAGATCTCCTGTTCTTACTAACCTTCCAGTCTTCCAGATCCTTGGTTCCGGATTCACTGGAGGTAGATGCTTCTACCGGACTTGTGGTCTTCTCGGTAGTATTGCCAGTGGCTGTTTTAGAACTGGCTGAGCTTCTGGCGCCTAGTTTCAGGTCGGGGATTGGAGGTGCGGGTACCTCCGCTTCCCTTCGAGCCCTTCGGACGGACGAGAACCGTCCGAAGGGCTGCGCTCCTGTCCAGTCCTGTGAGAGAGGTATTCTGGACATCCATTAATTTGGCCTCGGTTATATAATAACCATCATCCCACTGCTTGAAGTTAGCATTAGGGCGTGGGTAGGTTTGGCCTTCGGGTTCCGAAACGCAGCCTACCCAATCTATGTTTGTCTTGGTTAGATTCCACTGAGACCTGTCTGGCTTCGGATAAGCTCCTAGCAAGAAGGCTCTGTTTGCCTCATACACCACCTGTCGAAAGGCAATGTCAACCATTAGTCCGCGTTGGAACCAAGGCCAGTCTCTGAGCCATTCTGGTGGCGTCCTATCGAGCTGATCGGGAACCATAACCCCCTCGATAGCCATTCTCACCTTCGGGTCCAGTTTGACTAGAGTACCGTCCGGGTTTACTACCTGTGCCTGTAAGTCCGGATGGACATACAGGTACCGACTATCATAGGCCGCTGGGAACGGGTCGGCCAAGGCTGGCTTCCACTGGTCCTTGGATCCGTCAACTTGGGCAGTTTTGGATCCGGTTGCTGCTGCTTCAGGGTTTGAAGCATCTCCAGATCCATCGGTGGGAAGTGGTGACAACAGTTTCTCCGGCTCATTCAGCAAGAATGAAGCCAACTTCTCTTCAAACGAGCGATCAGCGGATTCCTCAACTTCCATCAGCTCGCTTTACGCCTGTGTAACAGGTGACAAAGCTTCCGGAAAAGCTTCTGCGGACGGAGTCAGCTTATCCGGGTCACCGGATAGCTTGGCTGCTGCTAAGGATTCCTCAGCCATGACTGAAGGAATCGCCTCGGGAGTCAAATACTCCTTTTCCCAGCTTTCACGGCGCCGGGGCCGACACTTAGCAGAGCCGCCTACTGAGAGACCGACTCTGGAGGTTCGCCTGGATCGTTTATCGACAGTAATTCAAAAGAAGGGCGATCGCTCGCCCGTCCTGAACTCTGCCGAAAAAAATATGGTGACAAGCCAGCTTTCGTGACGTCATTTCCTCGCTAGCTAACGGGGTCACGAGAGGTCATCCGAGACTGGACACGTCGACGTCATGCGGAAACGCACGTGCTACAAACGGAACATAAACAAACTGATTGTTTTTAGGTTATTATCGCTCACGCCGATGACTCGTCTGGGGATTTAAGTGGAGTTTATGGAAAGCTTAAGCAAATCCACCGGATTATCCGTCCACTACCCACTGGTACATCACACGGCGGCGACAAATAAGCCTTTCGGGTCAGTTGTCATCCGTTCCTCTAAATGTAAACATTACACTCGTTGTGTAAACAGGTTAGGTCACTGCAGTCCTCTGGGCAATTCGAGGGCTGCGGCGGACGTATATCCCCTTCCTGGATAGTTCCTTTTCAGACCTGACAGTCTGAAGAGCTTTTTCTAGGTGTTTCTTGGCCTTCGAAGCACCTTTCCTCTTCTTCTTGTCTTCACCTGCCGAGACTTTTTTAACTCCCCCAGGCTTAATCGGTGTTGGCGTGGGTGGCACTGATTCAGATAACTTTTTAGGCCTTTTTAGGCCTTTACCTGGTCTATTATCCGATTCCGATTTAAAATCTTTTCGAATCCTTCACCATACATTTCTGTGGAGGTCTCCCTCCCAGACCATTTCCTTAGTCTAGCCACATTTGCCTTATAAAGTCGACCAAGGTCTGATTTAATAACTACGGTACAATCACTAATAACTTAGGTTACTGTAAAAGGACCGTCCCAATTAGACGATAATATTATGTGTCTAAGTGGTTCATGTAATCTTAGAACTCTATCTCCGGATTGGAATTTCCGATGCTTTAGACCGGTATCATATCCAACCTTCTGCCATTTGGCACTTTTCTCCAAATCAATTCGGACAGACTCGTATGCTTTTTTGAATCTGTCTCTTAAACATTTGACGAAAACTACGTGGCAAGGTAGTTCTGGGTCCATTCCTACGACTCCAAATACTAAGTCTGCAGGCATTATTAAATCCTCTCCGAAAACTAGAAGATTCGGAGTACAGTTGGTACTTGAATGTACCGTACTGTTGTAAGCATGTGTCACAAAATGACATTGCTCGTCCCAATCGTCCATGTGTTCATTAACAAGTGACTTTAGGACCTGAATAAGGGTTCTATTGAACCTTTCTACCAATCCGTCACTTTGTGGCCTATACTGATTGGTTCTAGTTTTGCAGATAGCTAAGTATTTGCACATACCTTGCCAGAGATTCGATTCGTGGTACACCGAAAGTCAGTACCCAACCTTTTACGAAGGCCTCGGCACAAGTGACTGCTTTGTGGTCCGGTAGTGGAAATACTTTGGTGTATTTCGTGTATTAGTCACACACTACCATCATACAGGTATTATCATTAGCGGTTGTATTAAGTCCACTAATGATATCTACCCCGATTCTTGTGAATCTAACTCTGAAGAATTCTTGGGATAGGGGAAGTTTGCCCATCCCGGGTCCGGGTTTGTTTTTACAACAGTCCGGACAGGTGGTTACCCATCTTTGCAAGTCTCGCAACATGCCGGGCCAATAGTACTTTTTAAAAAGTCGTGCTAATGAGCACTTCCTTCCGAAATGACCACTGGTCCGATGCCCATGACAGAAATACATAATGTCATGTCTCATTGCATGTGGTATAACCACTTGCATGATTTTCTCACCATTATTACATGGCTTCCAACAGTATAACACGCCTTTCCGGACTTCAAGCTCAGTCCATTGAGCAAGAAATCTTCTCATTTCTCAATTTTCCAGAGAGACCTCCGGTCTAGCTGGACGTATACCCTTTGGTACCAATTGCAGTAGCTGTGCAGTTATCGAGTCAGCTTCCTGGAAATGTCATATGTGATCCATAGACCAATCCAGTACACTGGCAACTAGGGGTTTGAAGGGTCTTCGAATCCCTGCTAACACTGCCCTATGAGCTCCACAATCAGTACAATCCGGATTATCACATTTCCGAATTGGTATTCGAGACAAAGCATCAGCATTTAAATGCTTAATTCCGGGTCTATGCTGAATTTGGCGATGTTCAAGCCCGTATTCGGATAAATGGGCCAACCATCGACCTAGCATACCTTCAGCATCTCGGAAGTTCAATAACCATCTTAAAGAGGAATGATCCATACGTAAAGTAAAGTCTGTTCCCCATAAGAAATGTTTGAACTTCTTTGTATATACAACTACTGCTAACAGCTCTCGCTTGGTAGTGCAGTAATTGCGTTGGGTTTTACTCAGTGTAGTGCTAGCAAAAGCAATTGGTACCTCTCTTCCATTTTGGACTTGCGAAAGGGCAGCACCAATACTGTCATTACTAGCATCCGTATCCAGTATGAAATGATCCGTCTCATTCGGGTATTGCAATACGGGAGTACTCGTGAACAGATCTTTTAGCTTTTGAAAGCAGATTCTTGTTCATGCGTCCAGGGAAATTTTTCCTTGGTACATCCTGGGGTCCAGTTAGCTATTACTTGTAATGGGTAACTGACTCTAGAATAATTTGGAATAAATTCCCTGTAATAGGAACAGAAGCCTAAGAATGATCTCACTTCTTTAGGTGAGTTAGATCTACTCCAATCCGTAACTGATTCGATTTTATCGGGATCAGCTTTTATTCCTTCATCTGAGATGATGCGGCCCAAATAATTTATGGACTTTCTAAACATGTGACATTTCTTAGGTTTCAATTTGAGACCATTGGAAATAATACGTTCTAATACCAATTTGAGATTGTTAGAACACTCTTCAAATGTTTTTCCGAAGATTATTACATCGTCTAGATTTACTAAACACCGTTTCCACAATAAATCACTTAAGATGGTTTCCATCATTGCTTCAAATGTAGCTGGTGCATTGCACAAGCCGAACGGCATTACATTATATTGGAATAGTCCAATATGACTCGAAAATGCTGTCTTTTCCATATCTGATGGATTCATTCCCACTTGCCAGTATCCTGATTGCAAGTCTAGGGTACAAAACCAACTGTTACCTCTTAAGGAGTCAATGGTTTCATCTATTCTCGGTAATGGATAAGAATTCTTTTTCGTTACTCCATTCAACTTCCTGTAGTCTATGCAAAAGCGTATAGTGCCATCTTTTTTGGTTACCATACATACAGGACTACTCCATGGACTATTGGATGGGACTATTACATCCTGATCCAACATCTTGTTTATTTCCTCTTCAGCTACTCTCTTCTTCGCTAAAGGTAACTGCCTATATGGTATTTTAAAGGGTTCAGCATCTCCAGTATCTATTTTGTGTACTACCTTATTTGTCGTACCTAGCTTTTCACCATGTTTGGCAAAGGCAGTTCTATACTGACAGAGCAAGTCATGAAACTCTTTCCGATGTTCCGGATCTTCTAATGAAGTTTCTTCATACAACTTAAGCAAGTCATCCGAAATTTCATCGTCTTCTATCACTTTCGGTAAGTTTAACTTACTATTCGTTACCGTTTCTGAAAGCGTTACGCTCCCAAAAACTTGTCCCTTTTTAAGGTAGATAGTAGTGTTTCCAGTGTTGGAAACAGGTACTACCGACCAGGATGCATTCGCTACTATAGTGTCTACGGAAATTAATCCGATGCTTGACAGAGTAACTACATCCGGTTCTATCACTGCAGGCTTATTGCGCATTACAGGATCGCTTCTCACAAGCACATCACAGGCTACACCTGCGGGAATTCGCACAGTGTGTGCTATGCTAGCCATACTGCTTACTTGTCTCAGTACACACCTAACCTTTACAGGATACGGGTATTTCACACTCAACACTCCTGATTGTGGTTCTAAAACCACCCCATACAGGGATGCGAAATCCAACCCGAGTATCCCCTCATCTGCTATATCCGCAACGGTGGCACTCACGACATAGTCATGTATTCCATCCAATTGCAACTTCACACAAGTTCTTCCATACGTTTGCATGGTACTGCCATCGGCCGTCTGAGCATTTCCTCCCGATATGAGAGTATCATGTTCATTCGGAATAAGATCATAGATCCTCTTGGAGATACAGGAGTGGCTAGCACCCGTATCCATAAGAAATTCGGCAGATCTTCCGTTAACAGCAAGGCAAACATACCACCGCCTTCCGTTTAGAACAGAGGGCGTGTCCGTGACAATTGGGACGTCATTGTTCACACCTGGAGTCAATCCACATCCTTTCAGGTATTCCAGACAAGGATGACCCGGGGGTGGGTGGGCACTACCAACCCTGGCTAACTCATAGCCGCCTACCTCGTCACTGATGTTGGGTTTCCCCTGTGCTCCCTGGGCACCTGTTATATCAGCTTCCCTAACCTTCCGGATGTCTACAACCACCTCCGCGTTAGGCGAGTTTGCTACTTTATGTGAACTCTCATTACGGATGGTGATATCATGGCAAGATTTGTCACTGGGATCCCCTTCTCTGCCCATAGGGGGACCCCTCCTTAGTTTTCCTCTGCTGTTAAACCAGAGACACCTTCCTGTCTACGAGGGACAGGTTTCTCAGCCATACATTCGGATGCATAGTGTCCTAATTTCTGGCATCTGAAACATCTCCTTTGAGATTATCAACTCAAGGTCTTTTCAGAGCTTCTGTCAATCCGGCTATCAATGTCTCTACTAGATTTGTCGGAGCAGCAGCAGCCGCTACGGTAGGAGTGACTGTAGATGTCACGTTACTACCTTGAATCAGTCCGGAAGCCATTTTATTAGCAACAGACATGCCTTTTCCTTTCGGATACACTTTTCTATACCGTTTCTGTCGGTAGTACTTTCCAGCTACCTGGACTGAACCAATAAATTCTCCATTTTCGTCGGAGACATATTCCTCTTCCTGGTCAGCCTCTTGCAAGTCAAATGGGGCCAATTGGGAAGTCTCATATACCTGTGCTGGGGCACCTCCGTATTGTAGTGGAGCTGCTCGCACTGGGTTCGGTCCTAAACCCACTAACCTTTTCTTCATATCATGTCCATCGATTGATATAAAGAGGTCACTGAAAGATGTATCATCCTTCCAAGAATCCCAAACTACTTGTTTGTGATCCAGATCTCGCAATCCACTATAGAATTGTGTGAATAATTCTTGTAGATAGCAGTCATCATCATGAGCCCAATTCAGACGTGCCTTGGATAGCAAGTCCTGTAGCTCCAAACCAAAGACGCGGCACATTCGACCAATTGATCATAGGTGCTGTATATGCGGTATGCTGCTCTCCACTGGTTGAGGGCTACTTTTCCGCCTTTGTTCAACCAACAGATTAAGTAAGGCAGAGCTTCTTCTTTTGTCCAACCACTACAGTTGACTTCATCGACAAAAGCCTGATACCTATCCTTCTATGGATCATTTGAATCATAGGGAGGGGGTATCCTTGCCTGTCTACGATCCGGATTATTACATCCTCGCAGTCTGTCTGCTTCTCGCATGCTCCAGTTCATGACTTCCATGCCATCTGCTCCCTTCCAGTAGCAGTCAGTGCCCAAATTTTGGATACATTGGCTTCTATCAAAGATGTTTTGCATCCCTGCAGGCATGGATGTTATCCTGTTTGGTTTCCTGCCATCTCCTCCCGATCCTGATCCTCCGAATCCAGATCCACCAGGACCACCTGGGGGATCACCTCCGGGTGGACCATTATTGGGGTGGTTCCCGGACGGACCGTTAGGATACCCACCTTTATAACCAGCATTTTCAGTTGTTCCGGAAGATGCAGACCCGGGATAGGAATTATTTTGATTCCATCCCTGGTTATTTGTATTCCCATAATGGTAGTTACTTCCTCCTGCCAGGTTATAGTTATTACTATATCCATGAGGAGTTGTTCTCGGCAAACCCCCTATCACATTAGGTTCTGGAGGATTCGGTCTAGGGAATCGTCCACCATTAGGTACATTGCTTTGACCCGAGGGTGGGTTAGGCAATCTTGCACCTGCTGGTTTGCTATGTCCGGGTTGGGAAAAATACGAAGGTGGTGTAAGTAAATTTCTCACTGGTCCCAGTACCTGTGGTTGAGCTACTGGTGTAGTATTATATACACTAGTTGCATTAACGTGAGTCGCTTTAGTTTTATGACTCAAATCTGGTATCGGTGGTGCCGGACCTACAATCGTATCAAGCACCGGAGCTTGAGGTGTAGGTGCACTGTTGGTGGGTCCCTTATTAGTTCCTACTTGTATAGTAGTACTATTTGGAGCGCCTACTCCACTGGATGCGGAGTGGTCCGTTTTTTTATAAATTCCGGAAACTACATTTTTGTCTGCCCCATCAGCAACGAATGGGTTATATCTGGTGGGAGTTACATCTTGGGATGTATTCCCCAACATTGTAGAGACCACATTTGGATCTATAGTACCTACGTATTTATCTAGAGTTACTGCAGTAGTCTGCAGTTCCTGAAGCTCATTCGTGAGTTTCTGTCTATCCTCTTCCAGTTGTTTATTATAAGCTATAATTCCCATCCGGATAGTTTCATTGTCTTCAGCTTGCTAACTGCACTGAAGTTTCAATTTCTCCAATTCGCTTTGATATCGGCTTATTTCGGATTCATAATTCGCCTTATCAAGACTTAATTGATTGTTCGTATCTATGTATGTCTGGATACGAGTGTGTCTATTGTCATATTCTTTATTGAATGACTTTCTCATCTCTTGAAGTTTTATTTCTTCGCCTTCTTATTTTTTCATGTACTCACTCTTTCTGGTTTCGAATTCACTTCGCATACCGATTAAGTCTTCTTCTAGATGCAGTTTTTCATTGATTACCTCATCCTTCGCTTTGATCAAGGTATTTAGATTCTCGTTCAAAGTTACGTAGGTTTCGTTTAACAACAGGACATCCGGTTGTTTAAATTCCTCACCTTCCGGTACCGCATATGTTACGTCGCCATCTATGGTGCTATAATCTAGTATCGGTAGTCCGGGTCTGGGTATACTGTATGGTAATTTTCCAAACGTAACCCTCTTTGGCATAGGTGCCGGATGTTCTGGGTTAGTGCTTCCACCAACTTCGAACATCGAATTACTTAATTCATCAACAAGTGTTGTTGACTCATCAAATTACCCTTTCTCTGTATGGATTGTTCCCTCCGTACAGAGTCTGGTATGTTCTCTTCACTATCCATCTATAGTGAGGTCCGGGATCCCTCCTGGATGCAGTGTCTACATCCTGCGGGTTCGAATGGGTATGGATCAACAATGACCCATTGCCATTATCCTGGGCAATTGATTGCCCTTCAGGGTTAGCTTCTGCGAGGCTGTCTAACCCATATACTAGCCGTTCGGACGTTATAACGACCGGGCTATACACCAGAATATCCTGGTCACGGCACCAATGTAATGGTTTAGTATTACGGTTTGGTTGGTTTGGGCCTTACTGATCAGGAAAGAAGGAGTAAGGCGGTAATTCAAGTGTATGCCAACGAATGGTTTATTTACATTAGACACTTACGGCTACCCGGAAGATGGTAGAAGGCAGTGAATAGAAATAGATATTACATGATCAGAGGCCAGGAGGGCCTTTGACGTAGTGGCTGAGCCCTGGCCCCTATATACAGGCCTAGGTGATTGTCATCAGATGTCCCCACAGACCCGGATCGGTGCTGCCACCTATCCGGAACCTGAGGAACATCCAATGACTGGACTCACCCGCCACGCCAGACGGTACCCACCACTATGGTTTATATTAACGTACCTCTACACTAATTTCACCCATCACTTCAGATGGTCCTCTGTTAGAAAGAGAAATCTTGATCAGAGATGCTTGACATAATGATGTAAAGATCAGGAGAGGTGTGATATACAGCACTTTACAAATTTATTTTTCTATCAGTGTCTTCTACTTAAGAGTAATGGAGATCTCACCAACAATATGTTCATGTATCGGCCTCACATTCCAGGATCTCCCACTTTATACTGTGCTCTCAATCACAAGTAATCTCTCATTAAATCAACTGTTGTCCAACGTTACGTCTCACCAACACACCTATCAGTGCTTATAGGTTAGACATCAAGCTGCCTAATAAGAGATTGATGTCCTAACCTGATCTCACACCTCCTCAGCCAGATCAAGTGTATAAGTGAAAACCAAAAGAACCCTTCATGTGCAATACAGGGTGACAGGTAAATGGGTCAATCCACTGAAAGTGGGCACTTGTCCATGGTAGAGGGTCATTTTTAAAAACTAAGAATTAGATCATGAAACTTAATTTCATTGATAGCCCTATATCTTGGCTCTTAGGAAAGGTTCATTCAAGTCACCAACTCCCAAGTGGTTAGTTTTTATTGCAAATATTCAAAATTATGAAAATGTAATGGGCGTGAGCAAAATGAATTCTTCTCTACATCACAGAAATATTTGTAAGAACTACATGATTTTCAGTTAGGATATTTGACAAAAGGTCCCAAAGACACACTATGAAGAAAATAGGAAAAAAAGATGGATATTTACAATACATAAGGAAATAATATGAATGTAATGGGCGTGAGCGTAATGGGTGTGAGCGAAACAACTTTCCCAGGCTTCAGACAGCAACTCAGCAACATAACCTCACCCAGAATTAATCTAGGCAATAAAAATAATCTAAGAATACTTATAGGATGCATTTGGAATGCATCAGGCCTGCCAACATACTTGCAGTGCATTTTACTCACGCCCATTATGCTCACGCCCATTACACTCACGCCCATCACATCTGTCAGTTAACCCCTCTTTTTGGCATAACCAAGGCATGTAGAGATTCCAGTCTTTTTTTAAAATGACTTATTAACAATAGATCTTCAAGTTAGACTGGTTGAAAGAAAGAAACTTTGATAGTATTTGTCCTGGATGCAGAAATTTGAATGTAATGGGCGTGAGCAAAATGGACTTGAAAATACTTGAATATGTACTGCACAGTCATGCCTGCAAGTAGACCCTAAGTTTCTGTACCAGAAAATCCCCTATGATGACCCTAATCTTGGTGGGAAATAAGAAGATTGAGGGTAGTGTTTTAGTAGGCCTACCAGTGTACTTTCATTTTGCTCATGCCCATTATAGCACCTGTATTTGGTTATAGAAATGAACAGGGGAAAAGGAATGCCATCCAGAGCACCTCCAAACAACATGAAAATGTTAGATAGGACCCCCCACTAAGGAATAGATAAAATTATATTGGTCTGTTGCTGTTTGGCTTGATGGTATAGACCCTGGAATGAGGTGGAAATTGAATAAAAAGGCAATTTTTGGCCATTTTTGAACTTTGGGCCACCATATCTAAAAAAATAGCAGGCCGACATATGTAAACTTGCCCTTCTTTTGAAGCCCAAGGTGTTTTCTTTGAAATGAAACCAGAAATAAGAAGAATGGTTATTTACTTCTTATTTTACAGCCCCCTATATCCAAAAAAGACCAAAAAAGACCCAGGTGCCCACTTTCGGTGGATTGACCCAAATAATAATGCATGAACCGCAAACAGCTGGACTCTTAGCATGGTGCTTGCTATGTAGGTTGGTCAGGCAACAGACTTTATTGTTTGGTTTTAGCAAGGGCATGGGCAGAGCAGTGATTGTTGCATTAGTTCATGTCATCAAAGCATACGCAGAGATTATGCTTAAAAGTACAAAAAGGCTGTCTCCCCACTGATAATTCTTTAGTGAAAGCGGTTTAATGAATTCTTTACTGTAAATTTGCATGCCTTGTTACACTCCTGGGTATAGTAAGGCTAAGGCTTAACTCGGGGTTTCTATTACGGCCTTATCGTAAATAAGTCAGTTCACACTTAAGGGCCAAGTAGGGGCCGATGGTGCTCACTCGCTAATGTACTGATGCCATGCCATTTTCTCCTATTTCGGAAATTAAGTTACATTGTTTACATTGCATGCAACTCAAGTTGGACCCATACAGAAAAATGAATCAAGTGGTTCCTCTTCACCTATCATATTTGTTATGTTAACCTTAAGAGATCTTATGATTATACAATAAATCACTGCTCTAATGATATCAGCCAGTCTCAATAATTCCTCCCAACAGATTCACCCAAAGCCCCTCCCCTAGGCCTGGCCGTGTGTCTGGGGCTTGTAATCAGTATCTGCCTCGCACACCTGGTCTCTGACTAATGTTTTCAGGCTGCAGGCAGCTCTCAGCAAAACAGGAAAGTCAGTTTAGAGAACCTTACTTTTTTTCGTCTTGACAATTTTGATCAGGGAGCAAGGCACCATAAACTGTAATCTAAGTCAACATAAGCAATTCAGTCCATCTTAAAGAAGAGCTGGTGGCTTTTAAAAGGTTACAGGCTGACCCTGACTTAGAGGGTTGCTCATCAGCTGAGGTCCTTCAGGAACCAGGTCCTCATCCTTAAGTCACATGTGTTGGAACGCTGTCCATAAGGAACAGTGATGCTTAACATAATGGGTCATACAATAATTTCTGGAAAACACATAACAATTATAGAACCCTTGAAAATCAGACTAAGAGCTGCTGAACAGTGAAGAATAATCAGGATAAATTTGTAACTTGGAAAAACAGCCATTATAGGAGAGGGATCACTGCTATAATTTAGGCAGACTGGTTGGAGGGGTCCATTTTTCTTTTTCGATACATTCTTTTATTGCAGATAAGGTATTTTACAGTGCATGTACCATTTTTCTTTCTTTTTTCGTTATAATGTATCTACAATAAAACTGAGGAAGAAGCAGTTTCAGGTAACTGACAATCACACACGCAGGCTCCTTGATATTTTATATATGTATATCAGCTTATATCTTCATTAATAAGTACACCTTTAGAGCTAATCAATCAAGCACTATATATAGTGAATGGCAAGTGGACCCCTAACTTATGTCTCATCTACCATCTTCTCATCCACTCTGCATGACCATGCACTATCCTGTTTATTGTAGACACTTAGCTCTTTAAGTTCTACCACAAGGGGAATGGGAGGGGCAGTACTGGAATTGGAACATAGAATTATTTTCAGATCCTCCATTCTCCAACTCAAAACTACTCTACAAAGAGGATTAAGTACCCCATCATGTCATATTCAACATGAAAAAGAAGGGGGTTTCAGGGTGAAAATAGAAACAATTATGTAAATTAAAATTCAACATTTTGGTGGACTTATTATTCTAACCAGAGAATAAGACTGCCTTGTCCATTGTTGTACAAACTTGCATCTTAATCTGGAACTAATGAGATTGTGTTACTGTCGCATGTCAGGCATGGCTTGATTGACCAAACAGCCGACGCTTGTGGCACATTATCCCTAGACAGGGACTGGTACCAGACATATTTATTACCTGATTCTAATAGACATCACACTGTAGGAACATGTAGGCAAAATGATGGGCATGTGGTAATGTACTATTGGCATGTGATCCTTGCACCAGCTGCACCAATCCAAGCACTTATGTTGTGGTTTATTAATGTCTATACTTATGTTGATTCTATTTCATCTTTTACTTCAGGTTCAGGTAAGGACAATGAACTGCTCATGGTAACGGTCTGACGTCATGCATTCTTTCCCCCTTAATGAAACTAGGTCTAAGGGTGAACTAATGGTATAGAGGCAAGTTGACAAATAGTAGCGCATGTGAGTTTGTCCTTGTAAACCATTCTGTTATTGTGTAGATACTAACAATATATGTGCCCCAATCTTGTTGTATATGCTACCTTCAAAAACAATGCTTGCCCACTTCAGTAGAATGAGTGTTGCAGAAAAACCACAAAGCTTCAACCAAGAATGTACCCAATATGTAGAATGCCAACTTCACAATCATCTATGATATAAGGAGCAACAGGGTTTAGCAATCCTAGGTACACATCCAGTCTGAGTAATTGGCAATCATAGGATTAGCTGAAAGTAATTAATAACATACCTGGTACCTCATAGCCTTCCCAGCAAATTGTCGCGACTCCTCGTCAACCTGTGTGAAGTGGCTCACACATGTAGCTAGATGGAACATGACATCGCTATAGAGTAATGCTACACCTTCTGTTATTTCATAGAGTAATGCTACACCTTCTGGTGGTTCATACAGTAATGCTACACCTTCTGGTGGTTCATACAGTAATGCTACACCTTCTGGTAGTTCATAGAGTACTGCTACACCTTCTGGTAGTTCATACAGTAATGCCACACCTTCTGTTATTTCATAGAGTAATGCTACACCTTCTGGTGGTTCATACAATAATGCTACACCTACTGGTAGTTTATACAATAATGCTACACCTTCTGGTGGTCCATAGAGTAATGCTACATCTTCTGTTGGTTTATACCGTAATGCTACACCTTCTGGTAGTTCATAGAGTAATGCTACATCTTCTGTTGGTTCATACAGTAATGCAACACCTTCTGGTGGTTCATACAGTAATGCTACACCTTCTGGTAGTTCATAGAGTAATGCTACACCTTCTGTTGCTTCATACAGTAATGCTAAACCTTCTGTTGGTTCATACAATAATGCTACACCTTCTGGTAGTTCATAAAATAATGCTACACCTTCTGGTGGTTCATACAGTAATGCTACACCTTCTGGTAGTTCATACAGTAATGCTGCACCTTCTGTTGGTTCATACAGTTATGCTACACCTACTGGTAGTTCATACAATAATGCTACAACTTCTGTTGGTTCATAGAGTAATGCTAGACCTTCTGGTAGTTCATACAGTAATGCTACACCTACTGGTAGTTCATACATTAATGCTACACCTTCTGGTGGTTCATACAAAAATGCTACACCTTCTGGTAGTTCATAGAATAATGCTACACCTTCTGGTGGTTCATACAGTAATGCTACACCTTCTGGTGGTTCATTGAGTAATGATACACCTTCTGGTAGTTCATACAATAATGCTACACCTTCTGGTAGTTCATAGAGTAATGCTCCACCTTCTGTTGGTTCATAGAGTAATGCTACACCTTCTGTTGGTTCATACAGTAATGCTACACCTTTTGTTTGTTCATACAGTAATGCTTCACCTTCTGGTAGTTCATAGAGTAAAGCTCCACCTTCTGTTGGTTCATAGAGTAATGCTACACCTTTTGTTTGTTCATACAGTAATGCTTCACCTTCTGGTAGTTCATACAGTAATGCTTCACCTTCTGGTAGTTCATAGACGAATGCTACACCTTTGGGTAGTTCAAAGAGTAATGCTACACCTTCTGTTATTTCATAGAGTAATGCTACACCTTCTGGTGGTTCATACAGTAATGCTACACCTTCTGGTAGTTCATAAAGTAATGCTACACCTTCTGGTAGTTCATAGAGTAATGCTACACCTTCTGGTATTTCATAGAGTAATGCTACACCTTCTGGTGGTTCATAGAGTAATGCTACACCTTCTGGTAGTTCATACAGTAATGCTACACCTTCTGGTAGTTCATAAATAATGCTACACCTTCTGGTGGTTCATACAGTAATGCTATACCTTCTGGTAGTTCATACAGTAATGCTACACCTTCTGGTGGTTCATAGAGTAATGCTAACCCTTCTGGTAGTTCATACAATAATGCTACACCTTCTGGTGGTTCATACAGTAATGCTACACCTTCTGGTGGTTCATACAATAATGCTACACCTTCTGGTAGTTCATAGAGTAATGCTACACCTTCTGGTAGTTCATACAGTAATGCTACACCTTCTGTTGGTTCATACAGTTATGCTACACCTACTGGTAGTTCATACAATAATGCTACAACTTCTGTTGGTTCATAGAGTAATGCTACACCTTCTGGTAGTTCATACAGTACTGCTACACCTACTGGTAGTTCATACATTAATGCTACACCTTCTGGTGGTTCATAGAGTAATGCTACACCTTCTGGTAGTTCATACAATAATGCTACACCTTCTGGTGGTTCATACAATAATGCTACACCTTCTGGTAGTTCATACAGTAATGCTACACCTTCTGGTAGTTCATACAATTATGCTACACCTTCTGGTGGTTCATACAGTAATGCTACACCTCCTGTTGGTTCATAAAGTCATGCTACACCTTCTGTTATTTCATAGAGTAATGCTACACCTTCTGGATGTTCATAGAGTAATGCTACACCTTCTGGTAGTTCATACAATAATGCTAAACCTCCTGGTGGTTCATACAGTAATGCTACACCTTCTGGTAGTTCATAGAGTAATGCTCCACCTTCTGTTGGTTCATAGAGTAATGCTACACCTTCTGTTGATTCATACAGTAATGCTACACCTTCTGGTAGTTCATACAGTAATGCTACACCTTCTGTTGGTTCATACAGTAATGCTACACCTTCTGGTACTTCATACAATAATGCTACACCTTCTGGTAGTTCATAAACTAATGCTACACCATCTGGTGGTTGATACAGTAATGCTACACCTTATAGTAGTTCATACAGTAATGCTACACCTTCTGTTGGTTCATAGAGTAATGCTACACCTTCTGTTGGTTCATACAATAATGCTACACCTTCTGGTAGTTCATAAAATAATGTTACACCTTCTGGTGGTTCATACAGTTATGCTACACCTTCTGGTAGTTCATACAGTAATGCTACACCTTCTGTTGGTTCATACAGTTATGTTACACCTACTGGTAGTTCATACAATAATGCTACACCTTCTGGTAGTTCATACAGTAATGCTACACCTTCTGTTGGTTCATACAGTTTTGCTACACCTACTGGTAGTTCATAGAATAATGCTACACCTTCTGTTGGTTCATAGAGTAATGCTACACCTTCTGGTAGTTCATAGAGTAATGCTACACCTTCTGGTGGTTCAGAGAGTAATGCTACACCTTCTGGTAGTTCATACAATAATGCTACACCTTCTGGTGGTTCATACAATAATGCTAGACCTTCTGGTACTTCATACAATAATGCAACACCTTTTGGTAGTTCATACAAAAATGCTACACCTTTTGGTAGTTCATAGAATAATGCTACACCTTCTGGTGGTTCATACAGTAATGCTACACCTTCTGTTGGTTCATAAAGTCATGCTACACCTTCTGTTATTTCATAGAGTAATGCTACACCTTCTGGTGGTTCATAGAGTAATGATACACCTTCTGGTAGTTCATACAATAATGCTACACCCTCTGGTAGTTCATAGAGTAATGCTCTACCTTCTGTTGGTTCATAGAGTAATGCTACACCTTTTATTTGTTCATACAGTAATGCTTCACCTTCTGGTAGTTCATACAGTAATGCTTCACCTTCTGGTAGTTCATAGACTAATGCTACACCTTTGGGTAGTTCATAGAGTAATGCTACACCTTCTGTTATTTCATAGAGTAATGCTACACCTTCTGGTGGTTCATACAGAAATGCTACACCTTCTGGTAGTTCATACAATAATGCTACACCTTCTGGTGGTTCATAGAGTAATGCTAAACCTTCTGGTAGTTCATACAATAATGCTACACCTTCTGGTGGTTCATACAGTAATGCTACACCTTCTGGTGGTTCATAGAGTAATGCTACACCTTCTGGTAGTTCATAGAGTAATGCTACACCTTCTGGTAGTTCATACAGTAATGCTACACCTACTGGTAGTTCATACAATAATGCTACAACTTCTGGTAGTCCATACAGTAATGCTTCACCTTCTGGTAGTTCATACAATTATGCTACACCTTCTGGTGGTTCATACAGTAATGCTACACCTCCTGTTGGTTCATAAAGTCATGCTACACCTTCTGTTATTTCATAGAGTAATGCTACACCTTCTGGTGGTTCATACAGTAATGCTATACCTTCTGGTAGTTCATACAATAATGCTACACCTTCTGGTGGTTCATAGAGTAATGCTAACCCTTCTGGTAGTTCATACAATAATGCTACATCTTCTGGTGGTTCATACAGTAATGCTACACCTTCTGGTGGTTCATACAGTAATGCTACACCTTCTGGTAGTTCATAGAGTAATGCTACACCTTCTGGTAGTTCATACAGTAATGCTACACCTTCTGTTGGTTCATACAGTTATGCTACACCTACTGGTAGTTCATACAATAATGCTACAACTTCTGGTAGTCCATACAGTAATGCTACACCTTCTGGTAGTTCATACAATTATGCTACACCTTCTGGTGGTTCATACAGTAATGCTACACCTCCTGTTGGTTCATAAAGTCATGCTACACCTTCTGTTATTTCATAGAGTAATGCTACACCTTCTGGTGGTTCATAGAGTAATGCTACACCTTCTGGTAGTTCATACAATAATGCTACACCTCCTGGTGGTTCATACAGTAATGCTACACCTTCTGGTAGTTAATAGAGTAATGCTACACATTCTGGTATTTCATAGAGTAATGCTACACCTTCTGGTGGTTCATAGAGTAATGCTACACCTTCTGGTAGTTCATACAGTAATGCTACACCTTCTGGTAGTTCATAAAATAATGCTACACCTTCTGGTGGTTCAGAGAGTAATGCTAACCCTTCTGGTAGTTCATACAATAATGCTACACCTTCTGGTGGTTCATACAGTAATGCTACACCTTCTGGTGGTTCATACAGTAATGCTACACCTTCTGGTAGTTCATAGAGTAATGCTACGAATGTAATGTATGAACCAACAGAAGATGTAGCATTACTCTATGAACTACCAGAAGGTGTAGCATTACGGTATGAACCAACAGAAGATGTAGCATTACTCTATGAACCACCAGAAGGTGTAGCATTATTGTATAAACTACCAGTAGGTGTAGCATTATTGTATGAACCACCAGAAGGTGTAGCATTACTCTATGAAATAACAGAAGGTGTGGCATTACTGTATGAACTACCAGAAGGTGTAGCATTACTGTATGAACCACCAGAAGGTGTAGCATTACTGTATGAACAACCAGAAGGTGTAGCATTACTCTATAAAATAACAGAAGGTGTAGCATTACTCTATGAACTACCAGAATGTGTAGCATTACGGTATGAACCAACAGAAGATGTAGCATTACTCTATGAACCACCAGAAGGTGTAGCATTATTGTATAAACTACCAGTAGGTGTAGCATTATTGTATGAACCACCAGAAGGTGTAGCATTACTCTATGAAATAACAGAAGGTGTGGCATTACTGTATGAACTACCAGAAGGTGTAGCATTACTGTATGAACCACCAGAAGGTGTAGCATTACTGTATGAACAACCAGAAGGTGTAGCATTATACCATTATACAATAATGCTACACCTTCTGGTAGTTCATACAATTATGCTACACCTTCTGTTGGTTCATAGAGTAATGCTACACCTTCTGTTGGTTCATAAAGCCATGCTACACCTTCTGTTATTTCATAGAGTAATGCTAAACCTTCTGGTGGTTCATAGAGTAATGCTACACCTTCTGGTAGTTCATACAATAATGCTACACCTCCTGGTGGTTCATACAGTAATGCTACATATTCTGGTAGTTCATAGAGTAATGCTCCACCTTCTGTTGGTTCATAGAGTAATGCTACACCTTCTGTTGATTCATACAGTAATGCTAAACCTTCTGGTAGTTCATACAGTAATGCTACATCTTCTGTTGGTTCATACAGTAATGCTACACCTTCTGGTGGTTCATACAGTAATGCTACACCTTCTGGTAGTTCATACAGTAATGCTACACCTTCTGTTGGTTCAGAGAGAAATGCTACACCTACTGATAGTTCATACAATAATGCTACACCTTCTGTTGGTTTATAGAGTAATGCTACACCTTCTGGTAGTTCATACAGTAATGCTACACCTTCTGGTGGTTCAGAGAGAAATGCTACACCTTCTGGTGGTTCATAGAGTAATGATACACCTTCTGGTAGTTCATACAATAATGCTACACCTTCTGGTAGTTCATAGAGTAATGCTCCACCTTCTGTTGGTTCATAGAGTAATGCTACACCTTCTGTTGGTTCATACAGTAATGCTACACCTTTTGTTTGTTCATACAGTAATGCTTCACCTTCTGGTAGTTCATAGAGTAATGCTCCACCTTCTGTTGGTTCATAGAGTAATGCTACACCTTTTGTTTGTTCATACAGTAATGCTTCACCTTCTGGTAGTTCATACAGTAATGCTTCACCTTCTGGTAGTTCATAGACTAATGCTACACCTTTGGGTAGTTCATAGAGTAATGCTACACCTTCTGTTATTTCATAGAGTAATGCTACACCTTCTGGTGGTTCATACAGTAATGCTACACCTTCTGGTAGTTCATAAACTAATGCTACACCTTCTGGTAGTTCATAGAGTAATGCTACACCTTCTGGTATTTCATAGAGTAATGCTACACCTTCTGGTGGTTCATAGAGTAATGCTACACCTTCTGGTAGTTCATACAGTAATGCTACACCTTCTGGTAGTTCATAAATAATGCTACACCTTCTGGTGGTTCATACAGTAATGCTATACCTTCTGGTAGTTCATACAGTAATGCTACACCTTCTGGTGGTTCATAGAGTAATGCTAACCCTTCTGGTAGTTCATACAATAATGCTACACCTTCTGGTGGTTCATACAGTAATGCTACACCTTCTGGTGGTTCATACAATAATGCTACACCTTCTGGTAGTTCATAGAGTAATGCTACACCTTCTGGTAGTTCATACAGTAATGCTACACCTTCTGTTGGTTCATACAGTTATGCTAACCCTTCTGGTAGTTCATACAATAATGCTACACCTTCTGGTGGTTCATACAGTAATGCTACACCTTCTGGTGGTTCATACAATAATGCTACACCTTCTGGTAGTTCATAGAGTAATGCTACACCTTCTGGTAGTTCATACAGTAATGCTACACCTCCTGTTGGTTCATAAAGTCATGCTACACCTTCTGTTATTTCATAGAGTAATGCTACACCTTCTGGATGTTCATAGAGTAATGCTACACCTTCTGGTATTTCATAGAATAATGCTACACCTCCTGGTGATTCATAGAGTAATGCTACACCTTCTGGTAGTTCATAGAGTAATGCTCCACCTTCTGTTGGTTCATAGAGTAATGCTACACCTTCTGTTGATTCATACAGTAATGCTACACCTTCTGGTAGTTCATACAGTAATGCTACACCTTCTGTTGGTTCATACAGTAATGCTACACCTTCTGGTACTTCATACAATAATGCTACACCTTCTGTTGGTTCATACAATAATGCTACACCTTCTGGTAGTTCATACAATAATGCTACACCTTCTGGTAGTTCATACAAAAATGCTACACCTTCTGGTAGTTCATAGAATAATGCTACACCTTCTCGTAGTTCATACAATAATGCTACACCTTCTGGTAGTTCATAGAGTAATGCTCCACCTTCTGTTGGTTCATAGAGTAATGCTACACCTTCTGTTGGTTCATACAGTAATGCTACACCTTCTGTTGGTTCATAAAGTCATGCTACACCTTCTGTTATTTCATAGAGTAATGCTACACCTTCTGGTGGTTCATAGAGTAATGATACACCTTCTCGTAGTTCATACAATAATGCTACACCTTCTGGTAGTTCATAGAGTAATGCTCCACCTTCTGTTGGTTCATAGAGTAATGCTACACCTTCTGTTGGTTCATACAGTAATGCTACACCTTTTGTTTGTTCATACAGTAATGCTTCACCTTCTGGTAGTTCATAGAGTAATGCTCCACCTTCTGTTGGTTCATAGAGTAATGCTACACCTTTTGTTTCTTCATACAGTAATGCTTCATCTTCTGGTAGTTCATACAGTAATGCTTCACCTTCTGGTAGTTCATAGACTAATGCTACACCTTTGGGTAGTTCATAGAGTAATGCTACACCTTCTGTTATTTCATAGAGTAATGCTACACCTTCTGGTGGTTCATACAGTAATGCTACACCTTCTGGTAGTTCATAAAGTAATGCTACACCTTCTGGTAGTTCATAGAGTAATGCTACACCTTCTGGTATTTCATAGAGTAATGCTACACCTTCTGGTGGTTCATAGAGTAATGCTACACCTTCTGGTAGTTCATACAGTAATGCTACACCTTCTGGTAGTTCATAAATAATGCTACACCTTCTGGTGGTTCATACAGTAATGCTATACCTTCTGGTAGTTCATACAGTAATGCTACACCTTCTGGTGGTTCATAGAGTAATGCTAACCCTTCTGGTAGTTCATACAATAATGCTACACCTTCTGGTGGTTCATACAGTAATGCTACACCTTCTGGTGGTTCATACAATAATGCTACACCTTCTGGTAGTTCATAGAGTAATGCTACACCTTCTGGTAGTTCATACAGTAATGCTACACCTTCTGTTGGTTCATACACTTATGCTAACCCTTCTGGTAGTTCATACAATAATGCTACACCTTCTGGTGGTTCATACAGTAATGCTACACCTTCTGGTGGTTCATACAATAATGCTACACCTTCTGGTAGTTCATAGAGTAATGCTACACCTTCTGGTAGTTCATACAGTAATGCTACACCTCCTGTTGGTTCATAAAGTCATGCTACACCTTCTGTTATTTCATAGAGTAATGCTACACCTTCTGGATGTTCATAGAGTAATGCTACACCTTCTGGTAGTTCATACAATAATGCTACACCTCCTGGTGGTTCATACAGTAATGCTACACCTTCTGGTAGTTCATAGAGTAATGCTCCACCTTCTGTTGGTTCATAGAGTAATGCTACACCTTCTGTTGATTCATACAGTAATGCTACACCTTCTGGTAGTTCATACAGTAATGCTACACCTTCTGTTGGTTCATACAGTAATGCTACACCTTCTGGTACTTCATACAATAATGCTACACCTTCTGTTGGTTCATACAATAATGCTACACCTTCTGGTAGTTCATACAATAATGCTACACCTTCTGGTAGTTCATACAAAAATGCTACACCTTCTGGTAGTTCATAGAATAATGCTACACCTTCTGGTGGTTCATACAGTAATGCTACACCTTCTGTTGGTTCATAAAGTCATGCTACACCTTCTGTTATTTCATAGAGTAATGCTACACCTTCTGGTGGTTCATAGAGTAATGATACACCTTCTCGTAGTTCATACAATAATGCTACACCTTCTGGTAGTTCATAGAGTAATGCTCCACCTTCTGTTGGTTCATAGAGTAATACTACACCTTCTGTTGGTTCATACAGTAATGCTACACCTTTTGTTTGTTCATGCAGTAATGCTTCACCTTCTGGTAGTTCATAGAGTAATGCTCCACCTTCTGTTGGTTCATAGAGTAATGCTACACCTTTTGTTTCTTCATACAGTAATGCTTCACCTTCTGGTAGTTCATACAGTAATGCTTCACCTTCTGGTAGTTCATAGACTAATGCTACACCTTTGGGTAGTTCATAGAGTAATGCTACACCTTCTGTTATTTCATAGAGTAATGCTACACCTTCTGGTGGTTCATACAGTAATGCTACACCTTCTGGTAGTTCATAAAGTAATGCTACACCTTCTGGTAGTTCATAGAGTAATGCTACACCTTCTGGTATTTCATAGAGTAATGCTACACCTTCTGGTGGTTCATAGAGTAATGCTACACCTTCTGGTAGTTCATACAGTAATGCTACACCTTCTGGTAGTTCATAAATAATGCTACACCTTCTGTTGATTCATACAGTAATGCTACACCTTCTGTTGGTTCATACACTTATGCTAACCCTTCTGGTAGTTCATACAATAATGCTACACCTTCTGGTGGTTCATACAGTAATGCTACACCTTCTGGTGGTTCATACAATAATGCTACACCTTCTGGTAGTTCATAGAGTAATGCTACACCTTCTGGTAGTTCATACAGTAATGCTACACCTTCTGTTGGTTCATACACTTATGCTAACCCTTCTGGTAGTTCATAGAATAATGCTACACCTTCTGGTGGTTCATACAGTAATGCTACACCTTCTGTTGGTTCATAAAGTCATGCTACACGTTCTGTTATTTCATAGAGTAATGCTACACCTTCTGGTGGTTCATAGAGTAATGATACACCTTCTGGTAGTTCATACAATAATGCTACACCTTCTGGTAGTTCATAGAGTAATGCTTTACCCTCTGTTGGTTCATAGAGTATTGCTACACCTTCTGTTGGTTCATACAGTAATGCTACACCTTTTGTTTGTTCATACAGTAATGCTTCACCTTCTGGTAGTTCATACAGAAATGCTTCACCTTCTGGTAGTTCATAGACTAATGCTACACCTTTGGGTAGTTCATAGAGTAATGCTACACCTTCTGTTATTTCATAGAGTAATGCTACACCTTCTGGTGGTTCATACAGTAATGCTACACCTTCTGGTAGTTCATAGAGTAATGCTACACCTTCTGGTAGTTCATACAGTAATGCTACGCCTTCTGTTGGTTCATACAGTTATGCTACACCTACTGGTAGTTCATACAATAATGCTACAACTTCTGGTAGTTCATACAGTAATGCTACACCTTCTGGTAGTTCATAAAATAATGCTACACCTTCTGGTGGTTCATACAGAAATGCTTCACCTTCTGGTAGTTCATAGACTAATGCTACACCTTTGGGTAGTTCATAGAGTAATGCTACACCTTCTGTTATTTCATAGAGTAATGCTACACCTTCTGGTGGTTCATACAGTAATGCTACACCTTCTGGTAGTTCATAGAGTAATGCTACACCTTCTGGTAGTTCATACAGTAATGCTACGCCTTCTGTTGGTTCATACAGTTATGCTACACCTACTGGTAGTTCATACAATAATGCTACAACTTCTGGTAGTTCATACAGTAATGCTACACCTTCTGGTAGTTCATAAAATAATGCTACACCTTCTGGTGGTTCATACAGTAATGCTATACCTTCTGGTAGTTCATACAATAATGCTACACCTTTTGGTGGTTCATAGAGTAATGCTAACCCTTCTGGTAGTTCATACAATAATGCTACACCTTCTGGTGGTTCATACAGTAAAGCTACACCTTCTGGTGGTTCATACAGTAATGCTACACCTACTGGTAGTTCATACAGTAATGCTACACCTTCTGTTGGTTCATACAGTTATGCTACACCTACTGGTAGTTCATACAATAATGCTACAACTTCTGGTAGTTCATACAGTAATGCTACACCTTCTGGTAGTTCATACAATTATGCTACACCTTCTGGTGGTTCATACAGTAATGCTACACCTCCTGTTGGTTCATAAAATAATGTTACACCTTCTGGTGGTTCATACAGTTATGCTACACCTTCTGGTAGTTCATACAGTAATGCTACACCTTCTGTTGGTTCATACAGTTATGTTACACCTACTGGTAGTTCATACAATAATGCTACACCTTCTGGTAGTTCATACAGTAATGCTACACCTTCTGTTGGTTCATACAGTTTTGCTACACCTACTGGTAGTTCATACAATAATGCTACACCTTCTGTTGGTTCATAGAGTAATGCTACATCTTCTGGTAGTTCATACAGTAATGCTACACCTTCTGGTGGTTCAGAGAGTAATGCTACACCTTCTGGTAGTTCATACAATAATGCTACACCTTCTGGTGGTTCATACAATAATGCTACACCTTCTGGTAGTTCATACAATAATGCTACACCTTCTGGTAGTTCATACAAAAATGCTACACCTTCTGGTAGTTCATAGAATAATGCTACACCTTCTGGTGGTTCATACAGTAATGCTACACCTTCTGTTGGTTCATAAATTCATGCAACACGTTCTGTTATTTCATAGAGTAATGCTACACCTTCTGGTGGTTCATAGAGTAATGATACACCTTCTGGTAGTTCATACAATAATGCTAAACCTTCTGGTAGTTCATAGAGTAATGTTTTACCCTATGTTGGTTCATAGAGTAATGCTACACCTTCTGTTGGTTCATACAGTAATGCTACACCTTTTGTTTGTTCATACAGTAATGCTTCACCTTCTGGTAGTTCATAGAGTAATGCTCCACCTTCTGTTGGTTCATAGAGTAATGCTACACCTTTTGTTTGTTCATACAGTAATGCTTCACCTTCTGGTAGTTCATACAGAAATGCTTCACCTTCTGGTAGTTCATAGACTAATGCTACAACTTTGGGTAGTTCATAGAGTAATGCTACACCTTCTGTTATTTCATAGAGTAATGCTACACCTTCTGGTGGTTCATACAGTAATGCTACACCTTCTGGTAGTTCATAGAGTAATGCTACACCTTCTGGTAGTTCATACAGTAATGCTACGCCTTCTGTTGGTTCATACAGTTATGCTACACCTACTGGTAGTTCATACAATAATGCTACAACTTCTGGTAGTTCATACAGTAATGCTACACCTTCTGGTAGTTCATAAAATAATGCTACACCTTCTGGTGGTTCATACAGAAATGCTTCACCTTCTGGTAGTTCATAGACTAATGCTACACCTTTGGGTAGTTCATAGAGTAATGCTACACCTTCTGTTATTCCATAGAGTAATGCTACACCTTCTGGTGGTTCATACAGTAATGCTACACCTTCTGGTAGTTCATAGAGTAATGCTACACCTTCTGGTAGTTCATACAGTAATGCTACGCCTTCTGTTGGTTCATACAGTTATGCTACACCTACTGGTAGTTCATACAATAATGCTACAACTTCTGGTAGTTCATACAGTAATGCTACACCTTCTGGTAGTTCATAAAATAATGCTACACCTTCTGGTGGTTCATACAGTAATGCTATACCTTCTGGTAGTTCATACAATAATGCTACACCTTTTGGTTGTTCATAGAGTAATGCTAACCCTTCTAGTAGTTCTTCCAAAATGCTACACCTTCTGGTGGTTCATACAGTAAAGCTACACCTTCTGGTGGTTCATACAGTAATGCTACACCTACTGGTAGTTCATACAGTAATGCTACACCTTCTGTTGGTTCATACAGTTATGCTACACCTACTGGTAGTTCATACAATAATGCTACAACTTCTGGTAGTTCATACAGTAATGCTACACCTTCTGGTAGTTCATACAATTATGCTACACCTTCTGGTGGTTCATACAGTAATGCTACACCTCCTGTTGGTTCATAAAATAATGTTACACCTTCTGGTGGTTCATACAGTTATGCTACACCTTCTGGTAGTTCATACAGTAATGCTACACCTTCTGTTGGTTCATACAGTTATGTTACACCTACTGGTAGTTCATACAATAATGCTACACCTTCTGGTAGTTCATACAGTAATGCTACACCTTCTGTTGGTTCATACAGTTTTGCTACACCTACTGGTAGTTCATACAATAATGCTACACCTTCTGTTGGTTCATAGAGTAATGCTACATCTTCTGGTAGTTCATACAGTAATGCTACACCTTCTGGTGGTTCAGAGAGTAATGCTACACCTTCTGGTAGTTCATACAATAATGCTACACCTTCTGGTGGTTCATACAATAATGCTACACCTTCTGGTAGTTCATACAATAATGCTACACCTTCTGGTAGTTCATACAAAAATGCTACACCTTCTGGTAGTTCATAGAATAATGCTACACCTTCTGGTGGTTCATACAGTAATGCTACACCTTCTGTTGGTTCATAAAGTCATGCAACACGTTCTGTTATTTCATAGAGTAATGCTACACCTTCTGGTGGTTCATAGAGTAATGATACACCTTCTGGTAGTTCATACAATAATGCTACACCTGCTGGTAGTTCATAGAGTAATGTTTTACCCTCTGTTGGTTCATAGAGTAATGCTACACCTTCTGTTGGTTCATACAGTAATGCTACACCTTTTGTTTGTTCATACAGTAATGCTTCACCTTCTGGTAGTTCATAGAGTAATGCTCCACCTTCTGTTGGTTCATAGAGTAATGCTACACCTTTTGTTTGTTCATACAGTAATGCTTCACCTTCTGGTAGTTCATACAGAAATGCTTCACCTTCTGGTAGTTCATAGACTAATGCTACACCTTTGGGTAGTTCATAGAGTAATGCTACACCTTCTGTTATTTCATAGAGTAATGCTACACCTCCTGGTGGTTCATACAGTAATGCTACACCTTCTGGTAGTTCATAGAGTAATGCTACACCTTCTGGTAGTTCATACAGTAATGCTACACCTTCTGTTGGTTCATACAGTTATGCTACACCTACTGGTAGTTCATACAATAATGCTACAACTTCTGGTAGTTCATACAGTAATGCTACACCTTCTGGTAGTTCATAAAATAATGCTACACCTTCTGGTGGTTCATACAGTAATGCTATACCTTCTGGTAGTTCATACAATAATGCTACACCTTCTGGTGGTTCATAGAGTAATGCTAACCCTTCTGGTAGTTCATACAATAATGCTACACCTTCTGGTGGTTCATACAGTAAAGCTACACCTTCTGGTGGTTCATACAGTAATGCTACACCTTCTGGTAGTTCATAGAGTAATGCTACATCTTCTGTTGGTTCATACACTAATGCTACACCTTTGGGTAGTTCATAGAGTAATGCTACACCTTCTGTTATTTCATAGAGTAATGCTACACCTTCTGGTGGTTCATACAGTAATGCTACACCTTCTGGTAGTTCATAGAGTAATGCTACACCTTCTGGTAGTTCATACAGTAATGCTACACCTTCTGGTAGTTCATAGAGTAATGCTACACCTTCTGGTAGTTCATAGAGTAATGCTACACCTTCTGGTGTTTCATAAAATAATGCTACACCTTCTGGTGGTTCATACAGTAATGCTATACCTTCTGGTAGTTCATACAATAATGCTACACCTTCTGGTGGTTCATAGAGTAATGCTAACCCTTCTGGTAGTTCATACAATAATGCTACACCTTCTGGTGGTTCATACAGTAATGCTACACCTTCTGGTGGTTCATACAGTAATGCTACACCTTCTGGTAGTTCATAGAGTAATGCTACACCTTCTGGTAGTTCATACAGTAATGCTACACCTTCTGTTGGTTCATACAGTTATGCTACACCTACTGGTAGTTCATACAATAATGCTACAACTTCTGGTAGTTCATAAAATAATGCTACACCTTCTGGTGGTTCATACAGTAATGCTATACCTTCTGGTAGTTCATACAATAATGCTACACCTTCTGGTGGTTCATACAGTAATGCTACACCTCCTGGTGGTTCATACAGTAATGCTACACCTTCTGGTAGTTCATAGAGTAATGCTCCACCTTCTGTTGGTTCATAGAGTAATGCTACACCTTCTGTTGATTCATACAGTAATGCTACACCTTCTGGTAGTTCATAAAGTAATGCTACACCTTCTGTTGGTTCATACAGTAATGCTACACCTTCTGGTAGTTCATACAATAATGTTACACCTTCTGGTGGTTCATACAGTTATGCTACACCTTCTGGTAGTTCATACAGTAATGCTACACCTTCTGTTGGTTCATACAGTTATGTTACACCTACTGGTAGTTCATACAATAATGCTACACCTTCTGTTGGTTCATAGAGTAATGCTACACCTTCTGGTTGTTCATACAGTAATCTTACAACTTCTGGTAGTTCATACAGTAATGCTACACCTTCTGGTAGTTCATACAGTAATGCCACACCTTCTGTTATTTCATAGAGTAATGCTACACCTTCTGGTGGTTCATACAATAATGCTACACCTACTGGTAGTTTATACAATAATGCTACACCTTCTGGTGGTTCATAGAGTAATGCTCCACCTTCTGTTGGTTCATAGAGTAATGCTACACCTTTTGTTTGTTCATACAGTAATGCTTCACCTTCTGGTAGTTCATACAGTAATGCTTCACATTCTGGTAGTTCATAGACTAATGCTACACCTTTGGGTAGTTCATAGAGTAATGCTACACCTTCTGTTATTTCATAGAGTAATGCTACACCTTCTGGTGGTTCATACAGTAATGCTACACCTTCTGGTAGTTCATAGAGTAATGCTACACCTTCTGGTAGTTCATAGAGTAATGCTACACCTTCTGGTATTTCATAGAGTAATGCTACACCTTCTGGTGTTTCATAGAGTAATGCTACACCTTCTGGTAGTTCATACAGTAATGCTACACCTTCTGGTAGTTCATAAAATAATGCTACACCTTCTGGTGGTTCATACAGTAATGCTATACCTTCTGGTAGTTCATACAATAATGCTACACCTTCTGGTGGTTCATAGAGTAATGCTAACCCTTCTGGTAGTTCATACAATAATGCTACACCTTCTGGTGGTTCATACAGTAATGCTACACCTTCTGGTGGTTCATACAGTAATGCTACACCTTCTGGTAGTTCATAGAGTAATGCTACACCTTCTGTTGCTTCATACAGTAATGCTAAACCTTCTGTTGGTTCATACAATAATGTTACACCTTCTGGTAGTTCATAAAATAATGCTACACCTTCTGGTAGTTCATACAGTAATGCTACACCTTCTGGTAGTTCATACAGTAATGCTACACCTTCTGTTGGTTCATACAGTTATGCTACACCTACTGGTAGTTCATACAATAATGCTACACCTTCTGTTGGTTCTTAGAGTAATGCTACACCTTCTGTTGGTTCATACAATAATGCTACACCTTCTGGTAGTTCATAAAATAATGTTACACCTTCTGGTGGTTCATACAGTAAAGCTTCACCTTCTGGTAGTTCTTACAGTAATGCTACACCTTCTGTTGGTTCATACAGTTATGCTACACCTACTGGTAGTTTATACAATAATGCAACAACTTCTGGTGGTTCATAGAGTAATGCTACACCTTCTCGTAGTTTATAGAGTAATGCTACACCTTCTGGTGGTTCATACAGTAATGCTTCACCTTCTGGTAGTTCATACAGTAATGCTACAGCTTCTGTTGGTTCATACAGTTATGTTACACCTACTGGTAGATCATACAATAATGCTACACCTTCTGTTGGTTCATAGAGTAATGCTACACCTTCTGGTTGTTCATACAGTAATGCTACACCTTCTGGTGGTTCATACAGTAATGCTACACCTTCTGGTAGTTCATACAGTAATGCTACACCTTCTGTTGGTTCATAGAGTAATGCTACACCTTCTGGTAGTTCATACAGTAATGCTACACCTTATGTTGGTTCATACAGTAATGCTACACCTTCTGGTGGGTCATACAGTAATCCTACACCTTCTGGTAGTTCATACAGTAATGCTACACCTTCTGTTGGTTCATACAGTTTTGCTACACCTACTGGTAGTTCATACAATAATGCTACATCTCCTGGTGGTTCATACAGTAATGCTACATATTCTGGTAGTTCATAGAGTAATGCTCCACCTTCTGTTGGTTCATAGAGTAATGCTACATCTTCTGGTAGTTCATACAGTAATGCTACACCTTCTAGTGGTTCAGAGAGTAATGCTACACCTTCTGGTAGTTCATACAATAATGCTACACCTTCTGGTGGTTCATACAATAATGCTACACCTTCTGGTAGTTCATACAATAATGCTACACCTTCTGGTAGTTCATACAAAAATGCTACACCTTCTGGTAGTTCATAGAATAATGCTACACCTTCTGGTGGTTCATACAGTAATGCTTCACCTTCTGTTGGTTCATAAAGTCATGCTACACCTTCTGTTATTTCATAGAGTAATGCTACACCTTCTGGTGGTTCATAGAGTAATGATACACCTTCTGGTAGTTCATACAATAATTGCGACACCTTCTGTTGGTTCATAGAGTAATGCTACACCTTTTGTTTGTTCATACAGTAATGCTATACCTTCTGGTAGTTCATACAATAATGCTACACCTTCTGTTGGTTCATAGAGTAATGCTAACCCTTCTGGTAGTTCATACAATAATGCTACACCTTCTGGTGGTTCATACAGTAATGCTACACCTTCTGGTGTTTCATACAGTAATGCTACACCTTCTGGTAGTTCATAGAGTAATGCTACACCTTCTGGTAGTTCATACAGTAATGCTACACCTTCTGTTGGTTCATACAGTTATGCTACACCTACTGGTAGTTCATACAATAATGCTACAACTTCTGTTGGTTCATAGAGTAATGCTACACCTTCTGGTAGTTCATACAGTAATGCTACACCTACTGGTAGTTCATACATTAATGCTACACCTTCTGGTGGTTCATAGAGTAATGCTACACCTTCTGGTAGTTCATACAATAATGCTACACCTTCTGGTGGTTCATACAATAATGCTACACCTTCTGGTAGTTCATACAGTAATGCTACACCTTCTGGTAGTTCATACAATTATCCTACACCTTCTGGTGGTTCATACAGTAATGCTACACCTCCTGTTGGTTCATAAAGTCATGCTACACCTTCTGTTATTTCATAGAGTAATGCTACACCTTCTGGTGGTTCATAGAGTAATGCTACACCTTCTGGTAGTTCATACAATAATGCTACACCTCCTGGTGGTTCATACAGTAATGCTACACCTTCTGGTAGTTCATAGAGTAATGCTCCACCTTCTGTTGGTTCATAGAGTAATGCTACACCTTCTGTTGATTCATACAGTAATGCTACACCTTCTGGTAGTTCATACAGTAATGCTACACCTTCTGTTGGTTCATACAGTAATGCTACACCTTCTGGTAGTTCATACAATAATGCTACACCTTCTGGTAGTTCATAAACTAATGCTACACCATCTGGTGGTTGATACAGTAATGCTACACCTTCTAGTAGTTCATACAGTAATGCTACACCTTCTGTTGGTTCATAGAGTAATGCTAAACCTTCTGTTGGTTCATACAATAATGCTACACCTTCTGGTAGTTCATAAAATATTGTTACACCTTCTGGTGGTTCATACAGTTATGCTACACCTTCTGGTAGTTCATACAGTAATGCTACACCTTCTGTTGGTTCATACAGTTATGCTACACCTACTGGTAGTTCATACAATAATGCTACAACTTCTGTTGGTTCATAGAGTAATGCTACACCTTCTGGTGGTTCATAGAGTAATGATACACCTTCTGGTAGTTCATACAATAATGCTACACCTTCTGGTAGTTCATAGAGTAATGCTCCACCTTCTGTTGGTTCATAGAGTAATGCTACACCTTCTGTTGGTTCATACAGTAATGCTACACCTTTTGTTTGTTCATACAGTAAGGCTTTACCTTCTGGTAGTTCATAGAGTAATGCTCCACCTTCTGTTGGTTCATAGAGTAATGCTACACCTTTTGTTTGTTCATACAGTAATGCTTCACCTTCTGGTAGTTCATACAGTAATGCTTCACCTTCTGGTAGTTCATAGACTAATGCTACACCTTTGGGTAGTTCATAGAGTAATGCTACACCTTCTGTTATTTCATAGAGTAATGCTACACCTTCTGGTGGTTCATACAGTAATGCTACACCTTCTGGTAGTTCATAGAGTAATGCTACACCTTCTGGTAGTTCATAGAGTAATGCTACACCTTCTGGTATTTCATAGAGTAATGCTACACCTTCTGGTGGTTCATAGAGTAATGCTACACCTTCTGGTAGTTCATACAGTAATGCTACACCTTCTGGTAGTTCATAAAATAATGCTACACCTTCTGGTGGTTCATACAGTAATGCTATACCTTCTGGTAGTTCATACAATAATGCTACACCTTCTGGTGGTTCATAGACTAATGCTAACCCTTCTGGTAGTTCATACAATTGTAGGGGCCGGCATCATTGTATATATATTAGTGCCGTTCATCCGAGAGACGTGTTCGTGTGGTGCTTGTTCCTTCTATGCTAGCTAGGTGTCGCTTTGCGATACCTCGTTGGTACAAGAGGGGGCAGCACCATGCCTCGCGTCCAGCTCCTACTAAGGAGCCGGACGAGCGGCAGAAGGGGACTGGACATGGTCCAGTCCAGACGCTAATACTTTGTCATCAGAGAGATTAAATAAAGTCCTACCCGAGAGGTAGGGGTTTCTGGGGCTTTGCCCAACCCGAACTACTCGTGTTGTGTTGGTACATCTAGTGGTAAGCGAGCCAAAGAGCCACCCAACATATAAGTCAATACGAACCATTACACAATAATGCTACACCTTCTGGTGGTTCATACAGTAATGCTACACCTTCTGGTAGTTCATACAGTAATGCTACACCTTCTGGTAGTTCATAGAGTAATGCTACACCTTCTGGTAGTTCATACAGTAATGCTACACCTTCTGTTGGTTCATACAATTATGCTACACCTACTGGTAGTTCATACAATAATGCTACAACTTCTGGTGGTTCATACAATAATGCTACACCTTCTGGTAGTTCATACAGTAATGCTACACCTTCTGGTAGTTCATACAATTATGCTACACCTTCTGGTGGTTCATACAGTAATGCTACACCTCCTGTTGGTTCATAAAGTCATGCTACACCTTCTGTTATTTCATAGAGTAATGCTACACCTTCTGGTGGTTCATAGAGTAATGCTACACCTTCTGGTAGTTCATACAATAATGCTACACCTCCTGGTGGTTCATACAGTAATGCTACACCTTCTGGTAGTTCATAGAGTAATGCTCCACCTTCTGTTGGTTCATAGAGTAATGCTACACCTTCTGTTGATTCATACAGTAATGCTACACCTTCTGGTAGTTCATACAGTAATGCTACACCTTCTGTTGGTTCATACAGCAATGCTACACCTTCTGGTAGTTCATACAATAATGCTACAGATTCTGGTAGTTCATAAAATAATGCTACACCATCTGGTGGTTGATACAGTAATGCTACACCTTCTAGTAGTTCATACAGTAATGCTACACCTTCTGTTGGTTCATAGAGTAATGCTACACCTTCTGTTGGTTCATACAATAATGCTACACCTTCTGGTAGTTCATAAAATAATGTTACACCTTCTGGTGGTTCATACAGTTATGCTACACCTTCTGGTAGTTCATACAGTAACGCTACACCTTCTGTTGGTTCATACAGTTATGTTACACCTACTGGTAGTTCATACAATAATGCTACACCTTCTGTTGGTTCATAGAGTAATGCTACACCTTCTGGTTGTTCATACAGTAATGCTACATCTTCTGGTGGTTCATACAGTAATGCTACACCTTCTGGTAGTTCATACAGTAATGCCACACCTTCTGTTATTTCATAGAGTAATGCTACACCTTCTGGTGGTTCATACAATAATGCTACACCTACTGGTAGTTTATACAATAATGCTACACCTTCTGGTGGTTCATAGAGTAATGCTACATCTTCTGTTGGTTCATACCATAATGCTACACCTTCTGGTAGTTCATAGAGTAATGCTACATCTTCTGTTGGTTCATACAGTAATGCAACACCTTCTGGTGGTTCATACAGTATTGCTACACCTTCTGGTAGTTCATAGAGTAATGCTACACCTTCTGTTGCTTCATACAGTAATGCTAAACCTTCTGTTGGTTCATACAATAATGTTACACCTTCTGGTAGTTCATAAAATAATGCTACACCTTCTGGTGGTTCATACAGTAATGCCACACCTTCTGGTAGTTCATAGAGTAATGCTACACCTTCTGTTGGTTCATACAGTTATGCTACACCTTCTGTTGGTTCATACAGTTATGCTACACCTACTGGTAGTTCATACAATAATGCTACAACTTCTGTTGGTTCATAGAGTAATGCTACACCTTCTGGTAGTTCATACAGTAATGCTACACCTACTGGTAGTTCATACATTAATTCTACACCTTCTGGTGGTTCATACAATAATGTTACACCTTCTGGTAGTTCATACAATAATGCTACACCTTCTGGTGGTTCATACAATAATGCTACACCTTCTGGTAGTTCATACAATAATGCTACACCTTCTGGTAGTTCATACAATTATGCTACACCTTCTGGTGGTTCATACAGTAATGCTACACCTTCTGTTGGTTCATAAAGTCATGCTACACCCTCTGTTATTTCATAGAGTAATGCTACACCTTCTGGTGGTTCATAGAGTAATGCTACACCTTCTGGTAGTTCATACAATAGTGCTAAACCTCCTGGTGGTTCATACAGTAATGCTACACCTTCTGGTAGTTCATAGAGTAATGCTACACCTTCTGTTGGTTCATACAGTAATGCTACACCTTTTGTTTGTTCATACAGTAATGCTTCACCTTCTGGTAGTTCATAGAGTAATGCTCCACCTTCTGTTGGTTCATAGAGTAATGCTGCACCTTTTGTTTGTTCATACGGTAATGCTTCACCTTCTGGTAGTTCATACAGTAATGCTTCACCTTCTGGTAGTTCATAGACTAATGCTACACCTTTGGGCAGTTCATAGAGTAATGCTACACCTTCTGTTATTTCATAGAGTAATGCTACACCTTCTGGTGGTTCATACAGTAATGCTACACCTTCTGGTAGTTCATAGAGTAATGCTACACCTTCTGGTAGTTCATAGAGTAATGCTACACCTTCTGGTATTTCATAGAGTAATGCTACACCTTCTGGTGGTTCATACAGTAATGCTACACCTTCTGGTAGTTCATAAAATAATGCTACACCTTCTGGTGGTTCATACAGTAATGCTATACCTTCTGGTAGTTCATACAATAATGCTACACCTTCTGGTGGTTCATAGAGTAATGCTAACCCTTCTGGTAGTTCATACAATAATGCTACACCTTCTGGTGGTTCATACAGTAATGCTACACCTTCTGGTGGTTCATACAGTAATGCTACACCTTCTGGTAGTTCATGGAGTAATGCTACACCTTCTGGTAGTTCATACAGTAATGCTACACCTTCTGTTGGTACATACAGTTATGCTACACCTACTGGTAGTTCATACAATAATGCTACAACTTCTGTTGGTTCATAGAGTAATGCTACACCTTGTGGTAGTTCATACAGTAATGCTACACCTACTGGTAGTTCATACATTAATGCTACACCTTCTGGTGGTTCATAGAGTTATGCTACACCTTCTGGTAGTTCATACAATAATGCTACACCTTCTGGTGGTTCATACAATAATGCTACACCTTCTGGTAGTTCATACAGTAATGCTACACCTTCTGGTAGTTCATACAATTATGGTACACCTTCTGGTGGTTCATACAGTAATGCTACACCTCCTGTTGGTTCATAAAGTCATGCTACACCTTCCGTTATTTCATAGAGTAATGCTACACCTTCTGGTGGTTCATAGAGTAATGCTACACCTTCTGGTAGTTTATACAATAATGCTACACCTCCTGGTGGTTCATACAGTAATGCTACACCTTCTGGTAGTTCATAGAGTAATGCTCCACCTTCTGTTGGTTCATAGATTAATGCTACACCTTCTGTTGATTCATACAGTAATGCTACACCTTCTGGTGGTTCATACAGTAATGCTACACCTTCTGGTAGTTCATTCAGTAATGCCAGCCCTTCTGTTATTTCATAGAGTGATGCTACACCTTCTAGTGGTTCATACAATAATGCTACACCTACTGGTAGTTTATACAATAATGCTACACCTTCTGGTGGTTCATAGAGTAATGCTACATCTTCTGTTGGTTCATACCGTAATGCTACACCTTCTGGTAGTTCATAGAGTAATGCTACATCTTCTGTTGGTTCATACAGTAATGCAACACCTTCTGGTGGTTCATACAGTAATGCTACACCTTCTGGTAGTTCATAGAGTAATGCTACACCTTCTGTTGCTTCATACAGTAATGCTAAACCTTCTGTTGGTTCATACAATAATGTTACACCTTCTGGTAGTTCATAAAATAATGCTACACCTTCTGGTGGTTCATACAGTAATGCTACACCTTCTGGTGGTTCATACAGTAATGCTACACCTTCTGTTGGTTCATACAGTTATGCTACACCTTCTGGTAGTTCATACAATAATGCTAAACCTCCTGGTGGTTCATACAGTAATGCTACACCTTATGGTAGTTCTTAGAGTAATGCTACACCTTCTGTTGACTCATACAGTAATGCTACACCTTCTGGTAGTTCATACAGTAATGCTACACCTTCTGTTGGTTCATACAGTAATGCTACACCTTCTGGTAGTTCATACAATAATGCTACACCTTCTGGTAGTTCATAAACTAATGCTACACCTTCTGGTGGTTGATACAGTAATGCTACACCTTCTAGTAGTTCATACAGTAATGCTACACCTTCTGTTGGTTCAAAGAGTAATGCTACACCTTCTGTTGGCTCATACAATAATCCTACACCTTCTGGTAGTTCATAAAATAATGTTACACCTTCTGGTGGTTCATAGAGTAATGATACACCTTCTGGTAGTTCATACAGTAATGCTACACCTACTGGTAGTTCATACATTAATGCTACACCTTCTGTTGGTTCATAGAGTAATGCTACACCTTCTGGTAGTTCATACAATAATGCTACACCTTCTGGTGGTTCATACAATAATGCTACACCTTCTGGTAGTTCATACAGTAATGCTACACCTTCTGGTAGTTCATACAATTATGCTACACCTTCTGGTGGTTCATACAGTAATGCTACACCTCCTGTTGGTTCATAAAGTCATGCTACACCTTCTGTTATTTCATAGAGTAATGCTACACCTTCTGGTGGTTCATAGAGTAATGCTACACCTTCTGGTAGTTCATACAATAATGCTACACCTCCTGGTGGTTCATACAGTAATGCTACACCTTCTGGTAGTTCATAGAGTAATGCTCCACCTTCTGTTGGTTCATAGAGTAATGCTACACATTCTGTTGATTCATACAGTAATGCTACACCTTCTGGTAGTTCATACAGTAATGCTACACCTTCTGTTTGTTCATACAGTTATGCTACACCTACTGGTAGTTCATACAATAATGCTACAACTTCTGTTGGCTCATAGAGTAATGCTACACCTTCTGGTAGTTCATACAGTAATGCTACACCTTCTGGTAGTTCATAGAGTAATGCTACACCTTCTGTTGATTCATACAGTAATGCTACACCTTCTGGTAGTTCATACAGTAATGCTACACCTTCTGTTGGTTCATACAGTAATGCTACACCTTCTGGTAGTTCATACAATAATGCTACACCTTCTGGTAGTTCATAAACTAATGCTACACCTTCTGGTGGTTGATACAGTAATGCTACACCTTCTAGTAGTTCATACAGTAATGCTACACCTTCTGTTGGTTCATAGAGTAATGCTACACCTTCTGTTGGTTCATACAATAATCCTACACCTTCTGGTAGTTCATAAAATAATGTTACACCTTCTGGTAGTTCATACAGTAATGCTACACCTTCTGTTGGTTCATACAGTTATGCTACACCTACTGGTAGTTCATACAATAATGCTACACCTTCTGTTGGTTCTTAGAGTAATGCTACACCTTCTGTTGGTTCATACAATAATGCTACACCTTCTGGTAGTTCATAAAATAATGTTACACCTTCTGGTGGTTCATACAGTAATGCTTCACCTTCTGGTAGTTCATACAGTAATGCTACACCTTCTGTTGGTTCATACAGTTATGCTACACCTACTGGTAGTTTATACAATAATGCAACAACTTCTGGTGGTTCATAGAGTAATGCTACACCTTGTCGTAGTTCATAGAGTAATGCTACACCTTCTGGTGGTTCATACAGTAATGCTTCACCTTCTGGTAGTTCATACAGTAATGCTACACCTTCTGTTGGTTCATACAGTTATGTTACACCTACTGGTAGTTCATACAATAATGCTACACCTTCTGTTGGTTCATAGAGTAATGCTATACCTTCTGGTTGTTCATACAGTAATGCTACACCTTCTGGTAGTTCATACAATTATGCTACACCTTCTGGTGGTTCATACAGTAATGCTACACCTCCTGCTGGTTCATAAAGTCATGCTACACCTTTTGTTATTTCATAGAGTAATGCTACACCTTCTGGTGGTTCATAGAGTATTGCTACACCTTCTGGTAGTTCTTACAATAATGCTACACCTCCTGGTGGTTCATACAGTAATGCTACACCTTCTGGTAGTTCATAGAGTAATGCTCCACCTTCTGTTGGTTCATAGAGTAATGCTACACATTCTGTTGATTCATACAGTAATGCTACACCTTCTGGTAGTTCATACAGTAATGCTACACCTTCTGTTGGTTCATACAGTAATGCTACACCTTCTGGTAGTTCATACAATAATGCTACACCTTCTGGTAGTTCATAAACTAATGCTACACCATCTGGTGGTTGATACAGTAATGCTACACCTTCTAGTAGTTCATACAGTAATGCTACACCTTCTGTTGGTTCATAGAGTAATGCTACACCTTCTGTTGGTTCATACAATAATGCTACACCTTCTGGTAGTTCATAAAATAATGTTACACCTTCTGGTGGTTCATACAGTTATGCTACACCTTCTGGTAGTTCATACAATAATGCTACACCTTCTGTTGGTTCATAGAGTAATGCTACACCTTCTGGTTGTTCATACAGTAATGCTACACCTTCTGGTGGTTCATACAGTAATGCTAAACCTTCTGGTAGTTCATACAGTAATGCCACACCTTCTGTTATTTCATAGAGTAATGCTACACCTTCTGGTGGTTCATACAATAATGCTACACCTACTGGTAGTTTATACAATAATGCTACACCTTCTGTTATTTCATAGAGTAATGCTACACCTTCTGGTGGTTCATAGAGTAATGCTACACCTTCTGGTAGTTCATACAATAATGCTACACCTCCTGGTGGTTCATACAGTAATGCTACACCTTCTGGTAGTTCATAGAGTAATGCTCCACCTTCTGTTGGTTCATAGAGTAATGCTACACATTCTGTTGATTCATACAGTAATGCTACACCTTCTGGTAGTTCATACAGTAATGCTACACCTTCTGTTGGTTCATACAGTTATGCTACACCTACTGGTAGTTCATACAATAATGCTACAACTTCTGTTGGTTCATAGAGTAATGCTACACCTTCTGGTAGTTCATACAGTAATGCTACACCTACTGGTAGTTCATACATTAATGCTACACCTTCTGGTAGTTCATAGAGTAATGCTACACCTTCTGTTGATTCATACAGTAATGCTACACCTTCTGGTAGTTCATACAGTAATGCTACACCTTCTGTTGGTTCATACAGTAATGCTACACCTTCTGGTAGTTCATACAATAATGCTACACCTTCTGGTAGTTCATAAACTAATGCTACACCTTCTGGTGGTTGATACAGTAATGCTACACCTTCTAGTAGTTCATACAGTAATGCTACACCTTCTGTTGGTTCATAGAGTAATGCTACACCTTCTGGTAGTTCATACAATAATGCTACACCTTCTGGTAGTTCATAAAATAATGTTACACCTTCTGGTGGTTCATACAGTAATGCTTCACCTTCTGGTAGTTCATACAGTAATGCTACACCTTCTGTTGGTTCATACAGTTATGCTACACCTACTGGTAGTTTATACAATAATGCAACAACTTCTGGTGGTTCATAGAGTAATGCTACACCTTGTCGTAGTTCATACAGTAATGCTACACCTTCTGTTGGTTCATACAGTTATGTTACACCTACTGGTAGTTCATACAATAATGCTACACCTTCTGTTGGTTCATAGAGTAATGCTATACCTTCTGGTTGTTCATACAGTAATGCTACACCTTCTGGTAGTTCATACAATTATGCTACACCTTCTGGTGGTTCATACAGTAATGCTACACCTCCTGTTGGTTCATAAAGTCATGCTACACCTTTTGTTATTTCATAGAGTAATGCTACACCTTCTGGTGGTTCATAGAGTATTGCTACACCTTCTGGTAGTTCTTACAATAATGCTACACCTCCTGGTGGTTCATACAGTAATGCTACACCTTCTGGTAGTTCATAGAGTAATGCTCCACCTTCTGTTGGTTCATAGAGTAATGCTACACATTCTGTTGATTCATACAGTAATGCTACACCTTCTGGTAGTTCATACAGTAATGCTACACCTTCTGTTGGTTCATACAGTAATGCTACACCTTCTGGTAGTTCATACAATAATGCTACACCTTCTGGTGGTTCATAAACTAATGCTACACCATCTGGTGGTTGACACAGTAATGCTACACCTTCTAGTAGTTCATACAGTAATGCTACACCTTCTGTTGGTTCATAGAGTAATGCTACACCTTCTGTTGGTTCATACAATAATGCTACACCTTCTGGTAGTTCATAAAATAATGTTACACCTTCTGGTGGTTCATACAGTTATGCTACACCTTCTGGTAGTTCATACAGTAATGCTACACCTTCTGTTGGTTCATACAGTTATGTTACACCTACTGGTAGTTCATACAATAATGCTACACCTTCTGTTGGTTCATAGAGTAATGCTACACCTTCTGGTTGTTCATACAGTAATGCTACACCTTCTGGTGGTTCATACAGTAATGCTAAACCTTCTGGTGGTTCATACAGTAATGCTACACCTTCTGGTAGTTCATAGAGTAATGCTACACCTTCTGTTGCTTCATACAGTAATGCTAAACCTTCTGTTGGTTCATACAATAATGTTACACCTTCTGGTAGTTCATAAAATAATGCTACACCTTCTGGTAGTTCATACAGTAATGCTACACCTTCTGGTAGTTCATACAATAATGCTAAACCTCCTGGTGGTTCATAGAGTAATGCTACACCTTCTGGTAGTTCATAGAGTAATGCTACACCTTCTGTTGATTCATACAGTAATGCTACACCTTCTGGTAGTTCATACAGTAATGCTACACCTTCTGTTGGTTCATACAGTAATGCTACACCTTCTGGTAGTTCATACAATAATGCTACACCTTCTGGTAGTTCATAAACTAATGCTACACCTTCTGGTGGTTGATACAGTAATGCTACACCTTCTAGTAGTTCATAGAGTAATGCTACACCTTCTGTTGGTTCATAGAGTAATGCTACACCTTCTGTTGGTTCATACAATAATCCTACACCTTCTGGTAGTTCATAAAATAATGTTACACCTTCTGGTGGTTCATACAGTAATGCTACACCTTCTGGTAGTTCATACAGTAATGCTACACCTTCTGTTGGTTCATACAGTTATGCTACACCTACTGGTAGTTCATACAATAATGCTACACCTTCTGTTGGTTCATACAGTTATGCTACACCTACTGGTGGTTCATAGAGTAATGCTACACCTTCTGGTAGTTCATACAATAATGCTACACCTTCTGGTGGTTCATACAATAATGCTACACCTTCTGGTAGTTCATACAATAATGCTACACCTTCTGGTAGTTCATACAATAATGCTACACCTTCTGGTAGTTCATACAATTATGCTACACCTTCTGGTGGTTCATACAGTAATGCTACACCTTCTGTTGGTTCATAAAGTCATGCTACACCTTCTGTTATTTTTTAGAGTTATGCTACACCTTCTGCTGGTTTATAGAGTAATGCTACACCTTCTGGTAGTTCATACAATAATGCTAAACCTCCTGGTGGTTCATAGAGTAATGCTACACCTTCTGGTAGTTCATAGAGTAATGCTACACCTTCTGTTGATTCATACAGTAATGCTACACCTTCTGGTAGTTCATACAGTAATGCTACACCTTCTGTTGGTTCATACAGTAATGCTACACCTTCTGGTAGTTCATACAATAATGCTACACCTTCTGGTATTTCATAAACTAATGCTACACCTTCTGGTGGTTGATACAGTAATGCTACACCTTCTAGTAGTTCATAGAGTAATGCTACACCTTCTGTTGGTTCATAGAGTAATGCTACACCTTCTGTTGGTTCATACAATAATCCTACACCTTCTGGTAGTTCATAAAATAATGTTACACCTTCTGGTGGTTCATACAGTAATGCTACACCTTCTGGTAGTTCATACAGTAATGCTACACCTTCTGTTGGTTCATACAGTTATGCTACACCTACTGGTAGTTTATACAATAATGCAACAACTTCTGGTGGTTCATAGAGTAATGCTACACCTTCTCGTAGTTCATAGAGTAATGCTACACCTTCTGGTGGTTCATAGAGTAATGCTTCACCTTCTGGTAGTTCATACAGTAATGCTACACCTTCTGTTGGTTCATACAGTTATGTTACACCTACTGGTAGTTCATACAATAATGCTACACCTTCTGTTGGTTCATAGAGTAATGCTACACCTTCTGGTTGTTCATACAGTAATGCAACACCTTCTGGTAGTTCATAGAATTATGCTACACCTTCTGGTGGTTCATACAGTAATGCTACACCTCCTGTTGGTTCATAAAGTCATGCTACACCTTCTGTTATTTCATAGAGTAATGCTACACCTTCTGGTGGTTCAAAGAGTAATGCTACACCTTCTGGTAGTTCATACAATAATGCTACACCTCCTGGTGGTTCATACAGTAATGCTACACCTTCTGGTAGTTCATAGAGTAATGCTCCACCTTCTGTTGGTTCATAGAGTAATGCTACACCTTCTGGTGGTTCATACAATAATGCTACACCTACTGGTAGTTTATACAATAATGCTACACCTTCTGGTAGTTCATAGAGTAATGCTACATCTTCTGTTGGTTCATACAGTAATGCAACACCTTCTGGTGGTTCATACAGTAATGCTACACCTTCTGGTAGTTCATAGAGTAATGCTACACCTTCTGTTGCTTCATACAGTAATGCTAAACCTTCTGTTGGTTCATACAATAATGTTACACCTTCTGGTAGTTCATAAAATAATGCTACACCTTCTGGTGGTTCATACAGTAATGCTACACCTTCTGGTAGTTCATACAGTAATGCTACACCTTCTGTTGGTTCATACAGTTATGCTACACCTACTGGTAGTTCATACAATAATGCTACAACTTCTGTTGGTTCATAGAGTAATGCTACACCTTGTGGTAGTTCATACAGTAATGCTACACCTACTGGTAGTTCATACATTAATGCTACACCTTCTGGTGGTTCATAGAGTAATGCTACACCTTCTGGTAGTTCATTCAATAATGCTACACCTTCTGGTGGTTCATACAATAATGCTACACCTTCTGGTAATTCATACAATAATGCTACACCTTCTGGTAGTTCATACAATAATGCTACACCTTCTGGTAGTTCATACAATTATGCTACACCTTCTGGTGGTTCATACAGTAATGCTACACCTTCTGTTGGTTCATAAAGTCATGCTACACCTTCTGTTATTTTTTAGAGTAATGCTACACCTTCTGGTGGTTTATAGAGTAATGCTACACCTTCTGGTAGTTCATACAATAATGCTAAACCTCCTGGTGGTTCATAGAGTAATGCTACACCTTCTGGTAGTTCATAGAGTAATGCTACACCTTCTGTTGATTCATTCAGTAATGCTACACCTTCTGGTAGTTCATACAGTAATGCTACACCTTCTGTTGGTTCATACAGTAATGCTACACCTTCTGGTGGTTCATAGAGTAATGCTACACCTTCTGGTAGTTCATACAATAATGCTAAACCTCCTGGTGATTCATACAGTAATACTACACCTTCTGGTAGTTCATACAATAATGCTACACCTTCTTTTAGTTCATAAACTAATGCTACACCTTCTGGTGGTTGATACAGTAATGCTACACCTTCTAGTAGTTCATACAGTAATGCTACACCTTCTTGTAGTTCATAGAGTAATGCTACACCTTCTGGTGGTTCATACAGTAATGCCTCACCTTCTGGTAGTTCATACAGTAATGCTACACCTTCTGTTGGTTCATACAGTTATGTTACACCTACTGGTAGTTCATACAATAATGCTACACCTTCTGTTGGTTCATAGAGTAATGCTACACTTTCTGGTTGTTCATACAGTAATGCTACACCTTCTGGTGGTTCATACAGTAATGCTACACCTTCTGGTAGTTCATACAGTAATGCTACACCTTCTGTTGGTTCATACAGTTATGTTACACCTACTGGTAGTTCATACAATAATGCTACACCTTCTGTTGGTTCATAGAGTAATGCTACACCTTTTGGTTGTTCATACAATAATGCTACAACTTCTGTTGGTTCATAGAGTAATGCTACACCTTCTGGTAGTTCATACAGTAATGCTACACCTACTGGTAGTTCATACATTAATGCTACACCTTCTGGTGGTTAATAGAGTAATGCTACACCTTCTGGTAGTTCATACAATAATGCTACACCTTCTGGTGGTTCATACAATAATGCTACACCTTCTGGTAGTTCATACAATAATGCTACACCTTCTGGTAGTTCATACAATAATGCTACACCTTCTGGTAGTTCATACAATTATGCTACAGCTTCTGGTGGTTCATACAGTAATGCTACACCTCCTGTTAGTTCATAAAGTCATGCTACACCTTCTGTTATTTCATAGAGTAATGCTACACCTTTTGGTGGTTCATAGAGTAATGCTACACCTTCTGGTAGTTCATACAATAATGCTACACCTCCTGGTGGTTCATACAGTAATGCTACACCTTCTGGTAGTTCATAGAGTAATGCTCCACCTTCTGTTGGTTCATAGAGTAATGCTACACCTTCAGTTGATTTATACAGTAATGCTACACCTTCTGGTAGTTCATACAGTAATGCTACACCTTCTGTTGGTTCATACAGTAATGCTACACCTTCTGGTAGTTCATACAATAATGCTACACCTTCTGGTAATTCATAAACTAATGCTACACCATCTGGTGGTTGATACAGTAATGCTACACCTTCTAGTAGTTCATACAGTAATGCTACACCTTCTGTTGGTTCATAGAGTAATGCGACACCTTCTGTTGGTTCATACAATAATGCTACACCTTCTGGTATTTCATAAAATAATGTTACCCCTTCTGGTGGTTCATACAGTAATGCTACACCTTCTAGTAGTTCATACAGTAATGCTACACCTTCTGTTGGTTCATACAGTTATGTTGCACCTACTGGTAGTTCATACAATAATGCTACACCTTCTGTTGGTTCATAGAGTAATGCTACACCTTCTGGTAGTTCATACAGTAATGCTACACCTTCTAATGGTTCATACAGTAATGCTACAACTTCTAGTAGTTCATACAGTAATGCCACACCTTCTGTTATTTCATAGAGTAATGCTACACCTTCCGTTGGTTCATACAGTAATGCTACACCTTCTGGTAGTTCATAGAGTAATGCTACACCTTCTGGTAGTTCATACAGTAATGCCACACCTTCTGTTATTTCATAGAGTAATGCTACACCTTCTGGTGGTTCATACAATAATGCTACACCTACTGGTAGTTTATACAATAATGCTACACCTTCTGGTGGTTCATAAAGTAATGCTACATCTTCTGTTGGTTCATACCATAATGATACACCTTCTGGTAGTTCATAGAGTAATGCTACATTTTCTGTTGCTTCATACAGTAATGCTAAACCTTCTGTTGGTTCATACAATAATGCTACACCTTCTGGTAGTTCATAAAATAATGCTACACCTTCTGGTGGTTCATACAGTAATGCTACACCTTCTGGTAGTTCATACAGTAATGCTACACCTTCTGTTGGTTCATACAGTTATGCTACACCTACTGGTAGTTCATACAATAATGCTACAACTTCTGTTGGTTCATAGAGTAATGCTACACCTACTGGTAGTTCATACATTAATGCGACACCTTCTGGTGGTTCATACAGTAATGCTATACCTTCTGGTAGTTTATACAATAATGCTACACCTTCTGTTGGTTCATAGAGTAATGCTACACCTTCTGGTAGTTCATAGAGTAATGCTACACCTTCTCGTAGTTCATAGAGTAATGCTCCAACTTCAGTTGGTTCATAGAGTAATGCAACACCTTCTGTTGGTTCATACAGTTATGCTACTGCTACTGGTAGTTAATACAATAATGCTACAACTTCTGTTGGTTCATAGAGTAATGCTACACCTTCTGGTAGTTCATACAGTAATGCTACACCTACTGTTAGTTCATACATTATTGCTACACCTTCTGGTGGTTCATAAAGTAATGCTACACCTTCTGGTAGTTCATACAATAATGCTACACCTTCTGGTGGTTCATACAATAATGCTACACCTTCTGGTAGTTCATACAATAATGCTACACCTTCTGGTAGTTCATACATTAATGTGACACCTTCTGGTGGTTCATACAGTAATGCTACACCTTCTGCTAGTTCATACAGTAATGCTACACCTTCTGTTGGTTCATGAAGTCATGCTACACCTTCTGGTAGTTCATAGAGTAATGCTACACCTTTTGGTGCTTCATAGAATAATGCTACACCTTCTGGTAGTTCATACAATAATGCTACACCTCCTGGTGGTTCATAAAGTAATGCTACACCTTCTGGTAGTTCATAGAGTAATGCTCCACCTTCTGTTGGTTCATAGAGTAATGCTACACCTTCTGTTGGTTCATACAGTAATGCTACACCTTCTGTTGGTTCATACAGTTATGCTACACCTACTGGTAGTTCATACAATAATGCTACAACTTCTGTTGGTTCATAGAGTAATGCTACACCTTCTGGTAGTTCATACAGTAATGCTACACCTACTGGTAGTTCATACATTAATGCGACACCTTCTGGTGGTTCATACAGTAATGCTACACCTTCTGGTAGTTCATACAGTAATGCTACACCTTCTGTTAGTTCATAAAGTCATGCTACACCTTCTGGTAGTTCATAGAGTAATGCTACACCTTTTGGTGCTTCATAGAATAATGCTACACCTTCTGGTAGTTCATACAATAATGCTACATCTCCTGGTGGTTCATACAGTAATGCTACACCTTCTGGTAGTTCATAGAGTAATGCTCCACCTTCTGTTGGTTCATAGAGTAATGCTACACCTTCTGTTGGTTCATACAGTAATGCTACACCTTCTGTTTGTTCATACAGTAATGCTACACCTTTTGGTGCTTCATAGAATAATGCTACACCTTCTGGTAGTTCATACAATAATGCTACATCTCCTGGTGGTTCATACAGTAATGCTACACCTTCTGGTAGTTCATAGAGTAATGCTCCACCTTCTGTTGGTTCATACAATAACGCTACACCTTCTGGTAGTTCATACAATAATGCTACACCTTCTGGTAGTTCATACAGTAATGCTACACCTTCTGGTAGTTCATACAATAATGCTACACCTTCTGGTGGTTCATACAATAACGCTACACCTTCTGGTAGTTCATACAATAATGCTACACCTTCTGGTAGTTCATACAGTAATGCTACACCTTCTGTTGGTTCATAAAGTCATGCTACACCTTCTGGTAGTTCATAAAGTAATGCTACACCTTCTGGTGGTTCATAGAGTAATGCTACACCCTCTGGTAGTTCATACAATAATGCTACACCTCCTGGTGGTTTATACAGTAATGCTACACCTTCTGGTAGTTCATAGAGTAATGCTCCACCTTCTGTTGGTTTATAGAGTAATGCTACACCTTCTGTTGGTTCATACAGTAATGCTACACATTCTGTTTGTTCATACAGTAATGCTACACCTTCTGGTAGTTCATAGAGTAATGCTACACCTTTGGGTAGTTCATAGAGTAATGCTACACCTTCTGTTATTTCATAGAGTAATGCTACACCTTCTGTTATTTCATAGAGTAATGCTACACCTTCTGGTGGTTCATACAGTAATGCTACGCCTTCTGGTAGTTCATAGAGTAATGCTACACCTTCTGGTAGTTCATAGAGTAATGCTACACCTTCTGGTATTTCATAGAATAATGCTACAGCTTCTGGTAGTTCATATAGTAATGCTACACCTTCTTGTGGTTCATAGAATAATGCTACACCTTCTGGTAGTTCATACAGTAATGCTACACCTTCTGGTGGTTCATACAGTAATGCTACACCTTCTGGTAGTTCATAGAGTAATGCTACACCTTCTGGTAGTTCATAGAGTAATGCTACACCTTCTGGTATTTCATATAGTAATGCTACACCTTCTGGTGGTTCATAGAGTAATGCTACACTTTCTGGTAGTTGATACAGTAATGCTACACCTTCTGGTAGTTCATAGAGTAATGCTACACCTTCTGTTGGTTCATAGAGTAATGCGACACCTTCTGTTGGTTCATACAATAATGCTACACCTTCTGGTAGTTCATAGAGTAATGCTACACCTTCTGTTGGTTCATAGAGTAATGCGACACCTTCTGTTGGTTCATACAGTAATGCTACACCTTCTGGTAGTTCATACAATAATGCTACACCTTCTGGTAATTCATAAACTAATGCTACACCATCTGGTGGTTGATACAGTAATGCTACACCTTCTAGTAGTTCATACAGTAATGCTACACCTTCTGTTGGTTCATAGAGTAATGCGACACCTTCTGTTGGTTCATACAATAATGCTACACCTTCTGGTATTTCATAAAATAATGTTACCCCTTCTGGTGGTTCATACAGTAATGCTACACCTTCTAGTAGTTCATACAGTAATGCTACACCTTCTGTTGGTTCATACAGTTATGTTGCACCTACTGGTAGTTCATACAATAATGCTACACCTTCTGTTGGTTCATAGAGTAATGCTACACCTTCTGGTAGTTCATACAGTAATGCTACACCTTCTAATGGTTCATACAGTAATGCTACAACTTCTAGTAGTTCATACAGTAATGCCACACCTTCTGTTATTTCATAGAGTAATGCTACACCTTCCGTTGGTTCATACAGTAATGCTACACCTTCTGGTAGTTCATAGAGTAATGCTACACCTTCTGGTAGTTCATACAGTAATGCCACACCTTCTGTTATTTCATAGAGTAATGCTACACCTTCTGGTGGTTCATACAATAATGCTACACCTACTGGTAGTTTATACAATAATGCTACACCTTCTGGTGGTTCATAAAGTAATGCTACATCTTCTGTTGGTTCATACCATAATGATACACCTTCTGGTAGTTCATAGAGTAATGCTACATTTTCTGTTGCTTCATACAGTAATGCTAAACCTTCTGTTGGTTCATACAATAATGCTACACCTTCTGGTAGTTCATAAAATAATGCTACACCTTCTGGTGGTTCATACAGTAATGCTACACCTTCTGGTAGTTCATACAGTAATGCTACACCTTCTGTTGGTTCATACAGTTATGCTACACCTACTGGTAGTTCATACAATAATGCTACAACTTCTGTTGGTTCATAGAGTAATGCTACACCTACTGGTAGTTCATACATTAATGCGACACCTTCTGGTGGTTCATACAGTAATGCTATACCTTCTGGTAGTTTATACAATAATGCTACACCTTCTGTTGGTTCATAGAGTAATGCTACACCTTCTGGTAGTTCATAGAGTAATGCTACACCTTCTCGTAGTTCATAGAGTAATGCTCCAACTTCAGTTGGTTCATAGAGTAATGCAACACCTTCTGTTGGTTCATACAGTTATGCTACACCTACTGGTAGTTAATACAATAATGCTACAACTTCTGTTGGTTCATAGAGTAATGCTACACCTTCTGGTAGTTCATACAGTAATGCTACACCTTCTGGTAGTTCATACAATAATGCTACACCTTCTGGTGGTTCATACAATAACGCTACACCTTCTGGTAGTTCATACAATAATGCTACACCTTCTGGTAGTTCATACAGTAATGCTACACCTTCTGTTGGTTCATAAAGTCATGCTACACCTTCTGGTAGTTCATAAAGTAATGCTACACCTTCTGGTGGTTCATAGAGTAATGCTACACCTTCTGGTAGTTCATACAATAATGCTACACCTCCTGGTGGTTTATACAGTAATGCTACACCTTCTGGTAGTTCATAGAGTAATGCTCCACCTTCTGTTGGTTTATAGAGTAATGCTACACCTTCTGTTGGTTCATACAGTAATGCTACACATTCTGTTTGTTCATACAGTAATGCTACACCTTCTGGTAGTTCATAGAGTAATGCTACACCTTTGGGTAGTTCATAGAGTAATGCTACACCTTCTGTTATTTCATAGAGTAATGCTACACCTTCTGTTATTTCATAGAGTAATGCTACACCTTCTGGTGGTTCATACAGTAATGCTACGCCTTCTGGTAGTTCATAGAGTAATGCTACACCTTCTGGTAGTTCATAGAGTAATGCTACACCTTCTGGTATTTCATAGAATAATGCTACAGCTTCTGGTAGTTCATATAGTAATGCTACACCTTCTTGTGGTTCATAGAATAATGCTACACCTTCTGGTAGTTCATACAGTAATGCTACACCTTCTGGTGGTTCATACAGTAATGCTACACCTTCTGGTAGTTCATAGAGTAATGCTACACCTTCTGGTAGTTCATAGAGTAATGCTACACCTTCTGGTATTTCATATAGTAATGCTACACCTTCTGGTGGTTCATAGAGTAATGCTACACTTTCTGGTAGTTGATACAGTAATGCTACACCTTCTGGTAGTTCATAGAGTAATGCTACACCTTCTGTTGGTTCATAGAGTAATGCGACACCTTCTGTTGGTTCATACAATAATGCTACACCTTCTGGTAGTTCATAGAGTAATGCTACACCTTCTGTTGGTTCATAGAGTAATGCGACACCTTCTGTTGGTTCATACAGTAATGCTACACCTTCTGGTAGTTCATACAATAATGCTACACCTTCTGGTAATTCATAAACTAATGCTACACCATCTGGTGGTTGATACAGTAATGCTACACCTTCTAGTAGTTCATACAGTAATGCTACACCTTCTGTTGGTTCATAGAGTAATGCGACACCTTCTGTTGGTTCATACAATAATGCTACACCTTCTGGTATTTCATAAAATAATGTTACCCCTTCTGGTGGTTCATACAGTAATGCTACACCTTCTAGTAGTTCATACAGTAATGCTACACCTTCTGTTGGTTCATACAGTTATGTTGCACCTACTGGTAGTTCATACAATAATGCTACACCTTCTGTTGGTTCATAGAGTAATGCTACACCTTCTGGTAGTTCATACAGTAATGCTACACCTTCTAATGGTTCATACAGTAATGCTACAACTTCTAGTAGTTCATACAGTAATGCCACACCTTCTGTTATTTCATAGAGTAATGCTACACCTTCCGTTGGTTCATACAGTAATGCTACACCTTCTGGTAGTTCATAGAGTAATGCTACACCTTCTGGTAGTTCATACAGTAATGCCACACCTTCTGTTATTTCATAGAGTAATGCTACACCTTCTGGTGGTTCATACAATAATGCTACACCTACTGGTAGTTTATACAATAATGCTACACCTTCTGGTGGTTCATAAAGTAATGCTACATCTTCTGTTGGTTCATACCATAATGATACACCTTCTGGTAGTTCATAGAGTAATGCTACATTTTCTGTTGCTTCATACAGTAATGCTAAACCTTCTGTTGGTTCATACAATAATGCTACACCTTCTGGTAGTTCATAAAATAATGCTACACCTTCTGGTGGTTCATACAGTAATGCTACACCTTCTGGTAGTTCATACAGTAATGCTACACCTTCTGTTGGTTCATACAGTTATGCTACACCTACTGGTAGTTCATACAATAATGCTACAACTTCTGTTGGTTCATAGAGTAATGCTACACCTACTGGTAGTTCATACATTAATGCGACACCTTCTGGTGGTTCATACAGTAATGCTATACCTTCTGGTAGTTTATACAATAATGCTACACCTTCTGTTGGTTCATAGAGTAATGCTACACCTTCTGGTAGTTCATAGAGTAATGCTACACCTTCTCGTAGTTCATAGAGTAATGCTCCAACTTCAGTTGGTTCATAGAGTAATGCAACACCTTCTGTTGGTTCATACAGTTATGCTACACCTACTGGTAGTTAATACAATAATGCTACAACTTCTGTTGGTTCATAGAGTAATGCTACACCTTCTGGTAGTTCATACAGTAATGCCACACCTTCTGTTATTTCATAGAGTAATGCTACACCTTCTGGTGGTTCATACAATAATGCTACACCTACTGGTAGTTTATACAATAATGCTACACCTTCTGGTGGTTCATAAAGTAATGCTACATCTTCTGTTGGTTCATACCATAATGATACACCTTCTGGTAGTTCATAGAGTAATGCTACATTTTCTGTTGCTTCATACAGTAATGCTAAACCTTCTGTTGGTTCATACAATAATGCTACACCTTCTGGTAGTTCATAAAATAATGCTACACCTTCTGGTGGTTCATACAGTAATGCTACACCTTCTGGTAGTTCATACAGTAATGCTACACCTTCTGTTGGTTCATACAGTTATGCTACACCTACTGGTAGTTCATACAATAATGCTACAACTTCTGTTGGTTCATAGAGTAATGCTACACCTACTGGTAGTTCATACATTAATGCGACACCTTCTGGTGGTTCATACAGTAATTCTATACCTTCTGGTAGTTTATACAATAATGCTACACCTTCTGTTGGTTCATAGAGTAATGCTACACCTTCTGGTAGTTCATAGAGTAATGCTACACCTTCTCGTAGTTCATAGAGTAATGCTCCAACTTCAGTTGGTTCATAGAGTAATGCAACACCTTCTGTTGGTTCATACAGTTATGCTACACCTACTGGTAGTTAATACAATAATGCTACAACTTCTGTTGGTTCATAGAGTAATGCTACACCTTCTGGTAGTTCATACAGTAATGCTACACCTACTGTTAGTTCATACATTATTGCTACACCTTCTGGTGGTTCATAAAGTAATGCTACACCTTCTGGTAGTTCATACAATAATGCTACACCTTCTGGTGGTTCATACAATAATGCTACACCTTCTGGTAGTTCATACAATAATGCTACACCTTCTGGTAGTTCATACATTAATGTGACACCTTCTGGTGGTTCATACAGTAATGCTACACCTTCTGCTAGTTCATACAGTAATGCTACACCTTCTGTTGGTTCATAAAGTCATGCTACACCTTCTGGTAGTTCATAGAGTAATGCTACACCTTTTGGTGCTTCATAGAATAATGCTACACCTTCTGGTAGTTCATACAATAATGCTACACCTCCTGGTGGTTCATAAAGTAATGCTACACCTTCTGGTAGTTCATAGAGTAATGCTCCACCTTCTGTTGGTTCATAGAGTAATGCTACACCTTCTGTTGGTTCATACAGTAATGCTACACCTTCTGTTGGTTCATACAGTTATGCTACACCTACTGGTAGTTCATACAATAATGCTACAACTTCTGTTGGTTCATAGAGTAATGCTACACCTTCTGGTAGTTCATACAGTAATGCTACACCTACTGGTAGTTCATACATTAATGCGACACCTTCTGGTGGTTCATACAGTAATGCTACACCTTCTGGTAGTTCATACAGTAATGCTACACCTTCTGTTAGTTCATAAAGTCATGCTACACCTTCTGGTAGTTCATAGAGTAATGCTACACCTTTTGGTGCTTCATAGAATAATGCTACACCTTCTGGTAGTTCATACAATAATGCTACATCTCCTGGTGGTTCATACAGTAATGCTACACCTTCTGGTAGTTCATAGAGTAATGCTCCACCTTCTGTTGGTTCATAGAGTAATGCTACACCTTCTGTTGGTTCATACAGTAATGCTACACCTTCTGTTTGTTCATACAGTAATGCTACACCTTTTGGTGCTTCATAGAATAATGCTACACCTTCTGGTAGTTCATACAATAATGCTACATCTCCTGGTGGTTCATACAGTAATGCTACACCTTCTGGTAGTTCATAGAGTAATGCTCCACCTTCTGTTGGTTCATACAATAACGCTACACCTTCTGGTAGTTCATACAATAATGCTACACCTTCTGGTAGTTCATACAGTAATGCTACACCTTCTGGTAGTTCATACAATAATGCTACACCTTCTGGTGGTTCATACAATAAAGCTACACCTTCTGGTAGTTCATACAATAATGCTACACCTTCTGGTAGTTCATACAGTAATGCTACACCTTCTGTTGGTTCATAAAGTCATGCTACACCTTCTGGTAGTTCATAAAGTAATGCTACACCTTCTGGTGGTTCATAGAGTAATGCTACACCTTCTGGTAGTTCATACAATAATGCTACACCTCCTGGTGGTTTATACAGTAATGCTACACCTTCTGGTAGTTCATAGAGTAATGCTACACCTTTGGGTAGTTCATAGAGTAATGCTACACCTTCTGTTATTTCATAGAGTAATGCTACACCTTCTGTTATTTCATAGAGTAATGCTACACCTTCTGGTGGTTCATACAGTAATGCTACGCCTTCTGGTAGTTCATAGAGTAATGCTACACCTTCTGGTAGTTCATAGAGTAATGCTACACCTTCTGGTATTTCATAGAATAATGCTACAGCTTCTGGTAGTTCATATAGTAATGCTACACCTTCTGGTGGTTCATAGAATAATGCTACACCTTCTGGTAGTTCATACAGTAATGCTACACCTTCTGGTGGTTCATACAGTAATGCTACACCTTCTGGTAGTTCATAGAGTAATGCTACACCTTCTGGTAGTTCATAGAGTAATGCTACACCTTCTGGTATTTCATATAGTAATGCTACACCTTCTGGTGGTTCATAGAGTAATGCTACACTTTCTGGTAGTTGATACAGTAATGCTACACCTTCTGGTAGTTCATAAAATAATGATACACCTTCTGTTGGTTCATACAGTTATGCTACACCTACTGGTAGTTCATACAATAATGCTTCACCCTCTGGTGGTTCATACAGTTATGCTACACCTACTGGTAGTTCATAGAATAATGCTTCACCCTCTGGTGGTTCATAGAGTAATGCTACAACTTCTGGTAGTTCATACAATAATGCTACACCTTCTGGTGGTTGATACAATAATGCTACACCTTCTGGTAGTTCATACAATAATGCTACACCTCCTGGTGGTTCATACAGTAATGCTACACCTTCTGGTAGCTCATAAATTGAATAATGCTCCAACTTCTGTTGGTTCATAGAGTAATGCAACACCTTCTGGTGGTTCATACAGTAATGCTATACCTTCTGGTAGTTTATACAATAATGCTACACCTTCTGTTGGTTCATAGAGTAATGCTACACCTTCTGGTAGTTCATAGAGTAATGCTACACCTTCTGGTAGTTTATAGAGTAATGCTCCTACTTCAGTTGGTTCATAGAGTAATGCAACACCTTCTGTTGGTTCATACAGTAATGCTACACCTTCTGTTTGTTCATACAGTAATGCTACACCTTCTGGTAGTTCATAGAGTAATGCTACACCTTTGGGTAGTTCATAGAGTAATGCTACACCTTCTGTTATTTCATAGAGTAATGCTACACCTTCTGTTATTTCATAGAGTAATGCTACACCTTCTGGTGGTTCATACAGTAATGCTACACCTTCTGGTGGTTCATACAATAACGCTACACCTTCTGGTAGTTCATACAATAATGCTACACCTTCTGGTAGTTCATACAATAATGCTACACCTTTTGGTGGTTCATACAGTAATGCTACACCTTCTGGTAGTTCATACAGTAATGCTACACCTTCTGTTGGTTCATAAAGTCATGGTACACCTTCTGGTAGTTCATAGAGTAATGCTACACCTTTTGGAGCTTCATAGAATAATGCTACACCTTCTGGTAGTTCATACAATAATGCTACACCTCCTGGTGGTTCATACAGTAATGCTACACCTTCTGTTTGTTCATACAGTAATGCTACACCTTCTGGTAGTTCATAGAGTAATGCTACACCTTTGGGTAGTTCATAGAGTAATGCTACACCTTCTGTTATTTCATAGAGTAATGCTACAACTTCTGGTGGTTCATAGAGTAATGCTACACCTTCTGGTAGTTCATAGAGTAATGCTACACCTTCTGTTATTTAATAGAGTAATGGTACACCTTCTGGTAGTTCATACAATAATGCTACACCTTCTGGTGGTTCATACAATAACGCTACACCTTCTGGTAGTTCATACAATAATGCTAAACCTTCTGGTAGTTCATACAATAATGCTACACCTTTTGGTGGTTCATACAGTAATGCTACACCTTCTGGTAGTTCATACAGTTATGCTACACCTTCTGTTGGTTCATAAAGTCATGGTACACCTTCTGGTAGTTCATAGAGTAATGCTACACCTTTTGGAGCTTCATAGAATAATGCTACACCTTCTGGTAGTTCATACAATAATGCTACACCTCCTGGTGGTTCATACAGTAATGCTACACCTTCTGGTAGTTCATAGAGTAATGCTCCACCTTCTGTTGGTTCATAGAGTAATGATACACCTTCTGTTGGTTCATACAGTAATGCTACACCTTCTGTTTGTTCATACAATAATGCTACACCTTCTGGTTGTTCATAGAGTAATGCTACACCTACTGGTAGTTCATACAGTAATGCTACACCTTCTGGTGGTTCATAGAGTAATGCTACACCTTCTGGTAGTTCATACAATAATGCTACACCTTCTGGTGGTTCATACAATAACGCTACACCTTCTGGTAGTTCATACAATAATGCTACACCTTCTGGTAGTTCATAGAGTAATGCTACACCTTCTGTTGGTTCATAAAGTCATGCTACACCTTCTGGTAGTTCATAGAGTAATGCTACACCTTCTGGTGGTTCATAGAGTAATGATACACCTTCTGGTAGTTCATACAATAATGCTACACCTCCTGGTGGTTCATACAGTAATGCTACACCTTCTGGTAGTTCATAGAGTAATGCTCCACCTTCTGTTGGTTCATAGAGTAATCCTACACCTTCTGTTGGTTCATACAGTAATGCTACACCTTCTGTTTGTTCATACAGTAATGCTAAACCTTCTGGTAGTTCATAGAGTAATGCTACACCTTTGAGTAGTTAATAGAGTAATGCTACACCTTCTGTTATTTCATAGAGTAATGCTACACCTTCTGTTATTTCATAGAGTAATGCTACACCTTCTGGTGGTTCATACAGTAATGCTACACCTTCTGGTAGTTCATAGAGTAATGCTACACCTTCTGGTGGTTCATAGAGTAATGCTACACCTTCTAGTATTTCATAGAGTAATGCTACAGCTTCTGGTAGTTCATATAGTAATGCTACACCTTCTGGTGGTTCATAGAGTAATGCAACACCTTCTGGTACTTTATACAGTAATGCTACACCTTCTGGTAGTTCTTAAAATAATGCTACACCTTCTGATGGTTCATCCAGTTATGCTACACCTACTGGTAGTTCATACAATAATGCTTCACCCTCTGGTGGTTCATACAGTAATGCTACACCTTCTGGTAGTTCATAGAGTAATGCTCCACCTTCTGTTGGTTCATAGAGTAATGCCACACCTTCTGTTGATTCATACAGTAATGCTACACCTTCTGTTTGTTCATACAGTAATGCTACACCTTCTGGTAGTTCATAGAGTAATGCTACACCTTTGGGTAGTTCATAGAGTAATGCTACACCTTCTGTTATTTCATAGAGTAATGCTACACCTTCTGTTATTTCATAGAGTAATGCTACACCTTCTGGTAGTTCATAGAGTAATGCTACACCTTCTGGTAGTTCATAGAGTAATGCTTCACCTTCTGGTAGTTCATAGAGTAATGCTACACCTTCTGGTATTTCATAGAAGAATGCTACAGCTTCTGGTAGTTCATATAGTAATGCTACACCTTCTGTTGGTTCATAGAATAATGCTAAACCTTCTGGTAGTTCATACAGTAATGCTACACCTTCTGTTGGTTCATAGAGTAATGCTACACCTTCTGGTAGTTCATAGAGTAATGCTACACCTTCTGGTAGTTCATAGAGTAATGCTACACCTTCTGGTATTTCATATAGTAATGCTACACCTTCTGGTGGTTCATAGAGTAATGCTACACCTTCTGGTTGTTCATAGAATAATGCTACACCTTCTGGTAGTTGATACAGTAATGCTACACCTTCTGGTAGTTCATAAAATAATGCTACACCTTCTGTTGGTTCATACAGTTATGCTACACCTACTGGTATTTCATACAATAATGCTTCACCCTCTGGTGGTTCATACAGTTATGCTACACCTACTGGTAGTTCATAGAATAATGCTTCACCCTCTGGTGGTTCATAGAGTAATGCTACAACTTCTGGTAGTTCATACAATAATGCTACACCTTCTGGTGGTTCATACAATAATGCTACACCTTCTGGTCGTTCATACAATAATGCTACACCTTCTGGTAGTTCATACAATAATGCTACACCTTCTGCTGGTTCATACAGTAATGCTGCACCTTCTGTTGGTTCATAAAATCATGCTACACCTTCTGGTAGTTCATAGAGTAATGCTTCCCCTTCTGGTGGTTCATAGAGTAATGCTACACCTTCTGGTAGTTCATACAATAATGCTACACCTCCTGGTGGTTCATACAGTAATGCTACACCTTCTGGTAGCTCATTCATAGAGTAATGCTCCAACTTCTGTTGGTTCATAGAGTAATGCAACACTTTCTGGTGGTTCATACAGTAATGCTATACCTTCTGGTAGTTTATACAATAATGCAACACCTTCTGGTAGTTCATAGAGTAATGCTTCCCCTTCTGGTGGTTCATAGAGTAATGCTACACCTTCTGGTAGTTCATACAATAATGCTACACCTCCTGGTGGTTCATACAGTAATGCTACACCTTCTGGTAGCTCATTCATAGAGTAATGCTCCAACTTCAGTTGGTTCATAGAGTAATGCAACACCTTCTGTTGGTTCATACAGTAATGCTACACCTTCTGTTTGTTCATACAGTAATGCTACACCTTCTGGTAGTTCATACATTAATGCTACAACTTCTGTTATTTCATAGAGTAATGCTACAACTTCTGGTGGTTCATAGAGTAATGCTACACCTTCTTGTAGTTCATAGAGTAATGCTACACCTTCTGTTATTTAATAGAGTAATGCTACAACTTCTGGTGGTTCATAGAGTAATGCTACACCTTCTGGTGGTTCATACAATAACGCTACACCTTCTGGTAGTTCATACAATAATGCTACACCTTCTGGTAGTTCATACAATAATGCTACACCTTTTGGTGGTTTATACAGTAATGCTACACCTTCTGGTAGTTCATACAGTATTGCTACACCTTCTGTTGGTTCATAAAGTCATGCTACACCTTCTGGTAGTTCATAGAGTAATGCTACACTTTTGGGTAGTTCATAGAGTAATGCTACACCTTCTGTTATTTCATAGAGTAATGCTACAACTTCTGGTGGTTCATAGAGTAATGCTACACCTTCTTGTAGTTCATAGAGTAATGCTACACCTTCTGTTATTTAATAGAGTAATGGTACACCTTCTGGTAGTTCATACAATAATGCTACACCTTCTGGTGGTTCATACAATAACGCTACACCTTCTGGTAGTTCATACAATAATGCTACACCTTCTGGTAGTTCATACAATAATGCTACACCTTTTGGTGGTTTATACAGTAATGCTACACCTTCTGGTAGTTCATACAGTATTGCTACACCTTCTGTTGGTTCATAAAGTCATGCTACACCTTCTGGTAGTTCATAGAGTAATGCTCCACCTTCTGTTGGTTCATAGAGTAATGATACACCTTCTGTTGGTTCATACAGTAATGCTACACCTTCTGTTTGTTCATACAGTAATGCTACACCTTCTGGTTGTTCATAGAGTAATGTTACACCTACTGGTAGTTCATACAGTAATGCTACACCTTCTGGTGGTTCATAGAGTAATGCTTCACCTTCTGGTAGTTCATACAATAATGCTACACCTTCTGGTGGTTCATACAATAACGTTACACCTTCTGGTAGTTCATACAATAATGCTACACCTTCTGGTAGTTCATACAGTAATGCTACACCTTCTGTTGGTTCATAAAGTCATGCTACACCTTCTGGTAGTTCATAGAGTAATGCTACACCTTCTGGTGGTTCATAGAGTAATGCTACACCTTCTGGTAGTTCATACAATAATGCTACACCTCCTGGTGGTTCATTCAGTAATGCTACACCTTCTGGTAGTTTATAGAGTAATGCTCCACCTTCTGTTGGTTCATAGAGTAATGCTACACCTTCTGTTGGTTCATACAGTAATGCTACACCTTCTGTTTGTTCATACAGTAATGCTACACCTTCTGTTATTTCATAGAGTAATGCTACACCTTCTGTTATTTCATAGAGTAATGCTACACCTTCTGGTGGTTCATACAGTAATGCTACACCTTCTGGTAGTTCATAGAGTAATGGTACACCTTCTGGTAGTTCATAGAGTAATGCTACACCTTCTCGTATTTCATAGAGTAATGCTACAGCTTCTGGTAGTTCATATAGTAATGCTACACCTTCTGGTGGTTCATAGAGTAATGCAACACCTTCTGGTAGTTTATACAGTAATGCTACACCTTCTGGTAGTTCATAAAATAATGCTACACCTTCTGATGGTTCATACAGTTATGCTACACCTACTGGTAGTTCATACAATAATGCTTCACCCTCTGGTGGTTCATACAGTAATGCTACACCTTCTGGTAGTTCATAGAGTAATGCTCCACCTTCTGTTGGTTCATAGAGTAATGCTACACCTTCTGTTGGTTCATACAGTAATGCTACACCTTCTGTTTGTTCATACAGTAATGCTACACCTTCTGGTAGTTCATAGAGTAATGCTACACCTTTGGGTAGTTCATAGAGTAATGCTACACCTTCTGTTATTTCAAAGAGTAATGCTACACCTTCTGTTATTTCATAGAGTAATGCTACACCTTCTGGTGGTTCATACAGTAATGCTACACCTTCTGGTATTTCATAGAGTAATGCTACACCTTCTGGTAGTTCATAGAGTAATGCTACACCTTCTGGTATTTCATAGAGTAATGCTACAGCTTCTGGTAGTTCATATAGTAATGCTACACCTTCTGGTGGTTCATAGAGTAATGCTACACCTTTTGGTAGTTCATACAGTAATGCTACACCTTCTGGTAGTTCATAAAATAATGCTACACCTTCTGTTGGTTCATACAGTTATGCTACACCTACTGGTAGTTCATACAATAATGCTTCACCCTCTGGTGGTTCATAGAGTAATGCTACAACTTCTGGTAGTTCATACAATAATGCTACACCTTCTGGTGGTTCATACAATAATGCTACACCTTCTGGTAGTTCATACAATAATGCTACACCTTCTGGTAGTTCATACAATAATGCTACACCTTCTGCTGGTTCATACAGTAATGCTACACCTTCTGTTGGTTCATAAAGTCATGCTACACCTTCTGGTAGTTCATAGAGTAATGCTACACCTTCTGGTGGTTCATAGAGTAATGCTACACCTTCTGGAAGTTCATACAATAATGCTACACCTCCTGGTGGTTCATACAGTAATGCTACACCTTCTGGTAGTTCATTCATAGAGTAATGCTCCAACTTCTGTTGGTTCATAGAGTAATGCAACACCTTCTGGTGGTTCATTCAGTAATGCTATACCTTCTGGTAGTTTATACAATAATGCTACACCTTCTGTTGGTTCATAGAGTAATGCTACACCTTCTGGTAGTTCATAGAGTAATCCTACACCTTCTGGTAGTTCATAGAGTAATGCTACACCTTCTGGCAGTTCATAGAGTAATGCTACACCTTCTGGTGGTTCATAGAGTAATGCTACACCTTCTGGTAGTTCATACAATAATGCTACACCTCCTGGTGGTTCATACAGTAATGCTACACCTTCTGAACTATGAACTACCAGAAGGTGTAGCATTACTGTATGAACCACCAGAAGGTGTAGCTTTACTCTATGAAATAACAGAAGGTGTAGCATTACTCTATGAACTACCAGAAGGTGTAGCATTACTCTATGAACTACCAGAAGGTTTAGCATTACTCTATGAACCACCAGAAGTTATGGCATTATTGTATAAACTACCAGAAGGTGTAGCATTAATGTATGAACTACCAGAAGATGTAGCATTTTTTTATGAACTACCAGAAGGTGTAGCATTATTTTATGAACTACTAGAAGGTGTAGCATTATTGTATGAACCAACGGAAGCTATAGCATTGCTCTAAGAAACAACAGAAGGTTTAGCATTACTGTATGAACTACCAGTAGGTGTAGCATAACTGTATGAACCAACAGAAGGTGTAGCATTACTGTATAAACTACCTGGAGGCGTAGCATTACTGTATGAACTACCAGAAGGTGTAGCATTACACTATGAAATAACAGAAGGTGTAGCATTACTCTATGAACCACCAGAAGGTGTAGCATTACTCTATGAACTACCAGAAGGTGTAGCATTACTGTATGAACCACCAGAAGGTGTAGCTTTACTCTATGAAATAACAGAAGGTGTAGCATTACTCTATGAACTACCCAAAGGTGTAGCATTACTCTATGAACTACCAGAAGGTGTAGCATGACTCTATGAACCACCAGAAGTTATGACATTATTGTCTAAACTACCAGAAGGTGTAGCATTACTGTATGAACTACCAGAAGGTGTAGCATTACTGTATGAACCAACAGAAGACGTAGCATTACTCTATGAACTACCAGAAGGTGTGGCATTACTATATGAACTACCAGAAAGTGTAGCATTACTCTATGAACCACTAGAAGGTGTAGCATTACTGTATGAACTACCAGAAGGTGTAGCATTACTCTATGAACTAGAAGAAAGTGTAGCATTACTGTATGAACTAACAGAATGTGTGGCATTACTGTATGAACCAGCAGAAGGTGGAGCATTACTCTATGAACTACCAGAAGGTGTAGCATTACTGTATGAACCAACAGAAGATGTAGCATTACTCTATGAACTACCAGAAGATGTAGCATTACTCTATGAACCACCTGGAGGTGTAGCATTTTTGTATGAACTACCAGAAGCTATAGCATTGCTCTATGAACCAACAGAAGGTGTAGCATTACTCTATGAACTACCTGAAGGTGTAGCATTACTGTATGAACTACCAGAAGGTGTAGCATTACTCTATGAACTAGAAGAAGGTGTAGCATTACTGTATGAACTAACAGAATGTGTGGCATTACTGTATGAACCAGCAGAAGGTGGAGCATTACTCTATGAACTACCAGAAGGTGTAGCATTACTGTATGAACCAACAGAAGATGTAGCATTTTTGTATGAACTACCAGAAGCTATAGCATTACTCTATGAACCAACAGAAGGTGTAGCATTACTGTATGAACTACCTGAAGGTGTAGCATTACTGTATGAACTACCAGAAGGTGTAGCATTACTCTATGAAATAACAGAAGGTGTAGCATTACTCTATGAACTACCAGAAGGTCTAGCATTACTCTATAAACTACCAGTAGGTGTAGCATAACTGTATGAACCAACAGAAGGTGTAGCATTACTCTATGAACTACCAGAAGGTGTAGCATTACTGTATGAACCACCAGAAGGTGTAGCATTACTCTATGAACCAACAGAAGGTACTCTGGAAAATGATACAATTAACCTGATGAAAGGATTATTGCCCTACGATGAGGATTAATTCACTATTATTATGCGATGTGTGTACACGCATCACATACTGAAAGAAAACTTATTATTACAGATATTTTCAAATGTTTATTATACCCCCCCATGTACTCTGTATTTTCCATTAGTACTTGTATAATTAAGTGTCATAAGTTTCTAATATGATCTATAGGTCAGGTAGGGCCAGAAGTACCAACCCAAACACATTTGTGGGGATGAGGTCCTCTGCCTTCTTTTTGTCATTATTTGAAACCTAATACATAATATTGTTGACTCTCATTCATTTCTTGTATAAATAACTCGATCAGTATTTTCTTCTGTACTTCGACATACCTATGATTGTCAATTTTATTGCTCCTACCCTTAGCAATGTATGAAAAAATTAAATTAGACAAATAAAGTGAATTCAAAACAAAAAAAGGTGTGGCATTACTGTATGAACTACCAGAAGGTGTAGCATTACTTTATGAACCAACAGAAGGTGTAGCATTATTGTATGAACTACCAGTAGGTGTAGCATAACTGTATGACCCAATAAAAGGTGTAGCATTACTCTATGACTACCCAAAGGTGTAGCATTACTCTATGAACTACCAGTAGGTGTAGCATAACTGTATGAACCAACAGAAGGTGTAACATTACTGTATGAACTACCAGAAGGTGTAGCATTACTGTATGAACCACTAGAAGGTGTAGCATTTTTTTATGAACTACCAGAAGGTGTAGCATTATTGTATGAACCAACAGAAGGTGTAGCATTATTGAATGAACTACCAGAAGGTGTAGCATTACTGTATGAACTACCAGAAGGTGTAGCATTACTGTATGAACCACTAGAAGGTGTAGCATTTTTTTATGAACTACCAGAAGGTGTAGCATTACTGTATGAACCACCAGAAGGTGTAGCATTATTTTATGAACTACTAGAAGGTGTAGCATTATTGTATGAACCAACAGAAGCTATAGCATTGCTCTAAGAAACAACAGAAGGTTTAGCATTACTGTATGAACTACCAGTAGGTGTAGCATAACTGTATGAACCAACAGAAGGTGTAGCATTACTGTATAAACTACCTGGAGGCGTAGCATTACTGTATGAACTACCAGAAGGTGTAGCATTACACTATGAAATAACAGAAGGTGTAGCATTACTCTATGAACCACCAGAAGGTGTAGCATTACTCTATGAACTACCAGAAGGTGTAGCATTACTGTATGAACCACCAGAAGGTGTAGCTTTACTCTATGAAATAACAGAAGGTGTAGCATTACTCTATGAACTACCCAAAGGTGTAGCATTACTCTATGAACTACCAGAAGGTGTAGCATGACTCTATGAACCACCAGAAGTTATGACATTATTGTCTAAACTACCAGAAGGTGTAGCATTACTGTATGAACTACCAGAAGGTGTAGCATTACTGTATTAACCAACAGAAGACGTAGCATTACTCTATGAACTACCAGAAGGTGTGGCATTACTATATGAACTACCAGAAAGTGTAGCATTACTCTATGAACCACTAGAAGGTGTAGCATTACTGTATGAACTACCAGAAGGTGTAGCATTACTCTATGAACTAGAAGAAAGTGTAGCATTACTGTATGAACTAACAGAATGTGTGGCATTACTGTATGAACCAGCAGAAGGTGGAGCATTACTCTATGAACTACCAGAAGGTGTAGCATTACTGTATGAACCAACAGAAGATGTAACATTACTCTATGAACTACCAGAAGATGTAGCATTACTCTATGAACCACCAGGAGGTGTAGCATTTTTGTATGAACTACCAGAAGCTATAGCATTGCTCTATGAACCAACAGAAGGTGTAGCATTACTCTATGAACTACCTGAAGGTGTAGTATTACTGTATGAACTACCAGAAGGTGTAGCATTACTCTATGAACTAGAAGAAGGTGTAGAATTACTGTATGAACTAACAGAATGTGTGGCATTACTGTATGAACCAGCAGAAGGTGGAGCATTACTCTATGAACTACCAGAAGGTGTAGCATTACTGTATGAACCAACAGAAGATGTAGCATTTTTGTATGAACTACCAGAAGCTATAGCATTACTCTATGAACCAACAGAAGGTGTAGCATTACTGTATGAACTACCTGAAGGTGTAGCATTACTGTATGAACTACCAGAAGGTGTAGCATTACTCTATGAAATAACAGAAGGTGTAGCATTACTCTATGAACTACCAGAAGGTCTAGCATTACTCTATAAACTACCAGTAGGTGAAGCATAACTGTATGAACCAACAGAAGGTGTAGCATTACTCTATGAACTACCAGAAGGTGTAGCATTACTCTATGAACCAACAGAAGGTACTCTGGAAAATGATACAATTAACCTGATGAAAGGATTATTGCCCTACGATGAGGATTAATTCACTATTATTATGCGATGTGTGTACACGCATCACATACTGAAAGAAAACTTATTATTACAGATATTTTCGAATGTTTATTATACCCCCCCATGTACTCTGTATTTTCCATTAGTACTTGTATAATTAAGTGTCATAAGTTTCTAATATGATCTATAGGTCAGGTAGGACCAGAAGTACCAACCCAAACACATTTGTGGGGATGAGGTCCTCTGCCTTCTTTTTGTCATTATTTGAAACCTAATACATAATATTGTTGACTCTCATTCATTTCTTGTACAAATAACTCGATCAGTATTTTCTTCTGTACTTCGACATACCTATGATTGTCAATTTTATTGCTCCTACCCTTAGCAATGTATGAAAAAATTAAATTAGACAAATAAAGTGAATTCAAAACAAAAAAAGGTGTGGCATTACTGTATGAACTACCAGAAGGTGTAGCATTACTTTATGAACCAACAGAAGGTGTAGCATTATTGTATGAACTACCAGTAGGTGTAGCATAACTGTATGAACCAATAAAAGGTGTAGCATTACTCTATGAACTACCCAAAGGTGTAGCATTACTCTATGAACTACCAGAAGGTGTAGCATTACTGTATGAAGTACCAGAAGGTGTAGCATTACTTTATGAACCAACAGATGGTGTAGCATTATTATATGAACTACCAGTAGGTGTAGCATAACTGTATGAACCAACAGAAGGTGTAACATTACTGTATGAACTACCAGAAGGTGTAGCATTACTGTATGAACCACTAGAAGGTGTAGCATTTTTTTATGAACTACCAGAAGGTGTAGCATTATTGTATGAACCAACAGAAGGTGTAGCATTATTGAATGAACTACCAGAAGGTGTAGCATTACTGTATGAACCACCAGAAGGTGTAGCATTATTTTATGAACTACCAGAAGGTGTAGCATCATTGTATGAACCAACAGAAGCTATAGCATTGCTCTAAGAAACATCAGAAGGTTTAGCATTACTGTATGAACTACCAGTAGGTGTAGCATTACTGTATGAACCAACAGAAGGTGTAGCATTACTGTATAAACTACCTGAAGGCGTAGCATTACTGTATGAACTACCAGAAGGTGTAGCATTACACTATGAAATAACAGAAGGTGTAGCATTACTCTATGAACCACAAGAAGGGGTATTTTACTCTATGAACTACCAGAAGGTGTAGCATTACTGTATGAACCACCAGAAGGTGTAGCTTTACTCTATGAAATAACAGAAGGTGTAGCAGTACTCTATGAACTACCCAAAGGTGTAGCATTACTCTATGAACTACCAGAAGTTATGGCATTATTGTATAAACTACCAGAAGGTGTAGCATTACTGTATGAACTACCAGAAGGTGTAGCATTACTGTATGAACCAACAGAAGATGTAGCATTACTCTATGAACTACCAGAAGGTGTGGCATTACTATATGAACTACCAGAAAGTGTAGCATTACTCTATGAACCACTAGAAGGTGTAGCATTACTGTATAAACTACCAGAAGGTGTAGCATTACTCTATGAACTAGAAGAAAGTGTAGCATTACTGTATGAACTAACAGAATGTGTGGCATTACTGTATGAACCAGCAGAAGGTGGAGCATTACTCTATGAACTACCAGAAGGTGTAACATTACTGTATGAACCAACAGAAGATGTAGCATTACTCTATGAACTACCAGAAGATGTAGCATTACTCTATGAACCACCAGGAGGTGTAGCATTTTTGTATGAACTACCAGAAGCAATAGCATTGCTCTATGAACCAACAGAAGGTGTAGCATTACTGTATGAACTACCTGAAGGTGTAGCATTACTGTATGAACTACCAGAAGGTGTAGCATTACTCTATGAACTAGAAGAAGGTGTAGCATTACTGTATGAACTAACAGAATGTGTGGCATTACTGTATGAACCAGCAGAAGGTGGAGCATTACTCTATGAACTACCAGAAGGTGTAGCATTACTGTATGAACCAACAGAAGATGTAGCATTTTTGTATGAACTACCAGAAGCTATAGCATTACTCTATGAACCAACAGAAGGTGTAGCATTACTGTATGAACTACCTGAAGGTGTAGCATTACTGTATGAACTACCAGAAGGTGTAGCATTACTCTATGAAATAACAGAAGGTGTAGCATTACTCTATGAACTACCAGAAGGTCTACCATTACTCTATAAACTACCAGTAGGTGTAGCATAACTGTATGAACCAACAGAAGGTGTAGCATTACTCTATGAACTACCAGAAGGTGTAGCATTACTGTATGAACCACCAGAAGGTGTAGCATTACTCTATGAACCAACAGAAGGTACTCTGGAAAATGATACAATTAACCTGATAAAAAGGATTATTGCCCTACGATGAGGATTAATTCACTATTATTATGCGATGTGTATACACGAATCATATACTGAAAGAAAACTTATTATTACAGATATTTTCGAATGTTTATTATACCCCCCCATGTACTCTGTATTTTCCATTAGTACTTGTATAATTAAGTGTCATAAGTTTCTAATATGATCTATAAGTCAGGTAGGACCAGAAGTACCAACCCAAACACATTTGTGGGGATGAGGTCCTCTGCCTTCTTTTTGTCATTATTTGAAACCTAATACATAATATTGTTGACTCTCATTCATTTCTTGTATAAATAACTCGATCAGTATTTTCTTCTGTACTTCGACATACCTATGATTGTCAATTTTATTGCTCCTACCCTTAGCAATGTATGAAAAAATTAAATTAGACAAATAAAGTGAATTCAAAACAAATAAAGGTGTGGCATTACTGTATGAACTACCAGAAGGTGTAGCATTACTGTATGAACCAACAGAAGGTGTAGCATTATTGTATGAACTACCAGTAGGTGTAGCATAACTGTATGAACCAATAAAAGGTGTAGCATTACTCTATGAACTACCCAAAGGTGTAGCATTACTCTATGAACTACCAGAAGGTGTAGCATTACTGTATGAACTACCAGAAGGTGTAGCATTACTTTATGAACCAACAGAAGGTGTACCATTATTATATGAACTACCAGTAGGTGTAGCATAACTGTATGAACCAACAGAAGGTGTAACATTACTGTATGAACTACCAGAAGTTGTAGCATTACTGTATGAACCACCAGAAGGTGTAGCATTTTTTTATGAACTACCAGAAGGTGTAGCATTATTGTATGAACCAACAGAAGGTGTAGCATTATTGAATGAACTACCAGAAGGTGTAGCATTACTGTATGAACCACCAGAAGGTGTAGCATTATTTTATGAACTACCAGAAGGTGTAGCATTATTGTATGAACCAACAGAAGCTATAGCATTGCTCTAAGAAACAACAGAAGGTTTAGCAATACTGTATGAACTACCAGTAGGTGTAGCATTACTGTATGAACCAACAGAAGGTGTAGCATTACTGTATAAACTACCTGAAGGCGTAGCATTACTGTATGAACTACCAGAAGGTGTAGCATTACTGTATGAACCAACAGAAGATGTAGCATTACTCTATGAACTACCAGAAGGTGTGGCATTACTATATGAACTACCAGAAAGTGTAGCATTACTCTATGAACCACTAGAAGGTGTAGCATTACTGTATGAACTACCAGAAGGTGTAGCATTACTCTATGAACTAGAAGAAAGTGTAGCATTACTGTATGAACTAACATAATGTGTGGCATTACTGTATGAACCAGCAGAAGGTGGAGCATTACTCTATGAACTACCAGAAGGTGTAGCATTACTGTATGAACCAACAGAAGATGTAGCATTACTCTATGAACTACCAGAAGATGTAGCATTACTCTATGAACCACCAGGAGGTGTAGCTTTTTTGTATGAACTACCAGAAGCTATAGCATTGCTCTATGAACCAACAGAAGGTGTAGCATTACTGTATGAACTACCTGAAGGTGTAGCATTACTGTATGAACTACCAGAAGGTGTAGAATTACTCTATGAAATAACAGAAGGTGTAGCATTACTCTATGAACTACCAGGAGGTCTAGCATTACTGTATGAACCACCAGAAGGTGTAGCATTATTTTATGAACTACCAGAAGGTGTAGCATTATTGTATGAACCAACAGAAGGTGTAGCATTATTGAATGAACTACCAGAAGGTGTAGCATTACTGTATGAACCACCAGAAGGTGTAGCATTATTTTATGAACTACCAGAAGGTGTAGCATTATTGTATGAACCAACAGAAGCTATAGCATTGCTCTAAGAAACAACAGAAGGTTTAGCATTACTGTATGAATTACCAGTAGGTGTAGCATTACTGTATGAACCAACAGAAGGTGTAGCATTACTGTATAAACTACCAGTAGGTGTAGCATAACTGTATGAACCAACAGAAGGTGTAACATTACTGTATGAACTACCAGAAGGTCTAGCATTACTGTATGAACCACCAGAAGGTCTAGCATTATTTTATGAACTACCAGAAGGTGTAGCATTATTGTATGAACCAACAGAAGGTGTAGCATTATTGAATGAACTACCAGAAGGTGTAGCATTACTGTATGAACCACCAGAAGGTGTAGCATTATTTTATGAACTACCAGAAGGTGTAGCATTATTGTATGAACCAACAGAAGCTATAGCATTGCTCTAAGAAACAACAGAAGGTTTAGCATTACTGTATGAATTACCAGTAGGTGTAGCATTACTGTATGAACCAACAGAAGGTGTAGCATTACTGTATAAACTACCTGAAGGCGTAGCATTACTGTATGAACTACCAGAAGGTGTAGCATTACACTATGAAATAACAGAAGGTGTAGCATTACTCTATGAACCACCAGAAGGTGTAGCATTACTCTATAAACTACCAGAAGGTGTAGCATTACTCTATGAACCACCAGAAGGTGTAGCTTTATTCTATGAAATAACAGAAGGTGTAGCATTACTCTATGAACTACCCAAAGGTGTAGCATTACTCTATGAACTACCAGAAGGTGTAGCATTACTCTATGAACCACCAGAAGTTATGGCATTATTGTATAAACTACCAGAAGGTGTAGCATTACTGTATGAACTACCAGAAGGTGTAGCATTACTGTATGAACCAACAGAAGATGTAGCATTACTCTATGAACTACCAGAAGGTGTGGCATTACTATATGAACTACCAGAAAGTGTAGCATTACTCTATGAACCACTAGAAGGTGTAGCATTACTGTTTGAACTACCAGAAGGTGTAGCATTACTCTATGAACTAGAAGAAAGTGTAGCATCACTGTATGAACTAACAGAATGTGTGGCATTACTGTATGAACCAGCAGAAGGTGGAGCATTACTCTATGAACTACCAGAAGGTGTAGCATTACTGTATGAACCAACAGAAGATGTAGCATTACTCTATGAACTACCAGAAGATGTAGCATTACTCTATGAACCACCAGGAGGTGTAGCATTTTTGTATGAACTACCAGAAGCTATAGCATTGCTCTATGAACCAACAGAAGGTGTAGCATTACTGTATGAACTACCTGAAGGTGTAGCATTACTGTATGAACTACCAGAAGGTGTAGCATTACTCTATGAACTAGAAGAAGGTGTAGCATTACTGTATGAACTAACAGAATGTGTGGCATTACTGTATGAACCAGCAGAAGGTGGAGCAATTCTCTATGAACTACCAGAAAGTGTAGCATTACTGTATGAACCAACAGAAGATGTAGCATTTTTGTATGAACTACCAGAAGCTATAGCATTACTCTATGAACCAACAGAAGGTGTAGCATTACTGTATGAACTACCTGAAGGTGTAGCATTACTGTATGAACTACCAGAAGGTGTAGCATTACTCTATGAAATAACAGAAGGTGTAGCATTACTCTATGAACTACCAGAAGGTCTAGCATTACTCTTTAAACTACCAGTAGGTGTAGCATAACTGTATGAACCAACAGAAGGTGTAGCATTACTCTATGAACTACCAGAAGGTGTAGCATTACTCTATGAACCACCAGAAGGTGTAGCATTACTCTATGAACCAACAGAAGGTACTCTGGAAAATGATACAATTAACCTGATGAAAGGATTATTGCCCTACGATGAGGATTAATTCACTATTATCATGCGATGTGTGTACACGAATCACATACTGAAAGAAAACTTATTATTACAGATATTTTCGAATGTTTATTATACCCCCCATGTACTCTGTATTTTCCATTAGTACTTGTATAATTAAGTGTCATAAGTTTCTAATATGATCTATAAGTCAGGTAGGACCAGAAGTACCAACCCAAACACATTTGTGGGGATGAGGTCCTCTGCCTTCTTTTTGTCATTATTTGAAACCTAATACATAATATTGTTGACTCTCATTCATTTCTTGTATAAATAACTCGATCAGTATTTTCTTCTGTACTTCGACATACCTATGATTGTCAATTTTATTGCTCCTACCCTTAGCAATGTATGAAAGAATTAAATTAAACAAATAAAGTGAATTCAAAACAAAAAAAGGTGTGGCATTACTGTATGAACTACCAGAAGGTGTAGCATTACTCTATGAACCAACAGAAGGTGTAGCATTATTGTATGAACTACCAGTAGGTGTAGCATAACTGTATGAACCAATAAAAGGTGTAGAATTACTCTATGAACTACCCAAAGGTGTAGCATTACTCTATGAACTACCAGAAGGTGTAGCATTACTGTATGAACTACCAGAAGGTGTAGCATTACTTTATGAACCAACAGAAGGTGTAGCATTATTATATGAACTACCAGTAGGTGTAGCATAACTGTATGAACCAACAGAAGGTGTAACATTACTGTATGAACTACCAGAAGGTGTAGCATTACTGTATGAACCACCAGAAGGTGTAGCATTTTTTATGAACTACCAGAAGGTGTAGCATTATTGTATGAACCAACAGAAGGTGTAGCATTACTGTATGAACCAACAGAAGGTGTAGCATTACTGTATGAACCAGACAGCATCTACAGACAACCACTGAGCATGCATCTACAGACAGCCACTCAGCATGCAGCTACAGAAAACCACTCAGCATGCATCTACAGACAACCACTCAGCATCTACAGACAACTACTCAGCATCTTCAGAAAACAACTCAGCATCTACAGACAACCACTCAGCATTCATCTACAGAAAACCACTCAGCTTGCATCAACGGACAACAACTCAGCATGCCTCAACAGACAACCACTCAGCATCTACAGACACCCACTCAGCATGCATCTACAGAAAACCACTCAGCATCTACACACAACCACTGAGCATGAATCTACACACAACCACTCAGCATGAATCTACAGACAACCACTCAGCATGCATATACAGACAACCACTCAGCATCTACAAAGAACCACTTAGCATGCATCTACAGACAACTACTCAGCATCTACAGACAACCACTCAGCATCTACAGACAACCACTCAGCATGCATCTACAGACAACCACTCAGCATGCATATACAGACAACCACTCAGCATCTACAAAGAACCACTTAGCATGCATCTACAGACAACCACTCAGCAAACATCTACAGAAAACCACTCAGCATTTGTAGACAACCACCCATCATGCTTCTACAGAAAACCACTCAGCATCTACAGACAACTACTCAGCATCTACAGACAACCACTCAGCATCTACAGACAACCACTCAGCATGCATCTACAGACAACCACTCAGCATGCATCTACAGACACCCACTCAGCATCTACAGCAAACCACACAGCATTCATCTAGAGACAACCACTCAGCATGCATCTACAGACAACCACTCAGCATGCATCTACAGACAACCACCCATCATGCATCTACAGATAACCACCCAGCATCTACAGACAACCACACAGCATGCATTTACAGACAACCACTCAGTATGCATCTACAGACAACCACTCAGCATCTACAGCAAACCACACAGCATTCATCTACAGACAACCACTCAACATCTACAGTCAACCACTCAGCATCTACAGACAACCTCCCAGCATGTACAGATAACCACCCAGCATTTACAGACAACCACACAGCATTCATCTACAGACAACCACTCAGCATGCATCTACAGACAACTGCTATGCATCCACAGACAACTACTCAGCATGCATCTACAGACAACCACCCAGCATGCATCTACAGACAACCACCCATCATGCATCTACAGACAACCACCCAGCATCTACAGACAACCACTCAGCATCTACAGACAACCACCCATCATGCATCTACAGACAACCACCCATCATGCATCTACAGACAACCACCCAGCATCTACAGACAACCACTCAGCATCTACAGACAACCACTCAGCATCTACAGACAACCACTCAGCATCTACAGACAACCACCCAGCATGCATCTACAGACAACCACCCATCATGCATCTACAGACAACCACCCAGCATCTACAGACAACCACTCAGCATCTACAGACAACCACCCAGCATGCATCTACAGACAACCACCCATCATGCATCTACAGACAACCACCCAGCATCTACAGACAACCACTCAGCATCTACAGACAACCACTCAGCATGCATGTATAGACAACCACTCAGCATGCATCTACAGACACCCACTCAGCATGCATCTACAGACTAATATCAGCCTGATACACACACACACACACACACACACACATATATATATATATATATATATATATATATATATATATATATATATATATATATATATATATATGCCTAATGTTACACTTTGAAAAAGTGTAGTCAAAATAACAACTGAATCCTTGTCCCAAAGATGTCAGACGTCCCTCTGTAGTTACTTTCACAGAGATTCCTTGTCCCACTGTACTGTGTCCTGGGGCTTTTTGTAAAAACTACACTGGCCCATGCTATATAAATATGGTGGTTTACTTTTCAGTTTAACAAGGATCCATGGTAGATTCGACAGTTACTTGGTAAGATACATTTGTGACATGTACTGGGAATAGGGCCTTTAATGCACCTTGCGCTAAGGGCCTTTTTCACAGATCCTGTTGCATCAATGATGTCCTGAAGGGGTTCCAGCAGGCCTGACTGAGTTCCTATGGGGATCACATGACACGCACTTTGAGTAGTCCATGCAGGGCTCTGAGGATGTACTTCATAGTAAATCCTACCACAAGATGAGTGGGAGGGAAAGAAGTAAGGTAATTGGAAAAAGAAAGAGCCAACATAGGCTTCTAGTTCTGAATCCTCCATTTGAGACAGTACTGAGCTCTCAATTTGTGGCTCTATTATGCTTTCATCTAATGACTTTTTCTCTCTATGTTTTCGTGTCAACTGTTGTAATTAACTATTGTAATAAAAGGTAGAACCAGGAGCATCAACGTTCACACTGCTTAAGTGGGGATGAGGTTCTTCTCCTACCTTGTTTGACCTCAGTATGATTAAGTTACTAAATATTTATTACTTAATATCGTTAAATGTATCTACACAAGTGTACAGGTAGTATAGAGCAAAGTATACTGATTATATATGACCACTATGCCTTAATTACATTTATATACCATTGAAACTATTGATTGGTTACCATTATTTGTGACACGATCTGCGAAAAGGGTGCTTAGTGCAGGGGGGAATAAGACCCATTCTCCCAGCACATGTCACATTTCTTAAAATATACAAGAAATATAGTATGTATCGGAATGGGACTATAGTTAAGTACTGTTTATTACTCACTCGACCTGGAGCCAATCAGAGGCCTCAATTTGGTAATGTGACCCGTTGCCATGGCAACGTGACCTACTTAGGGGGTCACATGACCACCTTTCAGTCAATCAGAGGCCAGCATTCTGGTAACCATGGTAATATGACCTACTTAGGGGGTCATGGACCACCTCTTAGCCAATCAGAGGCCAGCATTCTTGGTAACCTTGGTAACGTGACCTAATTAGGGAATTAGTGGGTGGTCATTTGGTTACATGGGCGGGGTTAATTATGCAAATGAGATATACCAAAAATCATCTTTTTATTTGATAAATATATATTTACAAGTATATACATTGATTTTCAATCATAATTCAGACTGTATATAGTGTAATTTTTGTATACAGTTTTCATGTGAGGATTCTTTCGAACTGTAGGAATGATGTTAGTCATTCTTCCTGCCCACAATTCATCTAAATTACAATAGAAATCTACTGAAGTATAGTACGAAGTATTCCATTCACTTTGTGCAGACATGACACTTCTTAGCAGAGCGTTCTGTATATTTTCAAAATGAAACTCGCTACAGAGCACACGTTCTAAACACTCTTGACAGAAAGTGTTGAATATTTTGGCAGAGTCATGACAACACAGGTGTCGTAAAAGGTCTGAGTTTTTCCTGAGATGAAATATGAAAGCATCAGTAGATTCTAAATTATAATGTCTTTTGATGAGAGGAAAGGTTTCCTAATTGTGAAATTGATATACTACTATACATCTATCTGCAAAGATGTTGGTACCTTTCCAGAAAACATCCTTGAAACACTCTTTCAAGGAATGGAATGACTGAGTAGAAAGGAGACCTTTACGTACCTGTTGTTTTAACAACGACACTTTAAAAAACAACACATCTGTTGCATCGATTATTTCCCATGTGTAAGACAGGTCGCAAGTACACATTTTTTCCTCCTTAAACAATATGAGTAAGTAAGGTAGTAGTACTACCTTGAACATTAGAACAACGTACGATGATCTTGTACAACCCTACAAGCAGTAGTGGCGACACAAGAAATTAATGAAACTGGCTTGATAGTCGGTGAGTTTACCTATTTTAGTGGGTGTGATGTCTGTTCGTTCAGGTGTAACAAGGGGTGTGTATTCCTCAGCAGCAGCAGCAGCAGCAGAAGCAGCAGTAGTAGTAGTAGTAGTAGTAATAACATCAGCACCATCAGTACCACCAGCATCACCAGCATCAGCACCACCAGTAGTAGCACCTTCATCAGCAACGTTGTTTAACCATAGACACGGGTCGATATGATCTTTGGCTGCAGTGCAAGTGTCATCTTCGAACAAAAAAGCATACAAGTCCATTGCCATGGGGGGATATGGTGATGCTGGAACAGTTCTTGCATTCTCAAAGTTGACAGTCTGTAGAGCGGTCGGTGTTTCCATGATGAAGGAGGCAGAGAAAGTGTGACAGGGACAAGCGGTCACTCTCCCTTATGTACCCTGTCCAAGATTAACCTCTTTACTGCTGGTATGGTATTTCTCTTTTTTTTTTTTTGATTTTTTCACCTGCCCGTCACTGTAAGCATGGATCCCTTAGATAATTAAGCGTGGTTGGTCCCAGAGGGAAAAGATAAAAGACTTGAAGGAACTGATCGCATAGTCACAAAGGGTACCTGTTGTTTGTCTCCCCCCACCTTTCACTGCAGGAGTCTTAGATCATCAAAGTGTTGTCACAGACATAGAGGCTCACCAACACTCCAGGTTGGCGACAAGAGGAGGTTTAATTTTTGTTGATTTGTTAGACTTAAGCCGCTTACCACACGCGCGCCTTTTGTAGTCACAGAGAGAGAGGCAGACAGACATGGCACCCTGGGGTATCCCTGTACTCTGATATACATTGAGATGAAGTTTGCAGCACACCCCACACCTTTTGGTAGGGAGTAATCCAATTAAATCAACCTAACTTTTGTTGACCACCCCCTGTAGTTTTTGTATGTAGACTTTTAACACCTTAAGCTCCTACTGAACCATGATCCTCTTATACATGTAAGGCACATTAAGGTAATTATCACAGTTGTTACACCCGTTATCCCACCTGACGACCTTACCCACAAAAGGGTGGGAGGATCCAGGTGAAAACGAGATTAGAGCATTCTCTCCACTATATAAGGACCCTTCTTTTTTCTTGGAAGGGTACATTACATCCGCCAGTGCCTTTGACACCACGATCACCACCACCACCACTACGTTTGGTGCCACCACCACTTCTACTACTGCTTCCTTGCTTGCTGCTGCTAACGCACACGACTGTCCTCACCTGCCGCCACCGTCGCCCGTTCACCACTTACACCCACTTTTCCCTCCAGAAGGGGAAATTCGAGCTGAATTTATTTTTTTGAGCTTTTTTATTTTATTTCACTCTATTCCACTCGAGATGGATCAAGATTTTAAAAGAACGATCAGGGAAACCCCATTTATTTTTTAATCTGAATGTAGACAGCAGCACATATTTCAGTCTCATGCCTCTTTTGAGGTGATGAATAATCTCGTGAAAAGCAAAGGTGAGACCTTTCGTAGAAGCTTTAGCAACACCACCAGTGATAGAAATAGCGAAAGCAGCAGTAGGAGCAGTCAAAGTAGTAAAAGGAGAACTAGTAAGAAGACCAGGGAAAGTAGTAATAGTAGTAGTAATAGCAGCAGCAGCAGCAGTAGTAGTAGTAGTAGTAGTAGTAGTGGTAGAAGTAGTAGATCTTCAGCAACAGTAGCAGCAGTAGCAGCTGTAGAAGCTACTGCAGTAGAAGCAGCAGCAGCAGCAAAAGCAGTAGAAGTAATAAAAAAAGAAAAAGTAGGAATATGACCAAAAGCTGTCTTTAAAGAAAAGAACTCGCTCTATTACTGTTTGATAACCACCCTCAGTGAACCCACTCGTTGGGCTTTTCATGAAAGTAAAGGGTCTTCAAATATGGTTAGAATAAGTGCTATGAAAAAATTTGACGGGGGTAACCGTCGCTTCCACTCGGTGGGTGCACGTGGTGGCCGACATGAACACGATCTGGAATGGACTTGAAGTCTTCACCTGTTATCCAGCGTATTACAACACGGCCAAACTGAAAAAAAAAGGGAACCCACTACTTTCAAGAATACATTCCAATTTGTGTTTGTCACCACTGCGCTGTTACCCCTGATAGTTTTTTTAATACGGTTATGTTTAAGAGAATAAGTAGGCAAAGCGACAAGCTTTTCCCAAATAGGTAAAAAGAAATTTATGGACAAAATTGAGTGAAAATGAAATATGTTGGCAAAAAAAAAGAAAAAATATGAGAGACGTTGAGCTTATCGGGTGTCGTGAAACGTAAGGAGGGAGAATAAAACTCGCTGCCAATCTTTCCTGACAACCACTCGTCACCGAGCGTTCAACTGATGACCACCAGTATACTACTACTACTACTGCGACGTTCTCCATTATGACGACTGCCGGTAAAACAACAAGCGGTAAAATCACACCCTTCTCCGGAATAGATTTTGATCCCCGATTACAAGGACCCTTCAGTTGTATCATCAGCGGTCTGTCCGGTTGTGGAAAATCCCACTTGGTGAATCAATTTCTGAGCGACGTTAACAACTTGGTCACACTGCCGGTGGTAAAGATCTTTTACCATTACAGCAAGTGGCAGTTCCTCTTTGAAAAAATGCAAATAGACTACGGAGTGGAATTCAGAGAAGGTCTTCCCAGCAAAAAAGACATAGCGGGAAACGAAGAATCATCGTCAAGTTCTACCACCACTCTTCGACGACCGCACACTCTACTGATATTAGACGATCTGATGAGCAGTTCCAATCAGCAAGTGGTAGCCGACATCTTCACCAAACATTCCCATGACTGGAACATGAGCGTCATATATATCACTCAGAACCTGTTTCAGAAATCTCCCAAATTTCGAACTATGAGTCTGAACGCTCACTACATGATCATTTTCAAGAACCCTGGCGACATCGGAAAGATAGGTACTTTGTCTCGTCAGGTGTTTCCCTCCAATTATAAGTATAATTACCTGTGAACTTAAGCGTCCTCACTCATACCTGCTTCTGGACTTCAAGCAGACAACACCGGACGATCTCAGAATACGCTCCTCCCTGACATCCATAGATGACCAGATCGTGTTCGTTCCGCTAGACAAAAAGAAAAAGAGAAAGTAATGGCTACTCATCGCCTCAAAATACATTACGGCACCCTTAAATACTTGGCAAAGTGTTCGCCTGAGGACTGTGAGCATTTAATAGGCTCTGAAGCGATGATTTTATCACGCCATTGAGCAAAATCTGTCAGAATTTACGGGAGGGAAACATTCCGCTCACCGAGGACCAACTAGAAAGTCTTTGAGAATCTGCTGACTCTTGAGGACGGTGATCAAAAAAGCTTCGTCCGTCAAAAGAAAGAGAAACGTCTTGGTTCAAAGGGGCGGTTTTCTAATTCCCGCTTTGATAGGCATGGCCTTATCCCTTATAAAAAGGATTCTCCGCATATAGAGCCTGTCATTCGACTCCTCTCCACCACTGCTGCCGGCCTCGACGACGATGATGGACCTGGAGGAGCAACACTACAAGCGCTTGGCTCTCGTTAATCCTAAGACCCTCTCGACATTACGAGGAGTAATTGTTCCTGTTGCTGATGCTGTTGCTGGTGACAGTGACGGTCCTGCTGGTGGTGTTGCTGGTGGTGTTGGTGTACCTCCCCATGCTGAGCGTGAAAACAACAACCAGTAGTGTCTGCTTCCGACACTGCCGCAGCCACATCCATATCCCCACCCCTCAATAACATGGCTTATTATTACAGACAGGTGGAACAAGCACTACATCCCAACGCAGTATTACAGTTTGTCTACAGGGACTTGGACCTAGTGCTGAATGACCCCACTTTGAAATCACACGAAAAAAATGCTGAAATACAAGAAACTTTTGAACAGGTTACAACTTTTCCTCGCCAATCCAAATAACCACACGATTCCTGCTTATGCTCCTGTGAGACCGCCGCTGCCGCCGGAGAAACCTCCCTCTCTCCATGAGGCGTTGCGCGAACAAGTTCCAAAGAGGAAATGCAACACCACCACCAAACTCTTCAAGAAACTGCAGAAATCTGACTTGGTCAGGTGGATTGATGATGGCCCAGTTAGCGAAATAATGGGTGAGAAAACGAATCCCGATGACAGAATAAGCATAGCGGACTTACTGAATGATGCCGCCAGGATGAGGAAAACTGTGACAACGAGACCCGAGGGGTACACGCCATTCAAGCAAGTCCTGAGGGTGGAAGATCCCACCGGTTCCTTGATCGGAAACCAGCTCTATAAAACAACCAGTGGTGCCAAAGCTTTGCACAGTACACCTCTCGGCAGAGGGAGGAAGCGACACTGACGACGAAAACTATTACGACTGGGACGACACTCTCCTCATAGGTGCCTCCTCCTTTTCTCCCCGTTTTTACTGTCGTAAGGAGGAGGACAACAACGCCGAGGACGAAATTTATGAAACTCCAACTACCAGTAAAAAAATACCTTGACCTGACTCTTTCAGGAAAAGCACCCGAGGAAAGAAAAGGAAATCCCGCCATGGCTAGATCTAAAAGACTGACCAAAAAGGAAAAAGAAAAGAGGCGCATGGTGGCTTATTACACCGACCTGAAAGCACCCTCCAGTTTCACCAGCATCACTAAACTCCACAAACATCATTTCCGCCACTGATATCCCGCCTTCATCCGAGATGCCTTGGTGTCTCTGGACGCCTAGACTAAACATAAACCAATTCAGAGAAAGTTCGCAAGGAACAAAACCATCACCGGGAAAATCGTCAACAGATCAACAGTGGCAGTTAGATTTGATGGATATTCAAGCTTTGACGTCTCACAACGACGGGTTCCGCTTCGTGGTCACAGCATCGATGTTTTCTCCAGGTACGCGTGGGCTGCTCCCACCAAAACCAAAGGTGGGGCAGCTGTCACCGAGGCGTTCGAAAAGATGACAGCAGAGAGATACCCGCGCTCCATTCAGACGGACAAGGGAAAAGAGTTTCTCAACAAGACCTTCCAAGATCACCTGAAGAGCAAAGAGTTTTTCACTAGCGAAAACGATGACATCAAAGCTAGTCTAGTGGAGCGTTTGAATCGAAGTCTGAAGGAGAAGCTATGGCGCTATTTCACACGCAAGCGTACATATCGCTACCTAGACGTATTGAGTGTTTTAACGCGGAAACTTGGTTCTGAAAACGGAGCTAACAACGAAGGTGCGAACAATCAACCAGAACATATTTCCCTTGCCACCCATTTTCACGGCGACCAACAGTCAGTCCTTCTACTTCTTGAACAGTCTCACGAAAGACCTGCTTGGAGGTGAAAACTTCCTAGTGGAGGGGTTGACAGAAATCTTCTCTTAAGATTCGCTGACAGGGCGCGTCACCATTAACGTGCCCCGATTCACGGTCATGATCATCACCGAACATCTGGCGCACAATCTAGGGTTCGGAAAGAAGACTTATTTCGTGATGCCGACCACCACCCTCTACATTAGAAAGCGAAGAGGCGGAACACAAGCTGTCAGTTTTCCACATTTGGATTATTTTCCCTTGAAATCCAGAAGGTTGGACGAGATCGGGGTCCAATTAAGAGACAGAACCGGCCGACCTATACCATTCATGAGAGGCGAGGTGACGGTGACACTTAATTTGAGACCCGTCGAGCGTTAACTGAAGAGGTGCAGACATGATACGCAAACCAGCGCCTTACTTTTCTCCATCGTCAAAGCGTACCACCGGAGGACAGGGGTACAGCAATTACTACAACGCTCAGTTCGGTGGCGGTATCGACGTATACAGCGGAAGACCTTTCCAGAACGGTCATGGTTTCAGAGGTGCGCTCTTGAGTCTCATGCGCTCGGCCACACCGCTTTTGAAGACCGTGGGTAAAACACTCTTCCGCACTGGCATGGACATGGACATAATGGTGGGGGGGACTTTCAAGAAGAGCGTGAAAGAAAGAGGGGTAGGTGCTCTGAAGAGTCTGGCGGGTAAAGTGCGACCCAAAAAAGGACTAGCGGTCACCAGCATCAGTCTACCACCGACGTGAAGAGGGAGCGCAATGGCCTACTTACACAAGAACAGCAGAGAGTGTGCCCTCTTTGAGCTCGACCTGCACTCCCATGTAGCAAGCCCGCTCGGGGCCAAATTGGTTTTACCCGGGATAAGGTGGTTCAAAGCGGGCAGTATTCAGTACATGGGTTTTAGGTTCGGCAGATGCTGGGTTTCCAGTCAGGGCCACACAGGGCAGCCCAAATCGGGCAAACCCACTTGAGCCCGTTGGGCTCCCAACGGGTTTTGTCCTCAGCATACGGTCTGGGCCACATTGGGCCGCCCGATTTGGGCACTGGTCAGCTTTAAAATGGGCAACCACATTGGGCCCAGGATGGTTTCAAAATGGGCATCCCAAGATGGGTACTTAGCTGCATAAAGTCTTACCAGTCTGGGGTGAGAGTGGGTTTGGACAGGGCAGCCTCATCTTCTGAACTGTTCTAAACTCTGTGATGAGTGTTCCCCCTCCCTCTCTCTTTTTTGTTCGTCCCTCCCCTATCCATCCCCTACCCCTTCCATCTCCTCATTCCACTCAATGCCCTGCCCTTTCCCCCTCTCACCCCACTCTGCCCTGCCCTTCTGTCACCCTGCCCTCCCTGGGCCTCCCTAGCCCACTTAAAAGGGTCTATTTCTCCTCTTTCCTATCCCCTCAGGATGTGTGTAGTGCACAAATGCACAGGCACTGACACATTCCTCTGTGAATTTGTGTAATGAGGATCTCGCCATGAATATGACCTTAGCTGTCAAAATGGCGTTAAACATCTATTACTCACTCACTCTCACTCCCAGCCCTCACCCTGCCTTGCCCTGCCCTGCTCTCACCCTGCCCTGCCCTGCTCTCCCCCTGCCCTGCCCTACTCTCATCCATCCATGCCCTCCTCTCACCCTGCCCTGCCCTGCTCTCACCCTTGCCCTGCCCTGCTCTCACCCTGCCCTGACCTGCTCACGCCCTGCCATGCCCAGCTCTCACCCTGCCATGCCCTACTCTCACCCTGCACTGCCCTGGCATCTCCTTCGCTCACATGCCCTGCCCTGCCCTGCTCTCACCCTGCCCTGCCCTGCTCTTACCCTGCCCTGCTCTCACCCTGCCCTGCCCTCTCACCCTGCCCTGTCCTACTCTCACCCTGCACTGCCCTGGCATCTCCTTTGCTCACATGCCCTGCCCTGCTCTCACCCTGCCCAGCCCTGCCCTCATCTCACCCTGCCTTGCCCTCTTCTCACCCTGCCCTGCCCTCCTCTCACCCTGCCCTGCCCTCCCCCCTCCCTTCCCTCCACCACTGCTGTAGGACACTTTCCCTATACCATTAATACACAGGTAGGTTCATAGTAGGGATTTCATGTAAAAGGCAACACTAACTAGTCCTGGAAAGAACAGCTTCATGTCTTTCTTTGTACTAGTAGGCTTGCAAGGTGTATTTGTGGTGTGGGGGCAAACAGGTCCCACACTTGGCCAGGTATAAGAGGACTATATATAGAGGCAATTGAGAAACCAAAAATATCCCCTGCCCCTCTAGTCCAGTCCATGGCAGACTCACTACAAAGTGGTTTCACAGCACTCCAGGCAGAATTCTACTACCCATATCAAACTTATTTCTTTTAGACATAGGACAACTGGAATAGACTACTAAATCAGATATGAAGTAATAATGGGCAGACTTTCTCATAGTCTGAAAATACTTAGATGTTTCTAGTCAAAAGTGCAAATCAAGGTCATCTGAGTAGTAGTGGAATGGCAACACCATTTCTATTGCACTGAACTTGGAACAAAAGCAGATATGCAGAGGTACAGTCATTATGAACTTGAAGGCTCTCTTCTCTACTCCTACATAGGGAATTAGCGGGGGAAGATTGAGGCCAGAATGTCACTTTAATGAATCAAAGTGCCTTTTGTTGGCTGAATGAGTTTGATTCAAATGAATGGTACTGCTTTGCCTTTTCACTTGGGTAGATATTGCATTTACTGCTTTGGTGATGGGAGGGGGGGTTAGATTAGCTCAAGGATTTGTTGCTTATTGACTTTTAAAAAAAAGAAAAGATTTTGGATAAATTTCTCAAAAAGAATTTTTAACATGTCACCACTAATTTTTCATCAGATCGGGCAGCCCACTTTAGGCCACACCAAAAACCCATGTTAAACTCACTTTGAGCCCAAATCGGTGAGCCCAATTTCAAACAGATCTGTGCCCGAATTGGTTAGCCCAGTGTGGCCCAGACCCTTTGCTGAGGACAAAACCCATCGGGCGCCCACTGTGTTAACCCAGTGTGGCCCACATCAGGAGCTCGCTCTGGCCCAGACTCGGGCCACACCATTTTTGGTACCTGGGCTATCAGTAAGTCGCAAGAGTACATGGACCTGAACAAAAACTACCTGCATCTACAATTCAAGGTGCTGAAACCAAACGGCGAGGCTCTGGACGCCAACGACAAGGTGGCTCCGGTGAACAACTTGGCTCACTCGCTCTTCAAGGACGTCCAAGTCTCCATCAGAGGTTTCAAAGTGTCTGGCAACACCGAAACCTACCCCTACAGAGCTTACCTGGAAGGTTTACTCAACTACGACAAAGGCTCAAAGGGCAACATCATAAGCATCCAAGGCTGGCACCGAGACGCGGCTGGTAAATTTGACACCTTATCCAAGGAGAACCCTGGGTTCAAGGTGCGCAAAGAACTCATATCCAACGGGTGCTTTCCACTGATGGCAAGACTCTACTTTGACCTGGCTCATCAACCAAAGTTCATAGCTGGAGAGACGGAAATCAATCTGACTTCACCTAGTTTCTATCTGATGATCGCCGGCGACACGGCATACAAACTCAAGATTCACAAAGCTAAACTCTATGTGCGTCGCGCACTGGTAGCTGATGGTGTGGTGGAAACGCGTGAAAAGGCTGTGATAGAACAGGGCCCCTTCAACTACCCAGTCGAAGGGGCCCTGCTGGAGGTGACGAGCTATGTCATCCCTGCAGGTAACAGAGATCACACCTACACGCACTCCAACACAGGTCAACTGCCCAAGTCCATGATGATTTGTTTCCTGGACCAAGACGCCTTCAACGGAAGTTACGCCAATAACCCGTTCGAACTGAAACATTGCAATGTCAACTCGCTTCAAGTGATAGTGAACGACCAGAAGGTGCCCAATGACGCCTACGTGCCCAACTTGGCCAAAAAGGAAGCAGTGAGAGAGTACCTGGCACTACACACGGAAACGGAAATGTAAGAGGGTTCGCGCTCCTGCGGCATTTCCTACAACGATTTCCTGAACGGGTACACGCTCTTCCCGCTGGATTTAACTCCGGACAGGTCGCACGACGGGTGTAGAGTGAACCTTTTAAAAGTGGGTCAACTGAGGGTGGAGCTCAGTTTCGGCACGGCGCTGGTGGAGAGGACAACGGTGCTCTTGTACTTGTTCATCGAGCTGACCAGAGATCGACATCCCATCACAGACTACCATATAAACTGAAGACGAGAGAGAGTAGTGCATGAATACAGTCGAAATAAACAGAGTGTTGAAGGAAAACGTTCACACAAAACATCATTTCCTAGGTGTTTTCTCTTGTGACACTATCCCCAAAGCACCCTGTCAAGGACACTTGTTTCAGAGTAACACGGATCCTCAACATTTACCAGGTGTCAATAGACCATTCTGGGTATTATAATTATTTTTCACATTTACTAATTTTCTTCACCATATAAAACCTAGGCTCTGCCCATGATCTACACTCAATAATCTCCTGCATTCCCCAACAGGAACCAGGATCCATTATTCATCACAAACACACTTCCTCCATGACACTCTGTGACATAAGGTACAAGGATGTAATAACATTCCAACCTTATCTACGCACACACAGTCTAACTGGAGGAAGTGCGATCCACCTGTGGTGCCATATTTGGAATGAGAGAATATTTCACAATCTCCTCTCAATCCTCATCAACATGATTAACACACAGGTGGCAATCTCTCCCTATGACACGTGTCCCTATTTCATTGAGCCACGTGTATAGAATATTTCACAACACTGTGAGCTGCTCAAGTCCTTCATATAAAAGGCAGCTTGAGCAGCTCCCAGTCATCTCTCCCAACTTACACCTTACACCTATACCTAGAACCTACGACAGGTTGAGCTATAGGATCAGAGGCAGAGCTTAGATCTTGGCGAGTGTTATCATTGTTACCATCTTTATGAAACACTCATGTCAGCTATGCAATAAAAGGATCAACTGAACTTCCCTGGATTCCGTGTACATTCACTTCACCACATGTAACCGTCCGTTGACACGATGGTGGATGAACCCTCCAAGAATATCCCACTACCAACCTCTCATTAAACATGAGCAATAGTGAGACATCACCTAAGGAGCCAGCTTCAGAACAACGCACCTTTACATCACCTGGGCTAGACGCGCCCAACCACCCCACAAGTGATACTACACATCCCCTTCAGAGACAAACTTCATCTCCAGACGCACTGACATTGGATCCAGTTTTACCTATAGCACTGCAGGCCCACTTATTACAACCTGTGAGTACCGGTATTGAGCAATTTTCCTCTACAATAGTGGACCACAATACTGGAGCACACACCAGTACCCCAGTATCACTACCTGCGCCAGGATTAGACATCACCTTACCTGGTTACTCACAAGTAAATTCACTGCCACTAAGACTTTCTGGTATAACTAGCCCAACCTCTGAAATACCTGTGGACAACATACAGGACCACTTGTACCTCGACCCACACCTGGAGGACAGAACACCAGAGCTTCAAGCCGCCCTCCAGGATATCACTCCCCCACAACCCACAACACCTAGTTCAGCTGCATCCGCAGCACAAATTAACCCAAGTGTAACTTCACATAAACCACCAGTTTGTGAGGAGCCAGTGGTTGTAGACACAGACTCTGACGCTTCCCTAGACGCTGATTACTGAAGAGACAGAATCGGATCAGCAGTTTCTAGGTGGAGAGCAGCCTATGAAAACGGTGTAGGCAGGGTTTCCAATAACGACTCTGGACACCCGGTAGGAGACAATCCAAACTTCTCACTCAACATTAACAGACTATTGGACGAGTGGCTTGACCCTACCGTTACCCAGCCAAACCGATACCAATCCACTTCTGAAGAGGAGGACCTGTACCCCCCACCTGTGTACACACCTACACAGCCACTTAGAACCAGGTCAGTGGACTCACCACCAAGACAAGGCTCTAGATTTAGAAGGAGGGCCCAATCAAGTTCACCTCTTAGAAGAAGAACCCCCACTGGTTACAGACTACTGAGAAGTGTGGACGGAGCTACAAGCAGGTCTCATCTCGTAGCTACAACCCCGATACTTAACAGAGGCAATAGGACGCCTTACAACTCACCTCTTTTCATCAATTCACCTGGAGAAGATACTGAAGTGACCTTTCCCCGCCGATCCAACATGGCAATGTCCAGAGGTAAGCCCCCTCAATATGACCAGGAGGACATGAGAAGAAGTCTTGTCAGAGACTGCACAAGCGCTGTCAGGGAATCTCTCTCTGAGCTACTGGCCAAGCACGTGGGCACCCTATCCACTGAAATTAAAAATCATGGACAGGAACACTCAGACCAATTGGCTAGAGTACACCTCAGGTTAGATGACATGGAACGTTGGAAGGAGCATATGAAAAGCAACACTGCCCACAATTTCAGGCAGGCAGAACAGAGCAATATGGAAGTTCTCAGAAGATCCGAGGATTTCACATATCAAATGACTGACCAGCTCAGCAAAAATATGGACTCAATGAGGCTTGACCTGATGAGGGCCATTCAAAGCCATTCAAACGGTGCCGACGCCACCAACTCCAACCAAACCACCACCGGCGCCTAAGGTAATTCAGGGCAGGCACAATCCACTCCTCCTTATCCCACGGCACCTGACTACAGCACCAGCCACAATGACATGACAGGAGCAGGGATGAGCCCACCACATGCTTTCAAAGACAATCAATACACAGCATCACATGCACTGCACCAATCTCCAACAGCTGGTGCACCAAACACCCACCAGGGGGCGACAAAGTCTTGTAACACAGCGCCTAACCCAAACCAACACGGTGGCCATGTGGTTAATGGTGTTTACAGTCCCCAAGGACAAACAAGCAACCACTCTGGACTACCATATCCTCCTAGGTATGATCATATAGCACACTCCACACCGGTAGTGCACCAGGGAGGATACCATGGCGCTGAGTATACCAGATTTCCCCCTAGTAGAATTGACAGCGACAAGCTCACATCTGCCCAGCTAGGATCATTCAATAAGCCTGAACCCTTTGACAAACCAACACCCTACAGGTCTGCAGCAAAATTTCTGACTGAATTTAAATTCTTCATAAGGAATGTGCACGCCAAGAGGCCCGACCTACATGCAACTTGCCTGTACACTTTTCTCAAAGGAAGGGCAGCTCAGTGGTTTTTCAGCAATATAATGGACAAGCTCATCATGCAAAACAATGACGCTGTCTATGAAGCTTTCTTGGCGAGGTTTGGCACTCCCGACCTCAGCACCATCCTCAAAGGATACAGAGCCAGGAAACAAAAGCGAAATGAAACCACTGAGGACTACCTAGCAGACATGACCATGTTGTTGTCCAACAGCAGCCTGGACGAGGCCTCACAAGTGGACTACCTTGTAAATGGCCTCAGACCCGAGCTGAAAAATGTTGTTGTAGCCAAGTCTCCCAAGACCTTGCTGGAAGCTGAACAATTGGCCATAAATCAAGAACTAAATCTCGAGGCCATAAAAATTGCTCAGAATAGCTCAGCAGAGTTATGTGCTGTAGGCTACAACAAGAACGACGACAGATCCAGAAAGGATAAATATCAGCGCGACCACAAGAAAGAAGACAGACTGCCCAGTAGTAATTACAACAAACAGTATGAAAATAAATTCAAAAACGGCTACAGAGGAAGGTCCAAATCTTCAGACAGATCCAATCCAAAGGACTACAGATCTAATTCCAAAACTAGATCCGACTATAAGTCCCCAGGAAGAGATAGGTCAAAAGATAGATCCGAACAAAGATCAAGATCCTCTGATAGCAACAAAAGTTTCGTCTTCATACCAGTTGCTGGACAGCCAAACAACAATAAAAATGTCTCCTTCATGGTCCCAGCTGACTTCACCATCCCAGACAATTGGGTACAACAGTCATTAAAGAAGTCCAGAGATCCAACCCCAGGCAGGAATTACTCCAGGAGCCATTCAGGATCTCAGTCTGAGGCAGACAATGACAGCCCCAACAACACACAAGATGATTAGGGATCAGGGGAAGGCACTCAAGCACCTAGTGACCCCGACCCCAACCGGACCACGACCATCGAATTATCCAAGGACACTTCTCGAGATGCTGATGCACAAATGAATTCAGCAGACTCCCAATCATCCAGTTCGGATTATACCAACTTCCTGAATACCAATGAGACTTCAGACTCCAGTGATGACGAGGACGAGTACGAGGACCAGAGCCAAAGGACCTCAATCCTGAAACTGAGGATCAAATCTGAGCAGTATGGGCAGCAAGGTAAGGCCATTTACGTTGATACAGAATTAACCAAAGGTGCAGTTTCTGTAGACATAAATAACCACTTGTATAGAGCTCTTGTTGACTCAGGCGCCTCACTTTCTTTTATTAGCCAAAAAATGGCTAACAAAATCGCGAACACACCAAATTTTAGACACGGGAGACGCGCGCGACTGACAGTTTTATTGGCTGATAAAACCCCCATCCAAGTAAATCACTCCATGACTGTAACATTCCTCATTGGAGGCCATGAATTCAGATCCAGATTCCATGTGGTACCTGAACTGAACCATCCCCTAATTTTAGGAGTAAATTTCATGACCAAATACAAAGCCAAAATTTCCTTTGGACCAACTCCCCCATCGCCCAATTACATCAGGGCAAACAAAAATGTTGATATTCCACCAAACACTGAAGCCACTTTCAACGCGGTTGTGATAGGGAATAGCAACATTGTGGGAAAAACTGGATTGACTGAGAACTCAGGTTCTACCCTACCGGTACATATTAAGCGCGCCATAGTTAAACCTAGATCAGACCTTAAGATAGTACCAGTAACGGTAGCTAACCCAAATGACTTCCCCATCAAGATAAAAAGACACATGAACCTCGGTGTATTTAGACATTTCAATATCAAAAAGGCCATACCCATTGGTGCACTCAATAGCGCCCATTCACTCAACAGTGTAACAACAGAAAAGGACTTATTCCCAATCAATTGTGGAGAGGATCCTATGGACCAACTCCCCAAAGGGAACGAACCTTTGAAGTACAAAATCTGTGAAAAACTCTCTGAAATTCAAAGACAACAGATCAAAAACATTGTTGAGGCCAATAGGCAAGCCTTTGTCCTAAATGAAAGCGCCATAGGTCTCAATGTAGAAAATGAAGTCAAGCTGGAATTAAAGCCAGACTTCAAACCCTGCAACAGACCGTCGTATAGGATGTCCCCTCACAAAGAAATTTTTCAAAGGGAACTCCTGAAAAAACATTTAGAACAGGGGATAATAGAAGAGTGTACCAAACCCTGTGAGTGGAACTCACCCGCCTTTTTAGTGCCAAAACCACAAGGTGACAGGTCAGTAGCCTCTGGTTGGAGAATCGTAGTTGACTACAGATGGGTAAATGAGAATTTAAAAAACTTTCTCTTACTCATTCCCCAGAGCTGACGACCTCATGCAGCAGATAGGCAGAACGGGCGCCAAGTATTTTTCCAAATTGGATGTCTACAGCGCCTACCACCAGATTCCCCTAGCAGAAGAATCTAGGCCACTTACCACCTTCTCTGCCAATGGCACGAGATACATGGCAAAAGTTCTCCCTATGGGACTCAAAACTTCAGGCCTATCGTTCATGAATGTAATGGAGCAACTTCTCATGAAATGCAAGTATAAAAATGCTGTAGCATATGTAGATGATGTAGCCATTTACAGCCCCACGTGGGAAAGGCACTTACAAGATCTGGACGAGGTTTTAAAACTTTTTATCAGAGGAAACATCAAACTGAAATCAGAAAAGTGCGAATTTGGAACTACCAAAATGGAATTTTTGGGTTTCAATGTAGACCAGCATGGTTTGTCACCATCCCCGGACAAAATAGGACCTGTCAAAACCTTCCCTCCACCTAGAAACATCCATGATCTTAGATGTTTCAATGGTATGGCGCAGTTTTACAAAAGGTTCATCAGAGGTTTTGCTCATGTCATGAAGCCCCTTTATGAGGCGACAAAAAGCACCTTTAAATGGACCACTGAGTGTCAGAGAGCCTTTGAGAAAATTAAAGCTGCTATCTGTACTGAAGCTGTGCTGAAATTCCCGGACTATAATAGACCTTTTGTCATTTTTACTGACTCGAGCAACTACAGCCTAGGAGCTGTAATCACTCAAGTAGACGACTATGGTTTCTATAGACCGATTGAATTTGCAGGGAGAGGCTTGACACCTCAAGAGTCTAGGTATGGGATAACTGACAAAGAACTGTTAGGAATAGTTTTTGCAGTCAAAAAGTTCCACCATTATGTGGATGGAACTCACTTCAAAGTATACTCGGATCACACCGCCCTGTTTTCCCTTTTCAACAAAAAGGAAAACATAACCAATGGAAGGTTAGCCAGGTGGGTCGACACAGTCATGTCCTACGACTTTGAAGTCAGATACCTGCAAGGCAGAGCCAATATTGTGGCGGACTTCCTTTCCAGAAGGAAGTACCCACCCAGCTCTGATGACCCAATTCCCATCAGGTCTCAAGGTAGGATAATACTCCCTCCTAAATCAGTCAGATTCTCCGACATTACCATGACCAAAGTCTTCAAATCAAACGACCCAATTCCCAAATATCCAGTCCTCATGGGACCACCTAGGTCCATACTAAAAGGAGGACAGATTTGGGGTAGCACTTCCAAGAAGCCAAAGGGTGTGATTGCCAAGAAAGGTAGCTCTGAGAGAGAAAAACTCAGCTCCAATCAAACTGTGCCCGACCTGTGCATTCTAACTCGATCTAAAGCCAAGTTACCAGACCCAGTCACACCCCCTCAGCCCAGCAAATCAACCAGAGGTAAACAGACCCGCCCCCCTAAGGTCAAGGACACCAAGACCAAATCAAGGGGCAGACCACCTAAATCTAGGTCACCCAGAGTATCAGTGAAATTAGCTAATACCAGAAGGGCTAAGTTATCACACAAAGTGCTACCCATGGCTGAACGAGCGATAAGCCAGCTATGCAAACACCACTCCCTAACACCATCCAGGGAGACACTGATACAGGCACAGCAGGAGGATGTTTTCTCAAAGTCCATGCTGTCATACATCAATAAGGGTGAATTACCAGAGGACCCAAGCCTTAGTAAACAGATACTGCTAAACCATGACCAGTTCATGATTTTAGACGAAGTTTTATTCAGGATCACCAAATCAACCTATGGAGACAGTTTGGAGCCTACACTACAAATAGTGATGCCAAAAAAATGGGCAGAATCACTAATTGAGGCCACACACTGCTCACCATTAGGAGGACACCTTGGTCCCACTAAAATGTATGCAGCAATCAGATCCAGGTATTATTGGCGTTCCATGTTCAAACATGTTTTTGACTACTGTGGCACTTGCCACACATGTCTCACAACAAAGAAAAGACCAAAACATCTGAGAACCCCAATGACCCTGAGAGACCCTGTTTTAACAGCCTACACTCACCTCACCATGGACACCATCGGTCCTTTCACACCTGCTGTGGATGGATCCTCATTTATCCATGTTGTCACAGATCATGTTACCAGGCACATCACTGTTTGGTCCACAAAGGATAACACCAGCGCCGAAGTAGCGCTAGGATTTTTCCAAAGGGTTATCTGTGTTTTTGGAACCCCAACAGTCCTGAACACAGATAACGCAAAACAGTATGTGTCCAAATATTTCACATCTTTTTGTGATAAATTCGGCATCAAACATGTGACAGGAAGTGCACATTGGTCAAAATCACAAGGTCTATGTGAGCGTCAACATCAAACAATAGAATCTTCACTCAGAGCCTTTGTCTCCAAATCACAGAAACATTGGTCGACCTTCCTACAGGCTATAGCATTCAGCATAAACAACACCGTATGCAGCGTGTTAGGATACTCACCCAATCTTTTGGTGTTTGGAAAGCAATCACATCTCCCAACTGAGTCCTCCCTGTCATTGGTCAAACAAACTGAAGAGATCAGAGACAAGGAAAAATTGGTCACCGCCTTACTCAGCTTAAGAGATGACATCCAACTTAAGGCAGCTGAAAGCATGGTCAAACACCATAAAAAGATGAAAGCCAGATTTGACGCCACTGCTTCCCCATGCACCTACAACACAGGCCAGCTTGTGTATTTACACATACCTAACCTGTTGGTAAAACAAACGAGCAAAAAGCTGCAGCCCACCTATAGTGGACCATACATCATAATGAAAATGACCAATCACCAAGGCTAGCGCCAAGGCTGTAATCAAAAGACTGCAGTCTGGGCCAATCAACACCTTGTATGACCCTGATCTAGATTCCACCCATATTGGTGAACCAGAATCCCCCGCAGTCAAAAAGAAAAGAGGACGATCTGCAAAGAAAGGACTTGTCACCTTTGCCCCTTCCCCAAAAAAGAAGACAAAGAAAAAGTCCACAAAAAAAAAGAAATAGATTTTCAGAAAACACACAATTTTTTTCCCCCTCCTTTTTCACCCCAAAACACCCACCACAAGCCCCCCCCCCCACATTTACACATACCCCCCTACCTTCACCCAAACCGGTGGCAATTTTGGCCACGTGTTATTTCATGCAGTGATGTTTTTCCCCCACAATTTTTTTTTTATTTCATCTTATTATCCAAACCACATACCAATTACCTTAAACGTCACAATTTCTACACAACACCCCAAAAGCCTTCTGGCTTACTTCTACTGATGGGACATTGTCAAGAATTTTATCTAGGATTTGAGACTCGGACAGTCATATAATGATTGATTAAGGTTGGCACGCCACATAAATTACCCAAGGTCACAGCGTATTCTCGGTTCGTGAATCCTAATTTTAGGAACACGCATGCGCCGGTTTGTTACAAGCTCAGGGCTCCTCTATACCTTAAAGTATTACCAAATGACCACCTATTGTAGGAGAGCAGCACCTAGACATCCTGATCCGTGTTTATGCCTCTGTTTACCATCGGTACTGGAATGTTTGGTGAGACACTTAATCAAATAATTCAGCACAGTTCCCTGCTGTGTTATCATAACAGGAACAAGTGCACCCCCACAAGCTGACTAATCTCAGCACCACAACCATCAACCCCCCATTATAACTACAATATTCAGATCACCCAATGATCATCCACGCCCCTCTAGAAGGCCCATCAAATTTGCATATCACAATGTACAAGTGTATGTAAACCAACCAATAGCTAGGCCCCGTGCCATATATGGGTGAGACATACCTCATCGGGAGGCATGTAATGAGGAATTAGCCAACCTCATGAAATGCTTATAAGCCTCACACCACCCCCATCTTATCCACTTCCAAAACAATAACCAAACTCACCACATCCAGCCACCATGGAGCAAGCATCCGGAGACCACAGGACCCAAGTGTCGGGACTGCCATGCAACAAGCCCAGGTAGGATCGGTCTTATGTGTCCATTAGTAGCGTCATCAATCGTTCTAGCATGACAATGATGGAATCTACCATCATGTTGCCCAGATACCCATTACATGCCAATGGTAGTGTGCGCCCAGAGTGCTTCGTAAAAAGAGCATCAATTGGCTTGAGCACGCAACCTGAAGTAGACTTGTTGAATTCCGAAATGTCCGACCTAGAGAAAACTCTAGCCACCAAAATGCACGTGGTAGAATTAGCCACACATTTTCTCTTGAACATTTCTGAATTTAATTATCAATCTTTGAGTATTTTTTCCAGCATGCAAAATGATATGGATGATGCCCTGGCTCTGCTCAGCTCCAACCTCCAACTGTTGACTAAGAATGTATCAAACATCTTATTCAACCTGGAACAACAGAGCAGACAGGTCACCTATCATTCGATGTTATTTACCACTGCTAACTCTCAAATTGAAGCGCTAATGAATCTGCAAAATGATTTAGACACCCTACTGGACTCACTAACCACTCTAATGGAAGGCGAGCTACCTCCAAAATTAATTCCACATAAAGTCATGGAAGATGGACTTAATAATCTATCAAGCTCTTTGTATGAATCCAACAATGGTATCAAAATTCTAAACGTACCCACCGGTTTCTACTACCAAAGGAGAGTGCATGTGCACTGGCAGGACCAAAACAAACTTTACATCACAGTGCCTATACCCATAGGACTGGGGGACAATATCTACTCCATATATAGAGCGGAGGCCTTCCCAGTCCCATTTGATACCACCAATGTAAACACTACTGGGTTTACACGAGTACAGCCATTGCCTAACTATATAGCCATGTCTGCGTCCCAGTCACACTACATTGAACTGGATCACTCTGACTTAGATCTTTGTGATGTAAATGTTTTCATAACATGCAACCTACCCCTGCCCATGTTATCTCCTAGGCACCCCACCTGCAGCTTATCCTTATTTTTAGACCTACCTGACGCTGTACATAACACCTGCAATTTTCGGGTCCACATGACAGCACAAATTCCCAACATTGCTAAGCCCATCTCCCAGAGCTCCTACTTGCTCATCACTAGCTTTTCACCTTCAATAATGCAATGCTCAAACTCAGGCCAAATTGAGATCAAAAATGCAGCCTACTCTATTATTTCAGTACCATGCCTCTGCTCACTTAAAAACAGAGGCATGATAATGATTAATTCAGACCTGTCCTGCGCCCAAAACTTTACTTTAGAACCTATCGCCAAAGTGCCCTTCAACTTGCCTCTATGGCAGCATTTTGGTAACCCGCCAAACAACATATCAGGAGTAACCATAGCAACCACTCCGACCCACCTAGACCTACCTAATTTTCAGCGCCTGAAGCGCCTTCACAACCAAAAATTCCTACCCCTATTCAAGGACATTTTAGACTTAAAAGGCGCTGCCACCAAAATTCATGATAAATCATCCATCCTGAGCACCAACTCACTCATACATCTAGGATATCACCTGGAGTTTTCCCCTTGGTTACACCTGTTGTCGCCAGCCATCGCCATCTTGTGCTGCCTGATCACGTGTCGCATACACATGCGCGTGGTATACTTAGCCCAATTAGTGACCATTCACAGTCGAGCAACGATGGCTGACGCAGCATCTTGGAATAAGCTTAAAGAGATGATCAAAAATACCAACCAAAATTGGCCCACGCGGACCACACCCCAGGAGATCACTACACCTGACTGGATTCAGATGCCAGGAAGGTATGATTCCATGATTGCCTTCCTAGGCATCATCCTCAGCTTGCTATTCATCAAGGCGGTGGGGAGACGCTGTCTTAGGCATTGGCCCTACGGCAGACAGGACCCCGCCCCCGGAACACCAAGATTCGTGCTGAAGATACACTCTGGAGGGCACACATATGCCTTTCCAGTGGGATTAATGGTGTATGGAAGGAACCTTTGGCCAGCATCCATCTTGGCACCCAAACTAGCACCACCCAGGTTAACTTTCCCCCTAGCCCGTCATCTTAATGCGCATTGGAAGTCGGACGTCGGAATGATCATTGGTGGAAGACTGAGGACGGTGAGGCTGGAGAGATACCCCAGTTGCCCTTTGCTCTGGCGCATTCCCCTCACAATCATCCTCAGATCCAGACCCCACACGGTCACCCTGGCCATTGTACAGGAAAACCAGCCCGACTTCCAACTCACACCAAGTGAATACGAACTATCAGCCAGCTACAAACCAGTGCCACCTCTGACACGGAGAAAAGACCCAAGCAGGCGGGAAGCCCCTAAAGCCTCCACCAGTGGGACAACTCCGGCAGAGATGGCCCTGCTACAACTCAGGGAAACTCAACCACCCAAGGATCTATACTTATTCGACCCTACACTGGCTGAGAGGGCCATTAACACCATAGATGGTAGGTTTTCTTTAAAACTTTAAACCATTAGTTTCGGCTGATGTGGGGATCGTTGGGTACGCTCAGCATCCTCATCGACCTCCACCGGCCACCCCCCGAGGTTCCTCCCATAATGGACTGTCCCCAGCGCCCACAGGCCCGGTGACAACACTGGACGGTACCACCACCCTTATGTGGGGATGGCAGGTGCTGAACAGCGCTACATAGCAGACCGGATAGCCCTGAGACGCTGATGTGGGGATCCCCCTCCTATCCGGCGAGATCCCCCCGAGACCCCCCCAAGGACCCCCCATAGGGCCCCATCCCAACCATACATAACCATACCCACAAATCGCAATATCCCGCCATTGCTTCACTTTGCACATCACTGGATCTTAACAATGACGACGCAAGGCCGTTCCACAAACCATAAACGCAGTCATAACGTCTGCACTAAATTTTCGCGCCAGTCGCGACCCGGTGTCGCCATTTTTAAAGAGCTTCGTGATATGCAAATGTCCATTAGTTTCGGTCACATGATAGTCGTGACTCGACACATAGACTAAAACAACAACATCAACACGTGCAAACAACCTAGCTTCATGATAAAAGGGATTACTCACGTCTTTCCTAAAAGCCGTTCACTGCCGGCACCTGAGGCGCCAGCAGTAGGTAGGTGACCTGATGCATCCTACAAAAACAGATCCAAAATTGAAATTACCAAAAAGCCCGTAACGAATTTTCTGATTCAAAATTTTCCAAAACAAATTCACACAACCACCAATTCAAAATTACTTACGTCCCGTCCTCGTTGATGAACACCGTGATCAACAGAGCGCGACCGTCCGGGAAATGGAGAACGCCTTGGACGATCTCCCTCTTGCGTAACTACTGATAAGATAGCCGGCACCCATATCTTATATAGGGCCAAGGCTATAGGCATCAAAACTCAAAATTTATTTCGAATCCGCGACCCCCACCCTCAAATTCAGCTAACATACCGTATGACAGAATGCCAAAATCAAAACCTTTCCAAGACCTTTTTCAACCACCTTCATAAAACTTTAGGCCACTATTCGAAATATTTTTTCAGAACTTTTATCTGAATAATCAGGTTCAGCACGGTGAAGCGACAGCTCGGTACCGCCACCCAGTGTGATACAAATTAACCAACTAAGCTTGCTTAGTTACACTTACCGCGTTCTATTCTTGCAATCAAATTGAGCTCTGTCAAGTTAATATTATGTGTCAAACAGCTGAAATTCATAGCACCTATTGGTTATCCTGTATTGACAAGGCCACCAGCTGACCCAAGCAGGATTTCACACCTCTGTTAATGGTTTGTTTTCACGGCTCTCTTCCCTACAGACCCCTCCTCTGGAGACCTGGCAGCCCTACCATCCGTCGGCCCTCCAGCCCTGGAGAAAGACGAGCCGGGGCTATCATCGTCAAGGAAGGCGACAGGAAGAAGAAGAAGCATGGAAGAGGTCAAGCCAAATCCAACCCCACCAGCCGCGGACCCCGAGCCCCAGCAGCAACTCCCACCAGCTAGTGGAGGGAGCCAGCTAGGAAGCCCCATCTAACACCCAGGGGAACCTACGTGTCGGCAGCTTGTAGGCCTGGGACACCCATGCCCCCAACCTACAGGCACAACAATAAATACTGCCGCCACATCAATGGGCAGGTATCCGCTGCCAAACTCTGCATACCGTGTTACCATCAGCCAAATGGGTTCCTGTGCCCTTGCGCTTATGACAATAAACCTAAGCCAGGTGGCAACAGGCAACAGTCCCCACCCAGAACCATGTGGAAGCCCATGCCAGCTCGACCTAGCCCCACCACAGAGACAGACACAACCTCAGAGGACGGATCAGATGTGGCCACCGCTGGTGACTTAGCATCAGTATATCTAGACTTTTCAGACATTACCATCTCAAAATTCAGACCCATCAGATCCAGGAACCATCGTAAAGCTGAGGGCAGGTTTAAGAACTTCAACATTAAAGAACACCAAAACCTACCTCCAAATAGCATACACCCTAATCGACATTTCAGAACACACAAATAGACATTTCACAGAATCAATTCTTGTACTACCCAACCATTGAAACACGATTGTAAACAACCCCCATGCCTATACGTATCATTTGTTTTCTGTGAATGTAAAAATTTTCTTTTTCTATCAAGTATGTCAAATTCTTTTCACTGGATTCTTCAAAGCCTGTTTTGTTTAGGCCAAATGTATATATTAGCTTAAGATTTCTCTCCTTTGATGAACATTATGAGACTAAAAACCAAAATGGCCTCCTGGTTTAACTCTAGGCGCTATAAAGTTCATCACCTTCACCATTGTTTTTCAAGCTCAACCATGAAATGTATTTATGAGTTTTAGTCATAGTAGCAATCCATAGCAATAAGTTTTTATTTACCCCATTCATATATATTTGATGAATATTTTGCGTCCCTGTTATACACTACTCCACCTTAATTTTCACATCGTAACTAACTTTGCAAGATAAACTTGGTAGTGTGGAGCCAAAAATTCATCACCCTCGTGCTGATCCTTGACCCCACAGTACCAAGAATTACAGACCCCAGTTAATTTTCACATGGACAAGTTCTGGCATATTAATGCGCCAAACAGAACTTGCCACCAGACCAAGAAAATTCCCATCTTTTCAAAATAACAGGCATACGCACACACTATAAGCATATAACATGTAACCTTTATAACCTGTACATAGATTAAGTCACTTGATCCACACGAACTGTATTTTAGTAAACCCAGAAAGAAGCGTTTTTATTATACCGCATGTTATGTAAACTCGTCAGATTTTCACAAAAACCTTGTATATGTACCATAATACCCATAATTGTCAATGGACTTGGCAAAGCCTTATTTTTCTGCTTATTTTTCTCCCTTTACACTCGTGCAGAGACGAGTAGGAATGTGGGGATTTGTCAATGGACCATTCTGGGTATTATAATTATTTTTCATATTTACTAAATTCTTCGCCATATAAAACCTGAGCTCTGCCCATGATCTACACTCAATAACATCCTGCATTCCCCAACAGGAACCAGGATCCATTACTCATCACAAACACACTTCCTCGATGACACTCTGTGACATAAGGTACAAGGATGTAATAACATTCCAACCTTATCTACGCATACACAGTCTAACTGGAGGAAGTGCGATCCACCTGTGGTACCATATTTGGAATGAGAGAATATTTCACAATCTCCTCTCAATCCTCATCAACATGACTAACACACAGGTGGCAATCTCTCCCTATGACACGTGTCCCTATTTCATTGAGCCACGTGTATAGAATATTTCACAATACTGTGAGCTGCTCAAGTCTTTCATATAAAAGGCAGCTTGAGCAGCTCCCAGTCATCTCTCCCAACTTACACCTTACACCTATACCTAGAACCTACGACAGGTTGAGCTATAGGATCAGAGGCAGAGCTTAGATCTTGGCGAGTGTTATCATTGTTACCACCTTTATGAAACACTCATGTCAGCTATGAAATAAAAGGATCAACTGAACTTCCCTGGATTCCGTGTACATTCACTTCACCACATGTAACCGTCCGTTGACACTATGGACCAACTCCCCAAAGGGAACGAACCTTTGAAGTATAAAATCTGTGAAAAACTCTCTGAAATTCAAAGGCAACAGATCAAAAACATTGTTGAGGCCAATAGGCAAGCCTTTGTGCTAAATGAAAGCGCCATAGGTCTCAATGTAGAAAATGAAGTCAAGCTGGAATTAAAGCCAGACTTCAAACCCTGCAACAGACCGTCGTATAGGATGTCCCCTCACAAAGAAATTTTTCAAAGGGAACTCCTGAAAAAACATTTAGAACAGGGGATAATAGAAGAGTGTACCAAACCCTGTGAGTGGAACTCACCTGCCTTTTTAGTGCCGAAACCACAAGGTGATAGGTCAGTAGCCTCTGGTTGGAGAATTGTAGTTGACTACAGATGGGTAAATGAGAATTTAAAAACTTTCTCTTACTCATTCCCCAGAGCTGACGACCTCATGCAGCAGATAGGCAGAACGGGCGCCAAATATTTTTCCAAATTGGATATCTACAGCGCCTACCACTAGATTCCCCTAGCAGAAGAATCTAGGCCACTTACCACTTTCTCTGCCAATGGCACGAGATACATGGCAAAAGTTCTCCCTATGGGACTCAAAACTTCAGGCCTATCCTTTATGAATGTAATGGAGCAACTTCTCATGAAATGCAAGTATAAAAATGCTGTAGCATATGTAGATAATGTAGCCATTTACAGCCCCACGTGGGAAAGGCACTTACAAGATCTGGACGAGGTTTTAAAACTTTTTATCAGAGGAAACATCAAACTGAAATCAGAAAAATGCGAATTTGGAACTACCAAAATGGAATTTTTGGGTTTCAATGTAGACCAGCATGGTTTGTCACCATATCCGGACAAAATAGGACCTGTCAAAACTTTCCCCCCACCTAGAAACATCCATGATCTTAGATGTTTCAATGGTATGGCGCAGTTTTACAAAAGGTTCATCAGAGGTTTTGCTCATGTCATGAAGCCCCTGTATGAGGCGACAAAAAGCACCTTTAAATGGACCACTGAGTGTCAGAGAGCCTTTGAGAAAATTAAAGCTGCTATCTGTACTGAAGCTGTGCTGAAATTCCCGGACTATAATAGACCTTTTGTCATTTTTACTGACTCGAGCAACTACAGCCTAGGAGCTGTAATCACTCAAGTAGACGACTATGGTTTCTATAGACCGATTGAATTTGCAGGGAGAGGCTTGACACCTCAAGAGTCTAGGTATGGGATAACTGACAAAGAACTGTTAGGAATAGTTTTTGCAGTCAAAAAGTTCCACCATTATGTGGATGGAACTCACTTCAAAGTATACTCGGACCACACCGCCCTGGTTTCCCTTTTCAACAAAAAGGAAAACATAACCAATGGAAGGTTAGCCAGGTGGGTCGACACAGTCATGTCCTACGACTTTGAAGTCAGATACCTGCAAGGCAGAGCCAATATTGTGGCAGACTTCCTTTCCAGAAGGAAATACCCGCCCGGCTCTGATGACCCAATTCCCATCAGGTCTCAAGGCAAAATAATACTCCCTCCTAAATCAGTCAAATTCTCCGACATTACCATGACCAAAGTCTTCAAATCAAACGACCCAATTCCCAAAAATCCAGTCCTCATGGGACCACCTAGGTCCATACTAAAAGGAGGACAGATTTGGGGTAGCACTTCCAAGAAGCCAAAGAGTGTGATTGCCAAGAAAGGTAGCTCTGAGAGAGAAAAACTCAGCTCCACTCAAACTGTGCCCGAGCTGTGCATTCTAACTCGATCTAAAGCCAAGTTACCAGACCCAGTCACACCCCCTCAGCCCAGCAAATCAACCAGAGGTAAACAGACCCGCCCCCCTAAGGTCAAGGACACCAAGACCAAATCAAGGGGCAGACCACCTAAATCTAGGTCACCCAGAGTATCAGTGAAATTAGCTAATACCAGAAGGGCTAAGTTATCACACAAAGTGCTACCCATGGCTGAACGAGCGATAAGCCAGCTATGCAAACACCACTCCCTAACCCCATCCAGGGAGACACTGATACAGGCACAGCAGGAGGATGCTTTCTCAAACTCCATGCTGTCATACATCAATAAGGGTGAATTACCAGAGGACCCAAGCCTTAGCAAACAGATACTGCTAAACCATGACCAGTTCATGATTTTAGACGAAGTTTTATTCAGGATCACCAAATCAACCTATGGAGACAGTTTAGAGCCTACACTACAAATAGTGATGCCAGAAAAATGGGCAGAATCACTAAATGAGGCAACACACTGCTCACCATTAGGAGGACACCTTGGTCCCACTAAAACGTATGCAGCAATCAGATCCAGGTATTATTGGCGTTCCATGTTCAAACATGTTTTTGACTACTGTGGCTCTTGCCAGACATGTCTCACAACAAAGAAAAGACCAAAACACCTGAGAACCCCAATGACCCTGAGAGACCCTGTTTTAACAGCCTACACTCACCTCACCATGGACACCATCGGTCCTTTCACACCCGCTGTGGATGGATCCTCATTTATCTATGTTGTCACAGATCATGCTACCAGGCACATCACTGTTTGGTCCACAAAGGATAACACCAGCGCCGAAGTAGCGCTAGGATTTTTCCAAAGGGTTATCTGTGTTTTTGGAACCCCATCAGTCCTGAACACAGATAACGCAAAACAGTATGTGTCCAAATATTTCACATCTTTTTGTGATAAATTCGGCATCAAACATGTGACAGGGAGTGCACATTGGTCAAAATCACAAGGTCTATGCGAGCGTCAACATCAAACAATAGAATCTTCACTCAGAGCCTTTGTCTCCAAATCACAGAAACATTGGTCGACCTTCCTACAGGCTATAGCATTCAGCATAAACAAAACTGTATGCAGCGTGCTAGGATACTCACCCAATCTTTTGGTGTTTGGAAAACAAACACATCTCCCAACTGAGTCCTCCCTCTCATTGGTCTAACAAACTGAAGAGATCAAAGACAAGGAAAAATTGGTCACCTCCTTACTCAGCTTAAGAGATGACATCCAACTTAAGGCAGCTGAAAGCATGGTCAAACACCATAAAAAGATGAAAGCCAGATATGACGCCACTGCTTCCCCATGCACCTACAACACAGGCCAGCTTGTGTATTTACACATACCTAACCTGTTGGTAAAACAAACGAGCAAAAAGCTGCAGCCCACCTATAGTGGACCATACATCATAATGAAAATGACTTCACCAGTAACTGCAAAATTAAAAAGGCTTCAGGATGGTAAAGTATTAAAAAAATCAATACATGTATCCAGATTAAGGAGACCAATCACCAAGGCTAGCGCCAAGGCTGTGATCAAAAGACTGCAGTCTGGGCCAGTCAACACCTTGTATGACCCTGATCTAGATTCCACCCATATTGGTGAACCAGAATCCCCCGCAGTCAAAAAGAAAAGAGGACAACCTGCAAAGAAAGGACTTGTCATCTTGGCCCCTTCCCCAAAAAAGAAGACAAAGAAAAAGTCCATGAAAAAGAAATAGATTTTCAGAAAACAAACAATTTTTTTTTTTCCCCCCTTTTTCACCCCAAAACACCCGCCATAACCACCCCCCCCCAACATTTACACGTACCCCTCTACCTTTACCCCCAGACCGGTGGCAATTTTGGCCACGTGTTATTTCGTGCAGTGATGTTTTTCCCCACAAATTTTTTTTTTATTATTTTATCATTTATCACTCTTATTATCCAAACCACATACCAACTACCTTTAACGTCACAATCTCTACACAAACCCCAAAAGCCTTCTGGCTTACCTTTACTGATGGGACATTGTCAAGAATTTTATCTAGGATTTGAAACTCAGACAGTCATATAATGATTGATTAAGGTTGGCACGCCACATAAATTACCCAAGGTCACAGCGTATTCTCGGTTCGTGAATCCTAATTTTAGGAACACGCATGCGCCGGTTTGTTACAAGCTCAGGGCTCCTCTATACCTTAAAGTATTACCAAATGACCACCTATTGTAGGAGAGCAGCACCTAGACATCCTGATCCGTATTTATGCCTCTGTTTACCATCGGTACTGGAATGTTAACTTAATCAAATAATTCAGCACAGTTCCCTGCTGTGTTATCATAACAGGAACAAGTGCACCCCCGCAAGCTGACTAATCTCAGCACCACAACCATCAACCCCCCCATTACAACTACAATATTCAGATCACCCAATGATCATCCACCCCCCCTTAAAAGGACATTAAATTTGCATATCACGAAGTACAAGTGTATGCAAAACAACCAATAGCTAGGCCCCGTGCCATATATGGGTGAGACATACCTCATCGGGAGGCATGTAATGAGGAATTAGCCAACCTCATGAAATGCTTATAAGCCTCACACCACCCCTATCTTATCCACTTCCAAAACAATAACCAAACTCACCACATCCAGCCGCCATGGAGCAAGCATCCGGAGACCACAGGACCCAAGTGTCGGGACTGCCATGCAACAAGCCCAGGTAGGATCGGTCTTATGTGTCCATTAGTAGCGTCATCAATCGTTCTAGCATGACAATGATGGAATCTACCATCATGTTGCCCAGATACCCATTACATGCCAATGGTAGTGTGCGCCCAGAGTGCTTTGTAAAATGCAATAGTTGAATTTGCAGTCCTTTTTCAAAACCATGTATGGCAGCCTGACTTTTCACAACCTCATTTATCAACCTCTTGACAAAACCCCCCACCAGCCCATTCATCTATCTTAGTCTAACAACAAACCTATCAAAATTTTTTTTCTCTTATTATTCACAACAGCCTTAGAGCCCCAGAGATTAGACATGGAGCCAACTCAGGGTGGACCATCCACAGTCTTTTAGGCCCAAACGGCATCAAAAGTAAGGCCATGGATCTGTTCGAGATCAGAATAACTATCATGGAGCACAAAGACATGATCAAACGTATATCCAGCGAAGACTTAGGTGTATACCTAAACAACAAAACAGTTCAAAAAGAGCTCACCCTACAAGACCCAATTGTATTGTCGGCCACCAAGGCCATGATATACGATCTATGCAAAGATTTCCCCACAGTCCCATTGTGGGACAGATTCAGTGAGGAAACATCAAGCTATATAGCACTCCTATGTGCCAGGACTCTGATTACCTCAGAGAAACCACTTAAAGAGCTACCAAGATATGAAACAGGTATCGGCAGATACAATGTCATAATCCAATCAACAAATCTTCAGACCCAGCTGGCAGCGTTTGAGATGGCTAGATACTCCCACTTACACAGTTAAAAACTATCAACCCTGAATTGACCCATTCTCCCCCCCCCCCTTACACATTTACGACGTGAAAAATCAATTACTCCGCTTCAATTCATTTCCCCTTTCTCTTCTCACGACCTTTACATGACTAAGATGGAGACATCCTTGCTGGTTAAGGCATCAGCCTAGCAAACTGATAACCTTTTAAATAACACGTCCAAAAGCGCCACATTCACACTACACTTAACCAAGAACACATCCCTCCCACCCAAACATGTATAGGATGACCACTGCCCAATCTACACAAACATACCTCACACAAAGCCAACCCCCCAAACCCGCACCCTAAGAACACCCAACTCACCCCGGACAACAGTCCTATCTCAGTCTCATATGATCAATCTCTCACAAGCTTATCTAAATTTCTATTTTTAGGACAGCAGCCTCCTTGGTAGCACTCCCATCTCCCAGAGCTCCTACTTGCTCATCACTAGCTTTTCACCTTCAATAATGCAATGCTCAAACTCAGGCCAAATTGAGATAAAAAATGCAGCCTACTCTATTATTTCAGTACCATGCCTCTGCTCACTTAAAAACAGAGGCATGATAATGATTAATTCAGACCTGTCCTGCGCCCAAAACTTTACTTTAGAACCTATCGCCAAAGTGCCCTTCAACTTGCCTCTATGGCAGCATTTTGGTAACCCGCCAAACAACATATCAGGAGTAACCATAGCAACCACTCCGACCCACCTAGACCTACCTATTTTCAGCGCCTGAAGCGCCTTCACAACCAAAAATTCCTACCCCTATTCAAGGACATTTTAGACTTAAAAGGCGCTGCCACCAAAATTCATGATAAATCATCCATCCTGAGCACCAACTCACTCATACATCTAGGATATCACCTGGAGTTTTCCCCTTGGTTACACCTGTTGTCGCCAGCCATCGCCATCTTGTGCTGCCTGATCACGTGTCGCATACACATGCGCGTGGTATACTTAGCCCAATTAGTGACCATTCACAGTCGAGCAACGATGGCTGACGCAGCATCTTGGAATAAGCTTAAAGAGATGATCAAAAATACCAACCAAAATTGGCCCACGTGGACCACACCCCAGGAGATCACCACACCTGACTGGATTCAGATGCCAGGAAGGTATGATTCCATGATTGCCTTCCTAGGCATCATCCTCAGCTTGCTATTCATCAAAGCAGCGGGAAGACGCTGTCTTAGGCATTGGCCCTACGGCAGACAGGACCCCGCCCCCGGAACCCCAAGATTCGTGCTGAAGATACACTCTGGAGGGCACACATATGCCTTTCAAGTGGGATTAATGGTGTATGGAAGGAACCTTTGGCCAGCATCCATCTTGGCACCCAAACTAGCACCACCCAGGTTAACTTTCCCCCTAGCCCGTCATCTTTATGCGCATTGGAAGTCGGACGTCGGAATGATCATTGGTGGAAGACTGAGGACGGTGAGGCTGGAGAGATACCCCAGTTGCCCTTTGCTCTGGCGCATCCCCCTCACAATCATCCTCAGATCCAGGCCCCACACGGTCACCCTGGCCATTGTACAGGAAAACCAGCCCGACTTCCAACTCACACCAAGTGAATATGAACTATCAGCCAGCTACAAACCAGTGCCACCTTTGACACGGAGAAAAGACCTAAGCAGGCGGGAAGCCCCTAAAGCCCCCACCAGTGGGACAACTCCAGCAGAGATGGCCCTGCTACAACTCAGGGAAACCCAATCACCCAGGGACCTATACTTATTCGACCCTACACTGGCTGAGAGGGCCATTAACACCATGGATGGTAGGTTTTTTTTAAAACTTTAAACCATTAGTTTCGGCTGATGTGGGGATCGTTGGGTACGCTCAGCGTCCTCAGCGACCTCCACCGGCCACCCCCCGAGGTTCCTCCCATAATGGACTGTCCCCAGCGCCCACAGGCCCGGCGACAACACTGAACGGTACCACCACCCTTATGTGGGGATGGCAGGTGCTGAACAGCGCTACATAGCAGACCGGATAGCCCTGAGACGCTGATGTGGGGATCCCCCTCCTATCCGGCGAGATCCCCGAGACCCCCCAAGGACCCCCCCCATAGGGCCCCATCCCGACCTAATACATAAAACCATGCCCACAAATCGCAATATCCCGCCATTGCCTCACTTTGCACATCACAAAATTTTCGCGCCTGTCGCGACCCGGCGTCGCCATTTTTAAAGAGCTTCGTGATATGCAAATATCCATTAGTTTCGGTCACATGATCGTCCTGACTTGATACATAGACCAAAAACAACAACATCAACACGTGCAAACAACCTAGCTTCATGATAAAAGGGATTACTCACGTCTCGCCTAAAAGCCGTTCACTGCCGGCACCTGAGGCGCCAGCAGTAGGTAGGTGACCTGATGTATCCTACAAAAACAAATCCAAAATTGAAATTACCAAAAAGCCCAAAACAAATTTCTGATTCAAAATTTTCCAAAATAAATTCACACGACCACTTATTCAAAATCACTTACGTCCCGTCCTCGTTGATGAACACTGTAATCAACAGCGCACGACCATCCAGAAAATGGAGAACGCCTTGGACGATCTCCATCTTGCGTAACTACTGATAAGATAGCCGGCACCCATATCTTATATAGGGCCAAGGCTATAGGCATCAAAACTCAAAATTTATTTCAAATTCGAGACCCCCACCCTCAAATTCAGTTAGCATACCGTATGACAGAATGCCACAACTCAAAACTTTTCCGAGACCTTCTTCAACCACCTTCATGAAATTTTAGGCCACTATTCGAAATATTTTTCAGGATTTTTATCTGAATAATCAGGTTCAGCACGGTGAAGCGACAGCTCGGTACCGCCACCCAGTGTGATACAAATTAACCAACTAAGCTTGCTTAGTTACACTTACCGCGTTCTATTCTTGCAATCAAATTGAGCTCTGTCAAGTTAATATTATGTGTCAAACAGCTGAAATTCATAGCACCTATTGGTTATCCTGTATTGACAAGGCCACCAGCTGACCCAAGCAGGATTTCACACCTCTGTTAATGGTTTGTTTTCACGGCTCTCTTCCCTACAGACCCCTCCTCTGGAGACCTGGCAGCCCCACCATCCGTCGGCCCTCCAGCCCTGGAGAAAGACGAGCCGGGGCTATCATCGTCAAGGAAGGCGACAGGAAGAAGAAGCAGCATGGAAGAGGTCAAGCAAAATCCAACCCCACCAGCCGCGGACCCCGAGCCCCAGCAGCAACTTCCACCAGCCAGTGGAGGGAGCCAGCTAGAAAGCCCCATCTAACACCCAGGGGAACCTATGTGTCGGCAGCTTGTAGGCCTGGCACACCCATGCCCCCAACCTACAGGCACAACAATAATTACTGCCGCCACATCAATGGGCAGGTATCCGCTGCCAGACTCTGTATACCGTGTTACCATCAGCCAAATGGGTTCCTGTGTCCTTGCGCTTATGACAATAAACCTAAGCCAGGCGGCAACAGGCAACAATCCCCCCCAGGACCATGTGGAAGCCCATGCCAGCTCGACCTAGCCCCACCACAGAGACAGACACAACCTCAGAGGACGGATCAGATGTGGCCACTGCTGGTGACTTAGCATCAGTATACTTAGACTTTTCGGACATTACCATCTCAAAATTCAGACCCATCAGATCCAGGACCCATCGTAAAGCTGAGGGCAGGTTTAAGAACTTCAACATCAAAGAACACCAAAACCTACCTCCAAATAGCATACACCCTAATCGACATTTCAGAACACACAAATAGACATTTCACAGAATCAATTCTTGTACTACCCAGCCATTGAGATACGATTGTAAACAACCCCCATGCCTATACGTATCACTTCTTTTCCGTGAATGTAAACCTTTCTTTTTCTATCAGTATGTCAAATCCTTTTCACTGGATTCTTTAAAAAGCCTGTTTTGTTTAGGCCAAATGTATATATTAACTTAAGATTCCTCTCCTTTGATGAACATTATGAGACTAAAAACCAAAATGGCCTCCTGGTTTACCTCTAGGCGCTATAAAGTTCATCACCTTCACCATTGTTTTTCAAGCTCAGCCATGAAATGTATTTATGAGTTTTAGTCATAGTAGCAATCAATAGCAATAAGTTTTTATTTACCCCATTCATATATATATTTGATGAATATTTGCGTCCCTGTTAGACACTACTCCACCCTAATTTTCACCTCGTATCTAAATTTGCAAGATAAACTTGGTGGTGTGGAGCCAAAAATTCATCACCCTTGTGTTGATCTTTGACCCCACAGTACCAAGAATTACCGACCCCAGGTAATTTTCACATAGACAAGTTCAGGCATATTAATGTACCAAACAGAACTTGTCACCAGACCAAGGAAATTCTCATTTTTCCAAAATAACAGGCATACGCACACATTATAAGCATATGACATGTAACCTTTATAACCTGTACATAAATTAACGACTTGATCCACACGAACTGTATTTTTGTAAACCCAGAAAGAACCGTTTTTATTATACCGCATGTTATGTAAACTCGTCAGATTTTCACAAAAACCTTGTATATGTACCATAATACCCATAATTGTCAATGGACTTGGCAAAGCCTTATTTTTCTGCTTATTTTTCTCCCTTTACACTCGTGCAGAGACGAGTAGGAATGTGGGGATTTGTCAATGGACCATTCTGGGTATTATAATTATTTTTCACATTTACTAATTTTCTTCGCCATATAAAACCTAGGCTCTGCCCATGATCTACACTCAATAATCTCCTGCATTCCCCAACAGGAACCAGGATCCATTACTCATCACAAACACACTTCCTCCATGACACTCTGTGACATAAGGTACAAGGATGTAATAACATTCCAACCTTATCTACGCACACACAGTCTAACTGGAGGAAGTGCGATCCACCTGTGGTGCCATATTTGGAATGAGAGAATATTTCACAATCTCCTCTCAATCCTCATCAACATGATTAACACACAGGTGGCAATCTCTCCCTATGACACGTGTCCCTATTTCATTGAGCCACGTGTATAGAATATTTCACAACACTGTGAGCTGCTCAAGTCCTTCATATAAAAGGCAGCTTGAGCAGCTCCCAGTCATCTCTCCCAACTTACACCTTACACCTATACCTAGAACCTACGACAGGTTGTGCTATAGGATCAGAGGCAGAGCTTAGATCTTGGCGAGTGTTATCATTGTTACCATCTTTATGAAACACTCATGTCAGCTATGCAATAAAAGGATCAACTGAACTTCCCTGGATTCCGTGTACATTCACTTCACCACATGTAACCGTCCGTTGACACAGGTCAACATTGGGTGGCGTTTTATGTGTTGAGGACAGGAGAGGCTTACTACTTAGATTCATTTGGTTTACCTCTGCCTAGTGCAGAGTTCTTATCTTTCCTGAGATGTTCTGCTCCGTTCAAGTGGCAAAGAAATCGTATTCAACTCCAAGACGCTTCTGCTGACACCTGTGGACCTCATTGCGTGCATTTTCTGATCGAAGCATGTCAAACAAGACACCCCAAAAAGAGCGTCATGCAAATGAGCGGAAACCCAAAACTGAGCGACCAGTCGGTGAGTCAAAGGCTCGCGATGATGTTAAGATGGAAGAAGGGTGCTGGAAACGTGCAGACAAATATCAGACAAATATCCTATGTCTGGCCAAAATGGTGTTAGGTTTATCCAAACTAGTGCAGAGTATTTTGGAAAATGTCGACTGTCGGTACACTGACAAAGTGCAACTTTGCGGTTTGCTGAAAGGTCGAGCAAAAAAGTAAAATGATTGATTGAAATGTTGTTTCAATGAAAAATAAAAAAAAATGAATTAACTTATTTCGTTGTGTTTTTATTTCCTACTTATGTTATGACACATAACAATATACAAAACCTTATTTGCAGAATTAGCCCCACCCCTTAGGGGTCACGTCACTATTCCCCTAATTAGGTCATAATGGCGGCTACTAGTCCCTTAAATAGGTCACGTTACCATGGTTACCAAAATGCCTCTTATTGGTTGAGAGGTTCCACGTGACCCACTAATCCCCTAATTAGGTCACGTTACCATGGTTAACAGAATGCTGGCCTCTGATTGGCTGAGAGGTGGTTGCTAATCCCCTGAGTAATTCATGTTACTATGGTTACCAGAATTCTGGCCTCTGATTGGCTGAAAGGTAGTCACGTGACCCCCTAAGTAGGTAACGTTGCCATGGCAAGGGGTCACATGACCAAATGGAGGCCTCTGATTGGCTGCAGGTCGAGTGAGTAATAAACAGTACTTAACTATAGTCCAGTTCCCATACATACCATACTACTTATACGCTTCTTTATACAAGACTACTACTTACATTCTAAATGATCTGCTGATTCCCGTGGTCAATAAAGTAAAATCAAATAAAAAAAAATCTCTCAACTGGTTGATTATCAAAACACCTCTAAGTGGAAAATATGGGACCTCTGCTTGGAGAAGGTACCCTACACCCCTTGAAAGTGATTGTGTGACATATTACTCTGAGTAACAGTAGAACTGCTTGTAACATAGGAGTAATGAGGGCCACTTGGTAATGGTGTGATATCATGAATTTTTGGAGTTGCAAGCCACGGTAGCTGCTGGTAGTGCAGCAACTGTTTGCAACTCTATTATGGTTTCCTTTTGGGCGATGGGCGCTGCCATCATGGCTGTGACGTCACCTGTGATGTCAGCTAGCCATTGTGATGTCACATGCAACGTAGGCGTAAAGCACAACATTACTTTGTCAACGGACGGTTACATTGATGCTCTTAAAATATCACCTATGATCTGTCCTGGGGCGCCTCTGGGTGTTCTGGTTTGGGGATTTTCCAAAAATTTTATTAACAGGGCTAAAGATTTTTGAGATTTTTGGTAGAGATTTGCCAAAATTAGGTCTAAAGTTTGGGCGGTTTCCAAGATAAAATTTGGGGCATTTTTGCTGACTAGGCAGGTTAATTTGTCCCGTCGCTGCAAGGATTGATTGAAGGATAGGTCTAAAGCGAAAACTAATGGGTAATCCATATATCCTGAGATCATTTTCTGGGGTATTTTAGTGAATAAAACACCATAGTTTGGCCTGAAGATGGTCTCTTCTTTGGTTACAAAATCCTGTGCTCCTGACTGTTGGGTCTGGGCGCACATAATTAGGAAGAGTGCTGCCAAGGAGGCCGCCATCCTAAAAATAGAAATTTAGATAAGGTTATGAGAAATGGATCATATGAGACTGAGATAGGACTGTTGTCCGGGGTGAGATGGGTCTTTTTAAGGGTTTTGGGTTGGGAAGTTGGCTTTGTGTGAGGTATGTTTGTGTAGATTGGGCGGTGGGTGTCCTATACATATGGGGGGGGTCGCTTGGTTGTGTGCGGTGTGAATGTGGCGCTTTGGGACGTGTTATTTAAAAGGTTATCAGGTTGCTAGGCTGATATCTTAACCAGCAAGGATGTCTCCATCTTAGTCATGTAAAAAAAAATTGTAGTGAGAAGAGAAAAAAAAAGGAATTGAAGGAAAGTAATTGATTTTTCACGTCGTAAATGTGTAGGGGGGGGGGGGGAAATGGGTCAATTCAGGGTAGCTTTTAACTGTATAAGTGGGAGTATCTAGCCATCTCAAATGCTGCCAGCTGGGTCTGAAGATTTGTTGATTGGATTATGACATTGTATCTGCCAATACCTGTTTCATATCTTGGTAGCTCTTTAAGTGGTTTCTCTGAGGTTATCAGAGTTCTGGCACATAGGAGTGCTATATAGCTTGATGTTTCCTCACTGAATCTGTCCCACAATGGGACTGTGGGGAAATCTTTGCATAGATCGAATATCATGGCCTTGGTGGCCGATAATACAATTGGGTCTTGTAGGGTGAGCTCTTTTTGAACTGTTTTGTTGTTTAGGTATACACCTAAGTCTTCACTGGATATACGTTTGATCATGTCTTTATGCTCCATGATAGTTATTCTGATCTCGAACAGATCCATGGCCTTACTTTTGATGCCGTTTGGGCCTAAAAGACTGTGGATGGTCCACCCTGAGTTGGCTCCATGTCTAACCTCTGGGGCTCTAAGGCTGTTGTGAATAATAAGAAAAGGTTTGATAGGTTTGTTGTTAGACTAAGATAGATGAATGGGCTGATGGGGGGTTTTGTCAAGAGGTTGATAACTAAGGTTGTGAAAAATCAGGCTGCCATACATGGTTTTGAAAAAGGACTGCAAATTCAACTATTGCATTTTACAAAGCACTCTGGGCGCACACTACCATTGGCATGTAATGGGTATCTGGGCAACATGATGGTAGATTCCATCATTGTCATGCTAGAACGATTGATGACGCTACTAATGGACACATAAGACGGATCCTACCTGGGCTTGTTGCATGGCAGTCCCGACACTTGGGTCCTGTGGTCTCCGGATGCTTGCTCCATAGCGGCTGGATGTGGTGAGTTTGGTGTATTTGATAAGAGTGGTTAAGGTGGGGGTGGTGTGAGGCTTATAAGCACTTCATGAGGTTGGCTAATTCCTCATTACATGCCTCCCGATGAGGTATGTCTCACCCATATATGGCACGAGGCCTAACTATTGGTTGGTTTGCATACACTTGATCACCGTGATATGCAAATTTAATGGACCTTTGTGGGGTGCGGATGATCATTGGATGATCTGAATATTGTAGTTATGGAAGGGGGGGTTGATGGTTGTGCTGCTGAGATTAGTCAGCCTGCCGGGGTGCACTTTGTTCCTGTTCTGATAACACAGCAGGGAACTGTGCTGAATTATTTGATTAAGTGTCTCACCAAACATTCCAGTACTGATGGTAAACAGAGGCATAAACACGGATCAGGATGTCTAGGTGCTGCTCTCCTACAATAGGCGGTCATTTGGTAATACTTTAGGGTATAGAGGAGCCCTGAGCTTGTAACAAACCGGCGCATGCGTCTTCCTAAAATTAGGATCCACGAACCGAGAATACGCTGTGACCTTGGGTAATTTATGTGGCGTGCCAACCTTAATCAATCATTATATGACTGTCTGAGTCTCAAACTCTAGATAAAAGTCTTGACAATGTCCCATCAGTAAAAATAAGCCAGAAGGCTTTTGGGGTTTTGTGTAGAAATTTTGATGCTAAAGGTAATTGGTATGTGGTTTGGATGATAAAAATGATAAATGATGAGAAAAAGAAAATTGTGGGGAAAAACATCATTGCACAAAATAACACGTGGCAAAAACTGCCACCGGTTGGAGGTAAAGGTAGAGAGGTATGTGTAAATGTGGGGGGGGGGGTTAGGGTGGGTGTTTGGGGGGGGGGAAAATTGTGTGTTTTCTGAAAATCTATTTCTTTTTCGTGGACTTTTTCTTTGTCTTCTTTTTTGGGGAAGGGGCAAAGGTGACAAGTCCTTTCTTTGCAGGTCGTCCTCTTTTCTTTTTGACTGCGGGGGATTCTGGTTCACCAATGTGGGTGGAATCTAGATCAGGGTCATACAAGGTGTTAACTGGCCCAGACTGCAGTCTTTTGATCACAGCCTTGGCGCTAGCCTTGGTGATTGGTCTCCTTAATCTAGATACATGTATTGATCACAGCCTTGGCGCTAGCCTTGGTGATTGGTCTCCTTAATCTAGATACATGTATTGATTTTTTTCAATACTTTACCATCCTGTAGCCTTTTTGATTTTGCAGTTACTGGTGAAGTCATTTTCATTATGATGTATGGTCCACTATAGGTGGGCTGCAGCTTTTTGCTCGTTTGTTTGACCAACAGGTTGGGTATGTGTAAATACACAAGCTGACCTGTGTTGTAGGTGCATGGAGAAGCAGTGGCGTCATATCTGGCTTTCATCTTTTTATGGTGTTTGATCATGCTCTCAGCTGCCTTAAGTTGGATGTCATCTCTTAAACTGAGTAGGGCGGTAACTAATTTTTCCTTGTCTTTGATCTCTTCAGTTTGTTGGACCAATGAGAGGGAGGACTCAGTTGGGAGATGTGTTTGTTTTCCAAATACTAAAAGATTGGGTGAGTATCTCAGCACGCTGCATACAGTGTTGTTTATGCTGAATGCTATAGCCTGTAGGAAGGTCGACCAATGTTTCTGTGATTTTGAGACAAAGGCTCTGAGTGAAGATTCTATTGTTTGATGTTGACGCTCACATAGACCTTGTGATTTTGACCAATGTGCACTCCCTGTCACATGTTTGATGCCGAATTTTTCACAAAAGGATGTGAAATATTTGGACACATACTGTTGTGCGTTATCTGTGTTCAGGACTGATGGGGTTCCAAAAACACAAATAACCCTTTGGAAAAATCCTAGCGCTACTTCGGCACTGGTGTTATCCTTTGTGGGCCAAACAGTGATGTGCCTGGTAGCATGATCTGTGACAACATGGATAAATGAGGATCCATCCACAGCAGGTGTGAAAGGACCGATGGTATCCATGGTAAGGTGAGTGTAGGCTGTTAAAACAGGGTCTCTCAGGGTCATTGGGGTTCTCAGGTGTTTTGGTCTTTTCTTTGTTGTGAGACATGTGTGGCAAGTGCCACAGTAGTCAAAAACATGTTTGAACATGGAACGCCAATAATACCTGGATCTGATTGCTGCGTACGTTTTAGTGGGACCAAGGTGTCCTCCTAATGCAGTGTGTGGCCTCAATTAGTGATTCTGCCCATTTTTCTGGCATCACTATTTGTAGTGTAGGCTCTAAACTGTCTCCATAGGTTGATTTGGTGATCCTGAATAAAACTTCGTCTAAAATCATGAACTGGTCATGGTTTAGCAGTATCTGTTTGCTAAGGCTGGGGTCCTCTGGTAATTCACCCTTATTGATGTATGACAGCATGGAGTTTGAGAAAACATCCTCCTGCTGTGCCTGTATCAGTGTCTCCCTGGATGGGGTTAGGGAGTGGTGTTTACATAGCTGGCTTATCGCTCGTTCAGCCATGGGTAGCACTTTGTGTGATAGCTTAGCCCTTCTGGTATTAGCTAATTTCACTGATACTCTGGGTGACCTAGATTTGGGTGGTCGGCCCCTTGTTTTGGTCTTGGTGTCCTTGACCTTAGTGGGGCGGTTCTGTTTACTTCTGGTTGATTTGCTGGGCTGAGGGGGTGTGGCTGGGTCTGGTAACTTGGCTTTAGATCGAGTTAAAATGCACAGCTCGGCACAGTTTGAATGGAGCTGAGTTTTTCTCTCTCAGAGCTACCTTTCTTGGCAATCACACCCTTTGGCTTCTTGGAAGTGCTACCCCAAATCTGTCCTCCTTTTAGTATGGACCTAGGTGGTCCCATGAGGACTGGATTTTTGGGAATTGGGTCATTTGATTTGAAGACTTTGGTCATGGTAATGTCGGAGAATTTGACTGATTTAGGAGGGAGTATTATTTTGCCTTGAGACCTGATGGGAATTGGGTCATCAGAGCCGGGCGGGTATTTCCTTCTGGAAAGAAAATCTGCCACAATATTGGCTCTGCCTTGCAGGTACCTGACTTCAAAGTCGTAGGACATGACTGTGTCGACCCACCTGGCTAACCTTCCATTGGTTATATTTTCCTTTTTGTTAAAAAGGGAAACCAGGGCGGTGTGGTCCGAGTATACTTTGAAGTGAGTTCCATCCACGTAATGGTGGAACTTTTTGACTGCAAAAACTATTCCCAACAGTTCTTTATCAGTTATCCCATACCTAGACTCTTGAGGTGTCAAACCTCTCCCTGCAAATTCAATCGGTCTATAGAAACCATAGTCATCTACCTGAGTGATTACAGCCCCTAAGCTGTAGTTGCTTGAGTCAGTAAAAATGACAAAAGGTCTGTTATAGTCCGGGAATTTCAGCACAGCTTCAGTACAGATAGCAGCTTTAATTTTCTCAAAGGCTCTCTGACACTCAGTGGTCCATTTAAAGATGCTTTTTGTCGCCTCATAAAGGGGCTTCATGACATGAGCAAAACCTCTGATGAACCTTTTGTAAAACTGCGCCATACCATTGAAACATCTAAGATCATGGATGTTCAATATGACAAAAAGGCCTATTTGTAAGACAGGGCAGACATAGATTCGTAGAGATCACTTCACAATTAGGACCGTCGCATGGCCATTGAGATGTTGCTAAAGCCAGGAATCCACTGCCACGAGTAGCACTACGAATGTTGTCGTGCGTGTGTTCTCACAGAAAACGTTCCAGGAGTGGATATGCTGCTACTACAGAGTTCATGCAACGTCCGAGCGGCGTGCGACAACATTCGCAGGAATCAAGATGTTTTGATTCTTGCGACTGCTCTCAGATGTGTACAAGCACGATTACATTCGCAGTGCTACTCGCGGCAGTGGATCCCCCACTTAAGTGACGTGACCAGATCCCGGACCAGACGCATGCAGGCTATATGTAGGCCAGGGCATTTTCTCGCGCTGTTTGCGTGTTCACTTCTTTATGTTGTTATCAAGTTTGTTTTTCTTAAATTCTTTTTTTTTGTTGCTTTTAGTAGGAGGGGAGATCTAACCCCCTCCAGGAGCTCAAAAAAAATGTGGCTTGGACCACGAATAGGAGTTGCAACTCCTATCTGTGGTCCTTGTGACCAGGAGGGACCTCTTTCTAGGTGTATGTGGTACATGACATTGTGACAAACCTTTACTGTGTGTGTGAGTGACCAGGAGGGAACTGGCTAGGTGTATGTGGTACATGACATTGTAGTGTACCTTTACTGTGTGTCAGTGACCAGGAGGGACCTGTCTAGGTGTATGTGGTACATGACATTGTGGTGTACCTTTACTGTGTGTGTGAGTGACCAGGAGGGTCCTGTTTAGGTGTATGTGGTACATGACATTGTGGTGTACCTTTACTGTGTGTGAGTGACCAGGAGGGACTTGTCTAGGTGTATGACGTATATGACATTGTGACATACCTTTACTGTGTGTGTCAGTGACCATGAGGGACCTCTGTCTAGGTGTATGTGGTCCATGACATTGTGGTGTACCTTTACTGTGTGTGTCAGTGACCAGGAGGGACCTGTCTAGGTGTATGACGTACATGACATTGTGGCATACCTTTACTGTGTGTGTCAGTGACCAGGAGGGACCTGTCTAGGTGTATGACGTATATGAAATTGTGGTGTACCTTTACTGTGTGTCAATGACCAGGAGGGAACTGTCTAGGTGTATGAGGTACATGACATTGTAGTGTACCTGTCTACAGGTACTGTGTAAATGACACATACACCTAGACAGAGGTCCGTCCTGGTCACTGACACACACAGTAAAGGTACACTACAATGTCATGTACCACATGCTCCTAGACAGAGGTCGGTCCTGGTCACTGACACACACACAGTATAGGTACACCACAATTTTATGTACCACATACACCTAGACAGAGGTCCGTCCTGGTCACTGACACACACACATTATAGGTACACTATAATGTCATGTACCACATGCTCCTAGACAGAGGTCCCTCCTGGTCACTGACACACACACAGTATAGATACACCACAATTTTATGTACCACATACACCTAGACAGAGGTCCGTCCTGGTCACTGACACACACACATTATAGGTACACTATAATGTCATGTACCACATGCTCCTAGACAGAGGTCCCTCCTGGTCACTGACACACACACAGTATAGATACACCACAATTTTATGTACCACATACACCTAGACAGAGGTCCGTCCTGGTCACTGACACACACACAGTATAGGTACACCACAATGTCATGTACCACATACACCTAGACAGAGGTCCGTCCTGGTCACTGACACACACACAGTATAGGTACACTACAATGTCATGTACCACATACACCTAGACAGAGGTCCGTCCTGGTCACTGACACACACACAGTATAGGTACACCACAATGTCATGTACCACATACACCTAGACAGAGGTCCCTCCTGGTCACTCACACACACAGTATAGGTACACTACAATGTCATGTACCACATGCTCCTAGACAGAGGTCTGTCCTGGTCACTGACACACACACAGTATAGATACACCACAATTTTATGTACCACATACACACAGACAGAGGTCTGTCCTGGTCACTCACACACACAGTAAAGGTACACCACAATGTCATGTACCACATACACACAGACAGAGGTCTGTCCTGGTCACTCACACACACAGTAAAGGTACACCACAATGTCATGTACCACATACACACAGACAGAGGTCTGTCCTGGTCACTGACACACACAGTAAAGGTACACTACAATGTCATGTACCACATGCTCCTAGACAGAGGTCCGTCCTGGTCACTGACACACACACAGTATAGATACACCACAATTTTATGTACCACATACACACAGACAGAGGTCTGTCCTGGTCACTCACACACACAGTAAAGGTACACCACAATGTCATGTACCACATACACCTAGACAGAGGTCCGTCCTGGTCACTGACACACACACAGTATAGGTACACCACAATGTCATGTACCACATACACCTAGACAGAGGTTGCTTCTCGTCACTCACACACCAAGTGCTACAGACGTCTGTAGCACTAGGATATAACCAGATATGATATCTTCTTACCAATGTAAACAATGTTCAACTATTTGGAATCTTTCACTTTGAACCAGCCCTAGCCCACATCAGTCTACTCTGACCTCTCTGTGCCCTTGGATCCTGCTTTAAAACTCTTTTTGAAGTCCAGATCCATGAAGTCTGATCGTAAGGCTTTTTCCTAAGGGGGTGATCATTTTTTAACAACAGGGGGGGGCCGGTGGGTTTGAGGGGGGGGTCAGAATTTTTTCAACCCCTTGACCGGGGGGGGGTCAGAATTTTTTCAATACCTCTGATGGGGGGGGTCAAAATAATTTCACCTGTTTTCAGTGGAAAACCCCGCGTGTTACTATAGGCTAAAAGGGGACGTCCGCGCGCGATTTATGTCCCTTATGGGGGGGGTCGAAAAAATTTTACCCCCTCAAGAGGGGGGGGGTCGAAATTTTTTTTCGCGCGTCCGCGCGCAAACCCACCAGCCCCCCCCTGTTGTTAAAAAATGATCACTCCCTAAGGCACTATTACTAGGTACAGCGATATGAAACCCTCCAGAATAACGCAGGTGATGGTAGGCACTGCCCTGTGCCTGCTCTGTACGGATGCTGTAATGACATAAGGGTTGGCAGAGCGGTCATACTTTGGCAGGCAGTGTATAATACTATAGATATTGTCACCACCTTGAGATTTCTTGCTACGATCTAAAGGAGAGTAGTTGTTGTGTGTTAGGAAATGGCTTCCAGTGCAAATAAAGCTATGTGATGATAGTAACAGGACCTGTTACATGTGTAGGTGTGCTATACAGATCACCGAACTATGGGGTGTCCCTGAGGGAGGCAGCCAGGTGCTGTCTGATTGAGTAACTGGGGTCAGGAACCGGCACAGAATAACAAAGTGTCTATTAGTTGTAGGGAAGTGAAAACAAATTACACAAAACCTCTTAGAGATAAGATTTTATCAGCTCATGGAGATTTAGACACGTCATAAAATTATATGGGTACAGTCAGTCAGGAAATCTGTCTGTCTTCTTATATTGGAACATCACAACAATGTAATGTACATTTGCTCACTCTGCCATATGTGTAGATAGAATCATCACATATCATCCACATAAGTTGGGAAATAAGCCATATTTGGTCATTCATCAAAATATGGCATTAAGCAGAACTTCCTGTAAGGTATACCTCTAAATCATTATTATTTAGCCAAATGATAGAAACTTCTAAATAAATGAACGGAAAAAGAGGCAAACTCTTTTAAATAGCAATATGCCAATGTTGCTATCAAAAGTCATGATATCAGACACAAACTAATATGTAGCTTGACCTCGGTACGGATACTCTACTTCACCCTTATATTAAGAACGTCAGATTGATTCTAGACATGTACACATAATCTATCTGTAAGATGACATCAAACTGACATTGTGTTTACAGCTTGTAAGTAGTCCATGCAGAGTCTAAGGGTCACTACCTGTAATAGGGTACCAGATCCAACCTGAGCTCAACGGGTTTGTTCCACTATTCTCTCTGTGTTGTAAAAGCATTATAAGTAGATATTCTCCAAATGATAAAAAAGTCCATTCATGAGCCCTACTCACAACTCGTGTGTGATCCCAGTACAGTTGAGTGGTATGGTTTCCTTAGTGATCCCGTTCCCACACTGTTGTACAGTAAGCAGTGTGGTAGCATGTCCTGCCAGGACGCTGTGCTGTGTACTGAAGCTATTCACCCTGTGGGAGCTCCGCAATGACTTCTGTCTGCGCCCATGAATCAAATACCGGATCTGTTCCCGATACTGCCGCCCTGTTAGGCAATACAGGAAGAAATTGACGCAGTAGTTAAAGTAAAATACCGTCCTGGTGAGGAACAATTGGGTGCTGGAGGTACCGATGGAGTGTTCAGATAAGACGTCTATTGAGTCTAAGGTTGTGTTCGACACACCTGCGGGGTTATCCTGTAAAAACACAGTTCGCACCCATACAATGAAGTATGGGATATTGAGACAGATGAAGCAGCTGGATATTGCTAAGAGGATGAAGGTAAACTCTAGCCGCAACATGTTACCTCTGAACACCACACCTCTCCCCCGCTTCCCATGTTTCTCCATAATGTCCCTGCTCAGGAGGCGGTGGAGGATGACAAAGTTAAACATTGTGATGATGAGGAATGGGACGGCAGTTATAAGGAGACCATAGAGGGAGTCGAGGATAAGGTTAAGCTGGCTGTGGTTAGGGTTTGCACCACAGACCTCCTCGCCCCCTAAGTTATGGACCCCGCTCAGCAACGGCTTGTAGAGGCTCACTAGTAGTGCTGTTAATGCCACACCTCCAATAATCTTACGTGAGAAGGATTTGGTGCAGATCTGTCTCCGATGTAGTGGTTTACAAACTGCAATGAACCGCTCCATTGTGAAAACCACTATAAGCCATACAGAGATAAAGCGGAATGTGTAGGCAAGGAATAAGAACACCTCACAGAACCCACTATAATCTATAATGGATATCACAAACTCCCCGGGCCAGCGATTAAGTCCCTTTTTGAACCAATCCAGCATTACATAAGTCAGCAGCACACAGATGTCACACACAGAAATGGCCGCCAGATACAAGCTCGCTGAGAGTCTGCGTAGGGCGGGTGATGTGAATATTACCAGGCTAATTCCATGGCCCACAACACCTATTAAAATCACAAAAGGTGTTAAGAAGCCATAGACATCCCGGCCAAAGTCCCAGTTCATGCTTGGGTCATCCAGAGGATGGTGGTTGTGGAAGCTGGTCATGTTCTCGCTACACTTGTTGTGCTTCACCGTATCGAGCGCATTGTTCCAGCCAGAGTTATTTGAACCAAACATTGAGTGCAGCATCAACATGAGGTGGTGGTTGTCACAGCCAGGTGTAGCAGTCTGAGGGGAAAGAACAGAAACAGTTAAAGGGGCAGTAAATGGGTTTACTGTGAACAGATCCTTATTTATTTAAGTATTTCCTTCTTTAATTGTGTGTTACAAAGGGATCTATCTGCCATAGAATACTAGGGGAATATATATAAATGTATCAGGAAAAGTACACACCTGAAGCACATTGGGATTTATTCTCAAGCAGGTGTATCAGGTTGGGTCTTATTTATTCCTGACCCTTTCTCTAACCCTTTCCACTTACCTCTGTTTAAACATTCAATTATACAGCATGTATAGACTACATCAGAGATTTTCTTTTCACCCTTATAAGTCTTGCTCCTAAGAGGGCTAAAACAACGATTTATAGATTCAATATTGAAGTTATTCCACTTGGTTTCAATGTAATTTCAATGTTGATTCATCATTCTGAGCGTCGATTAATCATTCTGAAGTAACATCAAATCTCTGAAAATGTTGGGTAAAATATTTCACCATTATTTATGCGATTCCTAGTACAAATGTAATACAGCTCGGGAAAACCCCACAAATGTATTTCTAGGTTCATAGCTCCATAGCATACTCCAATATTCCATGTTCATGTTATATTGGTGCACATTATGTTGATTTTTAAAAAGGGAAAATTAAGCAATTTGAAACTGAGAGCAATGTGTTTTCACAAAGATCTAGATACCCTGATACAATAACTTCTTTTTTTTAGATTTAGATGAATCTAGATATGTAGTCCAGTGTTACCTTTTGACTGAGAACTGATTCGAGTTGGTCGGCCATGTTGTTATTTGATCAGTCCACCAGGGGGCAGTGCGGTGGCAGCAGTAGAGGGTTTATGGCGTCTGTTTCAGCACGAGTTATCCTGTAGTATGCTTTGTATAGGATCGTATATCGATATAATACAGCGCGCTATTGCTGCCCGAGACAAGGCTTTGTCTGTAGTACACCAGGCTAACAGCATTACTGTAAGATCAGACTGACCATTGGCTGCAGCGTTATGGCGTCTGTTTAGCACATGTAATCCTTTACTGTCCTTTACACACGGTCATATAGCGAATACTGCTTTATATAACACAGCGCCTGGGACAAGGCATTGTCTGTGGGACACCAGGCTTAAAGTAGTCCTGTAAATTCACATTGATCGTGATCCATAGCTGAGTTAAAACAGGGCCATGTAAAATGTATCGTTTGTGATTTATCCAAGTCCATTGAGGCTACTACCAACTAGCAATTGTACATGAGGCCCTACTTCCATGTACTTTTATCCTATGTATCCAGGACAATTCTGTTCAGGTATAAGTTTTGCAACTTAGCAAAACCTATAGCAGAGAAGATGGTGCCTCTGAACTCTTGCTTAATAAGAATGAAAACAGTTCAAAAATAAGATCAGAGGAGTATAAAATTATTATGAATCTATCAGAAAAACTCTATCGCTCAGAACTTTGTTGAGTCATTTTCTTCTTACAAAATTCCTTATTTATAAAATATAACAGGGTCAGGGACGTCCGGGTTTTCTACGTTGTGAAATGCTCATCAAATTTACAGTATTCTTTCACATTCCCTAGGAGTGAATGTCATGTCTGCCATGACAGCTCATGTTGGCATTCAGGTGTCATATAAATAATTCACATACATAAGACAATGCTTTGAAGGTCAAAACACTATGGAGTGTTTTCAGTCCCAATTGTAACATCGACACTGAAAGGTTTCATCACATCCTTTGTGTTAAAGATTCCATGGTCTTAATGTCACCTGTGGATCAGTTCACCACCCATTATGGGGACACGGAGCGATAAGCTCTTTTACAAAGATGCTTTTTTGAGTAGATCTGAAGTTATTTAATGTTCTCCACAGCTTTATCAAATCCTTCATTTTGAGGCATAACTTCCCAATCTTATATTTTTTTCTTTTCTTTTTTTCTAAATCTTCTTGTTTTTTTTTGTACTAGAACCTGAAGTTGAACATTTGTTTATTTATCCCTGCTGGAAATGTCCCAGCCTAGGGCATGGCATGTTTCGGGCATGCTCCATGAAATTCGAGATGAGATGTTGCAACTATTTGTCATTTGCCATGTGAAAATCAGATTGCAGGTTTAAGTTACACTGAAGTAGGTTTCCTGAAAGTGAGCTCTTTATCCATTGACTGTAGAAGTAGAATATGGCAAATGATATATCCAAGGTGGTTTACATATTTATATATGTACTTGTTACCATTGAGTACTTTCCTGTTATACCAAACACTGTGTATGTCTTCCCTCAGTCATCCACTTCTTCAGTATACAACTGCTGCGATGCTCTATCACCGATTGGTTCATAGTATGCTGTTGTGACCGGGTGATAATAGGGGGCGGAAGGAATGCCTGTCTGGGAGAGGCAATTGGCAGCCAATTAGTGTGCTGCCATATCACATGACTGCCTGCTGAGTGGTAGAGGTGCAGGAAATACCTGCTGTTGTAGTTGGTAGGCTGAGAGGGGCTTTCGTAATGGGTCTGTACACGGATGTCTGTGTGCGGCTTGGTAAGAGCCTATTACCACAACCACAGATGTATCATTTAGTAGACAAATACCTACAAAGTGTAAAGACAGTGTTCTCCTTGCTATATCCACTACATTCTATTTAATTCCCTCACAAGAAGGTAAATTATTATCAATTGGAAACTTCCAACAAAATTTGTGTTCCTCTTTCAATTGAATACAGTGTGTGGTGATAATATTTTTTTTTTTATAGAAATCCCATTCGCAGGTGCTCTTTGGGATTCAACAAATTAGAATTTTTAGCATAAACATTCAGTATCACACAGTCTATTTTATATCCAATATCCGCCTCGGTGTTAGGTTAAGATTCTGGCGGTGTGATAGCGCAAGGTTTACCCTGGTGTATCATTGGAGGGCTAGCCTGCTGTCCATGCACGTTGATCCCTAATCCCTGCACCCCATCACAACATCACCACCTCCGCCTCTCTGAAAAGGAGGTAAAAAAAAGAGGGAGAGCTTAATAAAGATGGCAGATAAGAGGAACCGGAAATTGTGCTGGTGGTGGCTTGGGGCAGTAAAGACTGAGTTGTGTGGAGTTTAATGAAAGGCGGGATGTTTAGGGCTGATACAGGTAGTGCAGCTATTGTACCAGATAATATACACAGTATCTGGGCAGTTATTGCCCACCTCTGAGAGCAGTGCAAAGAATGTGGCGCTCCTGATTTGTACCATCCGTGACTTTAGATCAACACCAGTACAACGCACAGGGCTACAAACATCAAGATTACATCAATGTGTGGGATTGGTTGACCTAGAAGTATGGATCAATGATGGAATCATGGCAAGCTTCCTGTTTTCCAGTCATCATGCTTAAACCTTTAAGGGCCACTGATGCCTTAGTGCATCATGCCCATTGGTCATCGTGATGCATGGATGTAGCGCTGTCAGGTTACACTCATTCATCGTGATGACCCTTTAGGATTGATGCGCTCCTGGAGGGCCAACAAGGTGCTTACAATGAACTGTAGGCAAGCTAACAAATGGGCTTGTTGCCCTCCTGCATCAGATCCCCCGAAGAAGGTTAACTTTGCAATGTTGATATAACGGGTCAGTGCATGCAGGGCTTCTCCCTTACGTCTCAATGGTGTCCAGCATCACACCTATGTGTACCTATCTAAAAGAGAAAAGGAAAAACAAGGGATGAGAAAAGCAGTATATATGCTTCATTGTTTTTGTGTTTCATAATAGCTGGATAAAGCCCCCTTGTGAAAAACCTACTGATCTTTTGGTGCTGCCAACTCTTCCAAACAAGAGTAACCCTCCTGTTTGTGAAGTGTGGTTGCAATTTATTCTGAACGTTTATTGACATAATGATCTAAATACATCTCACATTGAAAGGCAGTGCATTGGCGTGCCGATACTTGCTACCATCAGTCAGCCATGGCTTTGATTTCAGTTTCATGTTTGACAAAGTGGAGGTAAAACATTTTCTTTTTGTATATAATGTTTCAGAACTGAGGATAGCATTGGTATCAATCATAGACTCATCCCTTAATCCTTTAGGGGCCCCTGATGCATTATTACATCATGCCCATTGGTCATCATGATGCATTATTACATCATGCCCATTGTTCATCATGATGCATTATTACATCATGCCCATTGGTCGTCATGATGCATTATTACATCATGCCCATTGGTCATCATGGTGCATTATTACATCATGCCCATTGGTCATCATGATGCATTATTACATCATGCCCATTGGTCATCATGATACATTATTACATCATGCCCATTGGTCGTCATGATGCATTGATGCATCATGCCCATTGGTCATCATGATACATTATTACATCATGCCCATTGGTCATCATGATGCATTATTATTTCATGCCCATTGGTCATCATGATGCATTATTACATCATGCCCATTGGTCGTCATGATGCATTATTACATCATGCCCATTGGTCGTCATGATGCATTATTACATCATGCCCATTGGTCATCATGATGCATTATTACATCATGCCCATTGGTCATCATGATGCATTATTACATCATGCCCATTGGTCATCATGATACATTATTACATCATGCCCATTGGTCATCATGATACATTATTACATCATGCCCATTGGTCATTATGATGCATTATTGCATTATGCCCATTGGTCAACATGATGCATGGATGCAGCCCTGGTGAGTAACCCACAAGGACTGCATTCAAGCATCATGCCGACCCTAAGGGCTTGGTGTAATCCCAGAGGCTCGGCATGATGTTCCAATGACATGTCACTGCTTGTGCTTGGTGCATCAGTGCATAGATGACCAATTGGTATTCACCCCTGCATCAGCACACCTTATAGGGCTAAGGGTAACCCGGTGCTTCAGTACAACAATCCGCCGCCAAACGATAAGTAAGAGTTTACAGTTAGTTTCAACTGGTCCTCAAGAGGGCCAGGAAGTCTCGATATGGTGCGACTGAACACAGTCCCTATGAATATTAGAATGGGTGCTTTTAGGTAATGCACGACCACTCTGTAGAATCAACACTCAATGTAGAAAATACATAGGATTGGCAGGGCAGTACAATCATTAGAGACCAGTACATGCATGTTTGTATTGACAGCAGAGTGATGGATCTCACTGCTATTTGAAGCGGTCCAGTTATACCGTCTCAAGAAAAGCCATTTAGCTGCCTTCATCAGGTCTACTTTATATAGTTTAAAAAGTCAGATGATAGAAATTGAGTGAATTTAATAAAGGAATATAAATTAAGAAACCTCACCTCTGGTGTAACAGTTATCCATGCAAATATACAAATAGTGTCCAGGGACGTGAGTATAATAAGCCCCTACCTCTAATAAGGTTTTGTGGCTGCTCCATGGTATCCGGGTAGAATGGTGATTCTATTTTTGATTGGTGGTTTGTGATTTATTTTTCAAAAATCACCAAGTGAATAGCATGTTCTGCATTGCCTCTTAAATCAAAAGTTTGTAGTATTTATATGACATGACTTGAACACATTTGTATTTGAAAAGGCCTCACTTGGTCTAGGTGTTTAGCCTATTGTATCAGGTTGAGGCGGTGGAAATAAGCACTGGATTCAAGCGACCTTATGATCTGTATTTAGCTCAATATGATTGATGCAGTATCCATAAAGTGGAGATTTCCACACAGTTAAGAAATAAAGAGTAATTATGTCCTGCCAAACTCCTCTTGTAACAGTGATCTGATGTGTAGACACCTTATATAGAACAGTAGTCCATGATATCACTGCCCTGTAGGCAGACTACAGACGTACAGTGTCCTGTAACATCAGATACCAGTGTGTATGAAGTGTAGTGTGATGTACACTTAGTGGTAATAGTGATATATCCCTATCCTCAAGTCTGCCCCTGTCTCCTTCACACACCAAACTGACTCCCCTACCTCTCCCTAACTCCTCAGCCACCACTTACCTCCCTCCAGCTGATGCTACTACTGCTGCTGCCCCCACACAGCTGTACAGTGAACTACAGAACCAGTAGGAGCTGGAGGTTAGGTACAGATTCCACTATGGGCGTTTCTATCAATCTTCAGATCATGTCTGCCTAAGCATTTCGATTAAGGAAAATGTAAGTTAGGGAATAACCACCATTGGCCTTTTTGAAATGGCTGAGTAAGCTATCTGAAATCACTCATCTTGTGGGAATTGCGCTGGTACCATCCACACATCAGTGATATTATAAGCCTATATGAGATTAGTGCTGGAAGTGCCCTTGTGTTTGCACCTAGGTAATACTGCACCAAGGTTTGGGTAGAGCAGACATAGTCCTAATTATATGGCCTGAGGAGGTCATATACATATATATATATATATATATATATATATATATATATATATATATATATATATATATATATATATATATATATATGTATGTATGTATGTATGTGCCTAACTATGCAGCATTAGCCTGTTGTATGACTGTACCCAGCAAATTGTTGTGACTCCTTATCAACCTGTGTGAAGTGGCTCACACATGTTCCGCTGGATGGAACACAGCATCGCTATAGCAGAAGATCACCAGGAATAGCAATGGTGGTGATCACATGGCCTCACCTCAAATGGCAAGGATGGTGATGCAGAGGATAACTCACCTTGCTAGATGAAACACGCACCTTAGATGAAAAACCCACCTCGTCATAGCGCATGTTCACCAGGGATGGTGAGGATTTTGATCACTCATCCTCACCAGGGATGATGACATGAGTGATCACTCATCCTCACCAGGGATGGCGACATGAGTGATCATTCACTTTGCTAGATAAGACGCACACACACCATGGCAAGAATCGTGATTACTCACACTCACAGGGGGATGGTCACTCGTGTGATCACTCACCTCACTAGATGAAATGCATACCTCGTGATAGCACAGGTTCACCACAGATGGTGAGGATCTTGATCACCCACACTCACCAGGGATGGCGACACAAGTAATCACTCACCTCAACTCACACCACATTCACCATGCACATTCACCATGGTTGGCGAGGGTCATGATGACTCACACTCACCAGGGATGGCAAGGCGGTTGATCACTCCCCTCGCTAGATGAAACACGCACCATGTCATAGTGCAGGTTCACCATGGATGGTGAGAGTGGTGATCACTCAGACTCACCAGTGATGGCGACGCTGGTGATCACTCACCTTGTTAGATGAAAAGCTCATGATCATCGATATTGGTAATCATGCAGGCTCACATCTGCCAGATCAAAGTATGTTTTGCCAGACAAGGTATTGCTATATATATCTTCCCTCTAACCACAGACAAGGTGTTCATGTAGATATTTCCCTATGTATTTTTCCTGTAACCAGAGAAAAGGTGTTTATGGATAGTTGCTTTTATTTTAGAAATACCTCTATCTAAATTCAATTTATATTTTCTCTATATAATCTTGTTTGATTCAACTCTGAAGTATTACATGGAAATCCGTGTGAAACAGAGCACATTTGATACTTATGGGACTTATACTTCATGCTCACACTTCCTAGATAGGCTACATGTTGAACAGTGGTGCTGTCCTAACAACTTTGGCAATGGTGGTGATAAGTTGCCATTCTGAGGGAGAGTGAGTGAGAGATGATGAAATTGTCAACGAGTCCGTAAATGATGAATAAGGATGAATACAGACGAATCAGGAATCCAGTTTGATATCCACTTTATTCATTGAAGTCCACGAGGTATAGTTGGTGATACAGTATAAAGGTGCCCAACAGTGTCCAAGCCTAGCCCTTGAGCCAAGGGCCTTGGTCTCACGTGAGTGTGTGAGGTATGAAGTATGGAGGTGGAAAGATGAGTGAGCTGCTCCCTCCACAGGTATTTGTAGTAGGAGCTGCTCACCCAGCTCATCCTAAAAATAGTGTCAGGTGAGCTAAATATAGTAACTGGGGAACTCCAGTGCAGGTATGTAGGGGGGATCCCAAACATAGCACTGGGGTTCACAGAGTTCAGTGTGGTTCTAAATATAGCTGCTGGGAACTCCCGGTATGCTGTGAGCTGCTCATGATCAATGGGCATGTCCTCCAGCAGGAGGAGTTGTTTCTAAACATTGTCTGCTAGGAATTTCCAGCATGCAGTGGGCTGCTTGTGATTGACGGCGTATCCTCCAGTGGGAGGAGGCGGGGTCACTGAGTGCGGTTGACACCGCCAGCCTTTGGTCTATGGGTATGGCTTGGCTTGTGGGTAGACTCGGACACTGGGTTACATGGTAGAGTCAAAGGTGAAAAATAAATATGATAAGTACAATACCTATAACGGTCTACTGACAAATCCCCACATTCCTACTCGATTCCACGCGAGGTTTTAAGGAGGAAGTTTGTGAGAAAGGTCTACTGACAATATATTTGATGTGTAATAATAGGTATTACATCTTATCATTTAAGTTGAAAGTATATAGTATTAAGGAGATATCTAATATTGGTTTTTGATTGAACATGAATAATTTATAAACAGTACAAAACGAAACTGTGCCAAAGAGGTGTTGTTTGTAATTTTGACAAGAAGAATATGAAAAATTCAGGTCGTGGTAGGATACAAGGGCTGGATTATTTATCTAGCACTAAAGTTCACACAAAGATAAGGGAAATAAAAACTATCCTAAAACATGCAGTTATTGGCTTTAAGGCAGACCTTGAGGTAGATAAGTTAATACTGAAGTTTGTTTCAGTACCGGTAGGCACTTATTATTTAGGTCTTGAGCCAATATACAATACAATATAATAAATAAAAACAGAGGTAAGGTGATTGATGACTGGCAAGTCGATCAATCATTCCTTATAATACTGGTAAGGCTTAGGGAGTCTGAAGGCTTTTAGGTGATATGTTTAAGGAATTTTCTAAAAAAAAAAAAATTGGATTTTTGGTCCTTTATTTATCTGTAGAAGTTTTCTGTTAATTTTCGTAGAAGGTTTGTCTTAGTCAATGGAAAGTTTAGCATGATTAGCCTTCAGTCTACCTGGGGTTATGATTGGCTGAAAAGGGGACAAGGTTAATACAAAAGTAAATGGAGGCTCTGGCTGATATTTAGTTTGGATCTCAATTGATCCTGCAAAGATACTGGTTGCCAGGGCTTCCTTGTAAAATTTTTAGAAAAATATAAACTAGCTAAAACCCATAAATATTTGACATGGTTGGGTTTGAAAAGGTACAGTGTGAAAAAGAAAAAGAACTTTATGGCATCTTAAGATCACAAAAACCTGCTGCCTGGCTTGTGTTCTTCATAATGTTCTTATAAAGGAAAATAAATGTAAAAATGCAGCGTGTTTTCATGGTTATGTATCATAGCCCTATACAAACAAGAAAAACTGGCTTTAAAAATCAGTTGACTAGGCTGACTGAGTCAGTGTTCATAGTGTCCATGGGCGGTCGGTGAGTGAAGTGTGTCTCTACACTTTTAGTCCATAATTTTAAAGACAGTTTTTAAAAATAAATAAAATAAATAAGGATGGTTATTGAAATTATTTTCTCCTTCTATGGCGACTTTGGTTTGCAAGACCCTTTGGTGGTGGGTCTTGGTGGTTAAAGACGTTTGGGTTGAGGGAGCGACCTAGTGAGGGTCTTCTCCTGGATTTGGATTTTTTGGTGTTGGGGACAAAATTTACAATTTTGCTGAAGTGCATTCTGCTAGGCTTGCCTGAGTCAGGCTGCAAATTCAGATCGGAACTGTATGCAGGGTCCATGTCTATTGGTTCTGCTGAGAGGGAGGTGCTAGAGTCACTATCCTCCTCAGATGAAGCTTGGTTAATTTTGGGTAGGGGTCTCCAGACCTGGGTCGAGCCAATTGTTTTGAAAGTTTCTGGTCTATTGTCTTTGTTGATACTGCATGGGCAGCTGTAGCTGTACATTAGGTGGGGACAATTTGTTTCCAGGGTGGCGAATCTGGTAGGTGGCCCTATTGGAGAGCAGACTCGTGTGCTCCAATGGGGCAGGCCGGTTGGGATGGGCGTGCCTGGCCTGCTGCTGGAAACTCCTGCTGGCCCGTCAATACGGTCTCCGCCTCCTCGATTAGGTCGTTGGCCTCTGTATTGAAAAAGCAGAACAAGAGAGGGGGGATTTTTAGTTTTAGGGTCGATCATAGTGCATGGATCACAAGGCGACCAACAAAAATACCAAATTGACAGGTAAGGCAGTGAAATAGGCAGTGCATATTGATGTGCAGTGTCACCGAGCCGGTGTAGACTTATGGCAAAAGGTGAGCGGGAAACTGTATTATCCAGGGTCCGGGTTAGTTCTGCTGCGCGGCGCGGGTAGCGCCACTGCAAGGGGATCTGTTCTTATTTAGTTCAAGCGACAAACATTGGCTGGCGCCACTGAGCTGGCGTTTGTTCGGCGTTCGTGAAATGGTATGGGGAAATGGTATGGTGAATGGTGTAGACTTGCCATGACCTTGTTGGGTCATGTGTAAGTGTCTGTACCCATGTTGGGTTAGGTGTTTTGGGGCCTAAAGGTGGGGCTAATTGGTTGAAATTTTGAATTTTGATGATGCACTTTTTCGAAAAATAGGTCCAAAAATTAACTTTATGCTCCCGTTTTGGATCCTGATATAAAAGGGAGCGGAGGCTATTTTGGGATCAGAGAGGCGACCGAAGTCTTATTGGGAGATACCCTTAACTTTTGACGGCTAAAAAGGGAGGACATTTTGATTCGGGATGATTGTTCGTGCCCGACTTGTCACCATGCCATCGGGATTGGTTGTCCTGGCCATAGTGGCCGTAGGCTACTTCGGGTGAGTACTGACATGAGAGCTGACTTTGAAATTTGAGATGGCGAGCAACTCATTAGTGCGCCGGTGGTCTGACACTGTGCTGTTTCTTATGTTTTTAGTGTCGTGCTTCTGTGGGTTATCGTGGGGTGGTCTCCTCCCCACTGCCACCGGGTCGTTGGCCCTTTTGATGGCCCGGAGGGAGGCTCGAGCGGGCCCTGCACCGTTTTTGGTTAGAGTGGACGGTATGTATAGTCTTAATTTGCTGAATTTTTGGGTTGCGTTAGCTGGGGCTTTATTGAAGTCGGGTTAGGTAACTTAGGCTAGAAAGAAAAAGAAAATTTTGGAATCTGGAATTTTGGCATGAGTGGTGGCTTTTTATAAGTGGGGATATTGATTCTGATTTCAGAAATTCGGTCGTAGGCGGGCGACGGGTATGATCTTGAAGGATCAGGTCGCGATGATCTATGGGAGGATGATTGATGGAGAACGATGAAGAAGAAGAAGAAAAATCAGAAGGTGGCACTGCCAAATGCGGATATATGATTGAACTGTGATTTGTGCAATGAGAAAACTGTGATAATTAATATATGCCAGAGCTTGATTCACTGTGATAATTCTACGCCAATAATATACTTGAAAGTCCACCACCAGTTAGAAGTTATGTTGTTTGTTCTGGGCTTCTAAATTGGCATGGGTGGGCTTCCAAATTTCATGCGGGGTGGTATTGTTAGCTTGGGTCGAAAACAAGTCTAGTGATATTGTTAACACGTGCTTATGTTATTGTTTTGACGCAGATATTGAGTGCGGGTGTCCTGACTGACGTTAAGTTGTCATGCCAACGTGGGAAAAATGAAAGAGATCTGACGTTGGGGAGGCCGACGGCAGTGGTGAGACGCAGCGCCGGCGTTCTGACGCAGCGTTTGGCGGGGAACCAGACGCGACGTCAGAAACAAGATGGCGACGTCTCATCGTGCAGTGGGCCTTCACAGTGAGTCGAAATAACTGTGTTATTGTGGGTCGAAACTGTGTTGTGGTACTGGAGATGTTGTTAAGATGGTTTTAATTGTGGGTGGGGTCGGATTTAGAGCTATTAAGGATGGGGATGATCCCCACATGAAGGTGTTAGATGGGGCTATCCGGTGGATTGGGCGACCGGGAGAGTCCATTACCAGGTTATATGGGGGGTGGCCGGCGGTTAATTGATCCCCACATGAGGATCAAAGTAGGTTTCTGATGAAAACTTACCGCTGGTTGATGTTGAGGGTGGTGTGAGCATCATCTCCGGTTGCTTGTACATGTATTTGTCTTTCTTTGGCTGATGCCGGAGTGGGGTGTACTTTGTGAGCTCAGCCGGGGAGTCATGGCGATCAGCCGGCCAGGACTCACAAGGTAGTTGTATGGCGGGGTCAGTGTCACTGGATGCAAGTTGGAAATCGGGTTGTCCTTCTGAGGAGATGACCACTGTCATGTGGTGAGCTCCTTTTAAGACCCTGTACAGCGGTATTCTCCATAGAAATGGTACCGGAGGATAGCGCTGCAGCGGGATCTGTCGGACTTGTCCCCCGATTATTGTCCTGATGTCAGACTTCCAATGGAGATCCAGGTGTCTGCCCAGGGGTGCCGTAAGGCGAGCTGGGGAGACCTTAGGGGCTGTGATGGTGGGGGCCCAGAGATTTTGTCCATAGATCATCTTGCCAACGGTGAAATCAAAAGTTTGACCGTTAGCATGAATCTTGGCCACAATTGAAGGTGTCCTGTGGCTCTCCTGTTTGCAGTAGGGCCAGTGTCGCAGGCACCTCTTGGCGGTACTCCATGTGATGTATAGGAGGGTTGCTATCAAAATCCAGGTGAACATGTTCTGGTAGCGGTCAGGCGACTGTACAAAATCTAGATCTGTGTTTGGGGTCGTTTGTGGAGCTGGCCAGTTTTTGTTAGCCTGGCGTATCAGATCTTTAAAACGATCCCAACTCTCCGCATTAGCCATCTTAGGCGTTCGGGTTGCTGAGACTAGTGTGATAAAGCGCATCAACTGATTGACACGAAGATGGTTTTTAAGGGTTAATGCGCAGCAAAGTAGTGCCAGGAGGGGTGATACCAAGTGTATCCAGGGTGAGAACTGGAGGTGATATCCCAGATGCATCAGGGAGTTGGTGGATAGGAGGGCGGATTGGTCCTTAAGTCCCTGTGCGGCTCTTTTAAGGGTTAGGGTGTCTTGGAAGAGGGGTGCTATTTTTTGATTGTGTAGGTGTTTTAATTTTTCAAAATTGGGCAGGTGAAGGGTCTGGGTAGTGGTTGCCATGGTGATGCCGGAAACATTGGCTGGAGGTTGACCGAAATGTCGCCACAGTGGTAAATTGAAATAGGCCTTTGATATGGGTTCTAGGGTGAAATTTTGGGTGCAAGATAAATCAGAATTGGTTAAAATCATGCCGGCATTTTTAATGGAGCACAGGCATGGGACTGAGATGACTGAGTATGCGCTATTTTTAATTTCGACTTGGCCTGAATCTGTGCATTGGAGCATGGAAGTGGGATGGTCAGTTATTAATAGGAAAGTGCTGTGAGATAGGGGTTGGATAAGATTTGGTATGGATGCTGCCATGTGTGCTTTAAAACTGCAGGTATGGTGCACCGCCTCTGGTAGGTCTAAAAATAGGGATAGAGTGCATGTGGGGTGTGTGGCCGACAACAGAGGTAGGGGTAGGTTACAGCTGATAAGGTGGCCGAGGTCACACATATCCAGGTCAGCTTGTGTAAACTGTATGTAGTGTGAGTGGGTCCTGGACATGGCCAAGTAGCCGGGAAGTGGCTCCACCTGGGTGTGACCTACTGACTTAGTGTCGGAGGTGTCGAAAGGCACGGGGAAGGTTTCTATTCTAAATATAGAAAAGGTGCTTCCCCCTCTGGTTATGGGTACTGGTATGGTTATTAACAGGCTCGAGTTATGGCTCCAGTGCACGTGTACTCGGCGCTGATAATAATAACTTATGGGTAGGCCTTCTAAAATAATGCCGTGGTGTGCCTCGTGCAGGAGGCTGGATAAATTGTTTAAACCTAAACTAAGGTCGTCTTGTGTGATGATGGATTGGGGTAGGATGCCCTCAAGTAGATTATTAATGGTTAAGAGCAGATTTTCCAAGTCGCTTTGGAGGTCAATTAAAGACTCTATTTGAGAATTTGCTGCTGTGAATAACATGGAATAGAAGGTGTCTTGTCTGGATTGGAGTTCTAATTTTAATAATATTGATGAGATGTTAGAATTTAAATGCTCTAATTTTCCGGAAATAAAAGATAGAGCATCATCAGTGTCGTTTTGGAATTTTGAGAAGATGTTGACAGAATTGTAATTAAATTCCGAAATATTTAACAAGAAATGTGTGGCTAATTCTACCACGTGCATTTTGATGGCTAACTTTTTATCCAGGTCAGACATTTCAGAATTCAAAATATCAATTTCTGGTTGAGTCCCGAGGCCTATTGAAGCTCTTAAAATGTCACCAATGACTTGGCCGGGGGCATTTCTGGCTTTTCTGACGTTTGGAGGTGAAATCAATTTTGACAATGTTTTTAGTGTTGTTTTTGACTTGGAGAATAGGCTCTGTATCATGTTATCTAGGGCATGGGTTGTGTGCTTAATGTATTGGGGTGCATCAGTGCTGATGAGAGGGCTGAGTAGTTTTGGCTGACTTAGGTTCTGGTCAAAGGTCAAGTTAAGGCTGAAGGTCAATGGATAGTCCATGTAATTGGCTAGTAATGTTTGGGGTAACTTGGTAAACAGTGCGCCATAGTTGGGTCTGAAGATGGTGTTCAGATTGTTGTCTGATGTTGAGGTGCAGCCGAGGAGCAGATGTAGGAATATACAGACTGCTAGGATGGCTGCTGCTCTAGAAAATGGGAAAAAAATTGAAAATTTTGAGGATTTTGAAAATTTTGATGGTGGGGTTCACTTTAAAAATAACATTAGCTCAGTCACAAATGGGATGTTAGTATGGTCAAGTATTTACAAAGGTCGGGGAATCTGTGGGTGGTAGGGTTGTTGTCACATGAAAGGTTTTATGCAGATGGACTGGTGCCTGTTGTCACCGTCAGGGGCGGCACACGAGCTTGAGCATGGAATCTGTTTATTTCGAAAACAGCAAATTGGAATACCAGGCTGGCTGTATTCCTTATGGCCAATTCGCGTCCAATTCTGGAGTATTGGCGGGGTAAGTCCCTGAGGGGCTGTTCTGACGCTAGAAGAGTGCGAGCACATAAGAGTGCTATGTATGATGCAGATCTATGGTTAAACCTGCCCCATGGAGGCCGGCGGGGATTATCCCCAGCTACAGCGACCATGAAGGCTTTTATGGTTGCTGCTATGGAGTGATTGTTCATGTCCAGCTCCTGTCTTAGCACAGGGCTGCTGAGGTAATGTTTAATATCTTCCTGGGCGAGGAAGGTGATGAGGTGTTGCTGTTCCATGATTATGCTCCTAATTTCAAAAGGATCCATGAGATCACTCCTGATCCCATGTGGTCCAAGGAGGCTGTGTATGGTCCATGTAGCATTTGGGCCGTGCTTATTTGCCGCTGGGTCCAGGCTGTAAGTCATAAAAGGAAAAAGGGGTCTAAGTGGGCTGTGGATGGGGGGAGAGGTAAAGGTGGGGAATTTGCTTGGCTGAAGAGGTTTAGTAAATTGGATTATCAATGTTAAAAATTATAGGATAGTGGAGAAGTTCTTCCACATTTTACACACACTTAAGGCTCACACCGCCATTGGTTAATAGGGGTACCTGGGCACCATGATAATAAAACTACTATCATGTACAATGCTAGAACGACTGTTAAAAATCCTAAATGCTAAAATAGACCCATAAGATAATCCTACCTGGGCTGGTTGCATGATGGGTCTGCCATGGTCCCTTCCCAGACACTTGTTGCCGTGCTTAAGGTGTGGTGGTATTGGTTGTGGGTTGTGTTGTGATCAGATGTGGGTGGGCAAGCGCTTATAAACCTGAGATTGAGTTTGGCTACTTCTCAGTCTGAGATCTCCCATAGGTGGTATGTCTTGCCCTGAAAGAGGCGTAGGCCAAATATTATTGGTGGATGCAAGTGGGGTTGTACGGTCCCATATGCAAATTAGGGTTATCCTGGCCTGGATTGGTTGGTGGTGAGATATTGTCTAAAGATAGCATATTGGGAAGCTTGGCGGGGGGTGTTTTATCCCTGGCCAAGGTGATATGGTCGCTATGGCGTCCCTGTAGCTTTTGAAGACCTTGAGGGCAGTGTGTTATTGATTTGTATATGTGCCACCACAGCACTTAAGGGTTGGCAGAGACAGCGGTGTAAACATGGGGTGTGGGTGTCAGAGGTCCATCTTCCTACAATAGGTTTATCATTGGAAATAGTGGTCTTGAAGTGGTAACAAGCCGTCGCATGTGTGTATTTAAGTTTATACACAAACCGAGGATACAGCGCTGCCTTGGGCGGTCGGTATGTGGCGTGTGTAACCTAACCTAATTATTTGATAATCCATTTGCCAGTGTTTGGCGTTCCACTTAGAAAGGGTAGGTGTGTGTATATACAGTTAATCAAGGCAGTGTTGATTTTGGATGCATAGGAATTTTTATGGCTGTTAGTATAAATAGGTTGGGCGTTGGTCTGTGACTGTTGCTGTCAGTGTGTTTAAGTGGTTGGTGTATTAATGGTTGATTAATTTGGTTGGGGCGCGTGGCGCCTGTGGGGAATGAAGGAGGTTTGTTTATATAGATGTTTGGTGTTTGACACAACGACTTATGGCCTATAATGGACGCTTAGAAATTTTTCTTGATTTTCTGGAGGGCATGGGGCTGAAGGAGATTATTCCCTTTTTGGCTGGCCTTCCTCTCTTTTTCTTTGTTTTGTGAGTGGTGAGACTCACATTGGAGGGGTCGTCTTGGTCGGGGTCGTGGAGTGAGCTTGTGGGCCCTGATTGTAGCCTTTTTATGACGGCTTTGGCGCTAGCTCTTGTGATTGGTCTCCTCAGCCTTGATACATGTACTGATTTCTTCAGTACTTTTCCATCTTGTAGCCTTTTTAGAATAGCTGTAACTGGTGAGGTCATCTTCATTATGATGTAGGGGCCTGAGTATGTGGGTTGCAACTTTTTTGATGTACATTTGACTAGTAGGGTTGGTATATGTAAATATACCAACTGGCCTGTGTTATATGAGCTGAGTTCTGCTGAAATGTCATGTCTGGCTTTCATCTTTTTGTGAGCAGAGATCATGTTTTCTGCAGCTTTCATTTGAATATCATCCCTAAACTGTAGTAGGCTGGTCATAATTTTCTCCCTGGTACTTGAGTCTTTTTCAGTTTTAATCAAGGACAAAGCTGCTTCAGTTGGTAGGTGTGTCTGCTTGCCAAAGACTAACAGATTTGGTGAGTAGCCTAGGGCGCTGCTTATAGTATTATTGATACTGAAGATTACAGCTTGCAGGAAGGTTGACCAGTGTTTTTGTGATTTTGATACAAAGGCTCTGAGGGATGATTCTATGGTTTGATGTTGGCGCTCACAGAGACCTTGGGACCTAGACCAATGTGCACTTCCTGTCACATGTTTAATGCCGAACTTTTCACAAAAATATTTGAATAATTTTGAGACGTATTGCTGGGCATTATCTGTGTTTAGTACTGAGGGAGTGCCATGGATACATATGACTCTTTGGAAGAAACCAAGTGCTACAACTGCAGCAGTATTTTCTTCACTTGTCCAGGCAGTCACATGCCTGGTGGCATGGTCGGTCACCACATGTATGTAGTGAGAGCCATCAGCGGCCTTGGAAAAAGGGCCTATTGTGTCCATGGTGACATGAGAGTATGCTGTGAGTACTGGGTCACGTAGTTTCATTGGAGTTTTCAGGTTTTTGGGTCTCTTTTTGGTGGTCAGGCATGTGTGGCAAGTGCCGCAGAAGTCAAAAACTTCTTTAAACATTGATCTCCAGTAATACCTAGCCCTTATGGCTGTATAGGTTTTGACTGGACCTAGGTGTCCACCTAGGGGAGAGCAATGGGTTGCTTCCACTAAAGATTCTGTCCACTTTTCTGGAATTACAATTTGCAGTGTGGGCTCTAGGGTTTTACCCAAGTTGGTATCAGTAATTCTAAAGAGGACTTCATCCAGTAAGATGAATTGGTCGTGGTTACATAGTATTTGATTCATAAATCCTGAGTCGTGTGGCAGGCTACCTTTTTCAATGTAGTTTGCCATGGAGGATGCAAAAAGGTCTTCTTTTTGGCTTTTAATCAGTGTTTCTCTAGAAGGTGTCAGGGATTGGTGTTTACAGATTTCCTGAATTGCCCTTTCAGCTAGAGGTAGCACACGGCGGGAGAGCTTAGCTCTTTTGGCGTTTGCAGCTTTGATGGAGACCCTAGGTGACCTAGATTTGGCGGGCCTGCCTCTGGGGCGAGGGCTGCTGCACTTAGGCTTGAGTGGGCGGGTCTTTTTACTGGGCGCTGATTGGCTGGCTGCTGGAGGTGTGTCATCCTGGGACTGGGACTGTGCTCGAGTAAGTACACACAGGTCAGGATTCACACCTTGCTGCCTTTCTGGGGTGCCCTTTCTTGCTATGACGCCTTTTGGTGGTTTATTTGTGCTTCCCCAAATTTTGCCTCCTTTTAATATTGATCTAGGAGGTCCCAAACAGATGGGATTATTGGGGATTGGGTCGTCTGATCTGAAAACCTTTGTCATGGATATATCTGAAAATTGTACCCTCTTTGGTGGGAGGATAATTTTTCCTTGTGATCTAATTGGTATTGGATCATCAGAGCCAGGGGGATATTTTCTTCTAGACAGGCAATCTGCCACTAAATTGGCTCTACCTTGTAGGTATTTTACTTCAAAATCATAGGACATAACAGTATCTATCCATCTTGCTAATCTCCCATTGGTGATATTCTCCTTTTTGTTGAAGAGGGAGACTAGGGCAGTGTGATCTGAATATACTTTGAAGTGAGTGCCGTCCACATAATGGTGGAACTTTTTGACAGCGAAGATTATCCCAAGTAGCTCTTTGTCAGTTATTCCATATCTGGTTTCCTGAGGTGTTAGACCTCTCCCAGAGAATTCAATGGGTCTATAGAAACCATGTTCATCTACCTGTGTAATAACTGCTCCTAAGCTGAAATTGCTGGAGTCTGTGAAGATGATAAAGGGTTTGTTATAGTCTGGGAATTTTAGGACTGCCTCCGTGCAAATTGATGCTTTGATTTTTTCAAAGGCTGTTTGGCATTGAGTGGTCCATTTGAAGGTGCCCTTTGTGGCTTCATATAAGGGCTTCATTATATGGGCAAAACCTCTAATGAATCTCTTATAGAATTGTGCCATTCCATTGAAACACCTAAGGTCGTGGATGTTTTTAGGTGCTGGGAAGGTTTTGACCGGTGAGATTTTGTCTGGGGAAGGTGAGATGCCGTGTTGATCTAGGGTAAAACCTAAGAATTCCATTTTGGTGGTGCCAAATTCACATTTTTCTGACTTTAATTTGATGTTTCCTTTGATGAAAAGTTTTAGCACTTCATCTAGGTCTTGCAAGTGTCTTTCCCATGTGGGGCTGTATATGGCCACATCATCCACATAGGCCACTGCATTTCTGTATTTGCACTTCATGAGCAATTGTTCCATTACATTCATGAATGACAAACCAGAAGTCTTTAAACCCATGGGTAATACTTTGGCCATATATCTTGTGCCATTGGCGGAGAAAGTTGTTAAAGGCCTTGATTCTTTAGCTAGAGGAATTTGATGGTAGGCGCTGTATACATCCAATTTGGAAAAATATTTAGCACCTGTTCTGCCAACTTGTTGCATGAGGTCGTCTGCTCTGGGGAAGGAGTAGGAAAAAGATTTTAGGTTTTGGTTAACCCATCTATAGTCCACGACTATTCTCCATCCTGAGGCCACAGACCTGTCTCCCTGGGGTTTGGGTACTAAGAAAGCTGGGGAGTTCCACTCACAGGGTTTGGTGCATTCTTCAATGACACCTTGCTGTAAATGTTTATCTAACAGCTCTCTTTGGAAAATCTCTTTTTTGGGTGACATTCTATAGGATGGTCTGTTGCAGGGTTTGAAGTCAGGGATTAATTCTAATTTGACCTCATTTTCAACATTTAATCCTATAGCACTCTCATTTAACACAAAGGCCTCTCTATTTAATTCAACAATGTTTTTGATTTGTTGTTTTTGGGCCTCAGAGAGCTTGTCACATATTGTATATTTTAGAGGGTCGTCCCCTTTGGGTAGCTGATCTAGGGGATCATCTCCACAATTGATGGGGAGCATGTCTTTGTCAGAGATTATGCTGTTGAGGGAGTGTTGGCTGTTCAGTTTTCCAATGGGAATGGCTTTGTTTAGATTGTTGAGTGCAAAAATGCCTAGGTTCATGTGCTTTTTGATATTGATGGAAAAATCATTTGGGTTGGCCACTGTTACCGGTATGATTTTTTTTGTTGACCTTGGTTCAACAAGGGCGTGTTTCATTAGTACCGGTAATGTCGTGTCAACATTTTCTGTGATGCCTGTTTTACCTATTAAGGAATCAGGTCCTATGACGATTGCATTGAATGTGGATTCAGAATTTGGTGGCATGGTTAGGCCTTTGGCTGCTCTTATGAAGTGTGGTGAAGGGGACTTGGCCCCAAAGGAAATTTTGGCCCTATATTTGGTCATAAAATTTACGCCAAGAATTATGGGGTGATTTAGCTTTGGAACAACATGTAGTCTTGTTTTAAACTCTGTGTTATTGATTAGGAAAGTTATAGTGATGGAATTGTTGACCTGAACTGAGGATTTATCAGCTAGTAGGATAACCATGCGAGATCTCCTACCATGTCTGAAATTGGGGGTTGATATGATTTTATCTGCCATTTTCTGGCTGATAAAGGAAAGGGAGGCTCCAGAGTCTACAAGGGCTCTGTAAGAACTGCCATTGATATCAACATTAACTGCGCCTTTAGTCAATTCAGTATTAATGTAAGAGGTCTTACCTTGCTGCCCATACTTACTGGTCTCGACTTTTAATTGGAGGGTGGAAATTCTCTTGTTCTGGTTCTCATAGAGGTCCTCACTGTCTGATGAGGAGTCTTCGTCACAATTCACAGGCTGGGGGTCGTGGTTCTGTCGTTCTGCCGAATTTAATTCTGCTCCATCATTTGTGTGTGAAATATGGCATGTGGGGGACGTTCCAATTTTGTTGTCCAAGGTGGGGGCGGGGCTGTAAGATGCATGGTGGCCCTCCCCTGTGTCCCATTCAATATTGTCATTGTAGTGTTCTCCTTGTCCAGAATCAGGAGGTTGGTTGTCAGGATGGTTGTCTCCTGTCTTTTTGTTGTCATTTCTGCCTGGTGTTGGGTCCCTGGATTTCTTTTGTTGCTGGGTCCAATCATCAGGGATTGGGAAATCTGCTGGGACCAGTAGTTTCTGGAAGGACACCTGGCGGGTGTTGGTGGGGGTGGAGGCAACAGGGATGAAAACAAAGTTGTTTCTTGTGTCGCTGGATTTGGACCTGCTTCTGTTTCCTTCCTGAGATTTGCTCCTGCCTGGCGACTGATACCTGTTCTTGGAGCCTGATCTGCTGTTTGAGCCGGATCTGGGGTTGTTATAACCTTGTTGATTTTGGTTGTATCCTGATTTAGGTTTATCGTCATACTGCTTAATATTGCCATTTCCAGGGGGCTTGTTGTTATAACTGTTGTTATTGTACTGGTCCTTCCTGGATCTGTTATTGTTGTTGTTGTTGTTGTTGTTCCTTTGCCCATTGTAGTTATTGTAGTTCATGGCGCACAAGTCTGAAGATTGGTTTGAGGCATGGGCTGCTTTGGCTGCTTCCATGACCAATTCTTGTTTTAATGCTGCAGTCTCGGCTTCCCTAATGCTTTTGGGGCTGTCTGAGAGTACAACGTTTTTTATTTCATCTTTGAGGCCATTTATGAGATAGTCCACTTGTACAGATTCATCCAGGTTGCTGTTGGATAGCAATAAGTTCATATCTGCTATGTATTCCTCCACAGTCTCTTTGGGTTGCTGCTTTCTGTTTCTATATCCTTTGATTATTGTGGCAGGGTCAGGCTGGTTGAATCTGCTGAGAAAGGCGGCATAGACTGCCTCAGTGTCATACATGATTGGTTTGTCAAAAATGTTTGTGAAAAACCATTGTGCTGCTCTGCCCTTTAAAAAGGTATACATACAGGATGCATGCATTGTTGGGCTGCGGGGGTATGCATTTCTTATATAGAATTTGAATTCTGCCAGGAATCTGGCTGCAGACCTGTAGGGCGAGGGTTTGTCAAAGGGTTCTGGCTTGTTAAAACAGCTTAATTGAGCAGATGTGAGTCGCTCAGGTTCAAAACTCCTGTATCCAGTAGGAGCGGAGAAGTTGGATTGTCCTAGATTTGGTATCATTGGTGTGGACTGAGCTGCAGGCTGGTGGGCAGCTGCTTGGGCAGGTGGAGTGTTTGTAAACAAACCATACATTGGTATAGGGTTGTTGTAGGGCGTGTGTGCCTGGTGGGGTATGTATACATTGTTGTAAACACTGCCTGAAAGTGATGTGGCGGCTACCGGTGATGGACGAGTGGTAGAGGGCGCCATCTGGTGGGTTGTGGCTGAATTACCAAGACCTGCATGTGTCGCGCCTTGTTGGGTGGGCGTGGCACCTGTCGCTACCATTCGGGTTGTATTTTGGAAAAGGCTTGGTGGGCTGAGCCTGTATCCTACCGGTACAGATGTCGGCATTCTGTTAGAGGTGCCCATAACATGTGAAGGTTGGCCTGAAGGGGGTAGCCTAGTGTTGGTGGGTGAGAAAAGGCTGTTTTGGCCTTGGCTGGTAGGTGTTCTTGTCCTATCAATGGCCCTGAATATTTCAGATCTCATTCCATTAATATTTCTGTTGATTCTGTCAGACAGATTGGCTGACGCTATCTCAGACCTTCTCAGTACATCAGCGTTGTCCTGAGCTGCTTTTCTTTGTATTTGGCCAATGTCATTCTCCAGGTGCGACTTCCAAGTGTCCATGTCATTTAACCTGTCATTTATTCTTGACAGTTGGCAGGAGGAGTCGTCTCCAATCCTTTTTATTTCAGCGGACAATAAGTTCATTTGTCCTGTTAATAGGTTGGAGAGGGAGTCATTGACTGCCTGGGTGCATTCTCTGACTATGTTCCTCGTCATGTCATCCTGGTTGTATTCTGGAGGTGGGGCTGCAGTGGCCATGTTTGGGTAGGCAGGTGGTCTGTGCAGGTGGGGGAAGGTTACTTCTGTGTCTTCTTCAGAGGTGGATTCTGTTTGTAAATGGGCGGGGAAGTGACTGTTTCTGTGTAGTATGGGAGTAGTGGCCACAAGGTCGCCTCTTCTAGCTGCAGAGTCCAAGCTTCTTTGAAGTCTGTAAAATACAGGTGTATTTGGCCTTTGAGGGGAGGATGATTGCACTCTTCTCCTGGGTCTATGGGTGGGGTATGGCCTTTCAAAGGATCTGGCTCTTGGAGGCGTGCTCAGGGATGAATTTGGTGCTGGAGGTGTCGCCTTGTCTTCCTCGGAGGTAGAGTAGGGGTAGTAAGGCCTAGGGTTTCCTCCAGGTGGATTGCTATCAGGCTGTGGGTTTTGGTGCGGCCTTAGCAGATTGGTGGGATTGGAGTTGTCTTGCCACTGCTCTTCTAGAATACGGTTTATCCTGTCTAGAAAAACAGAGGGACTCTCACCACACTGGTAGCTTGGTGTAGCTCCGGTTGGTATCTGTTGTGCACGTCCTGTGTTGAGTCTGTTTTCTCTCCACCTGTGGATTGCTGAGTCTAGCCTGCTCCTCCAGTAATTGTCTGCTACTGATGGGTGGGCTTGGATGTCCGGTACAGTAAGGTTGTCCCAACTTAGGTCAGGTGTACACTGTGGGTCAGAATTACTGCTGGATGAGGGTGACCGTCCGGCAGCTTCCAGGGCTTCCTGCAGGCTATTGGATCTTTCCTCTAGATGGCTATCTAGGTGGAGGTAACCAGGTGATTGATTTTCAGGCGTGCTGTATGTGGTACTTTGAAGACCACCTAATCTTAGGGGTGGTGATTCTGAGGGTGAATAGCCAGGTAGGGTGAGGTTTAAACCTGGTGGTGGGGCTCCTGCTGGTGTACTGGTAGGTGCACCTGTGTTGGTGTCCACTATGGTAGATGAGAAATGTAAGGTGTTTGAACTCACAGGTGTCTGTTTATGTGTGCGTCTATGGGCTGGTAGCACTGGGTCCAGCTGGAGCGCGTCTGGCGAGGAGTCTATCGGGGCGGCGTACTGTGTACTGGTGGCTTCTTGCTGGTCTCTGTCTTGAGATGTAGGGATACGTTGTGGGGCTGGCTCCTTTGGTAGGGTCTCACTGTTGTCCATGGCTCATGAGAGGTGGTAACTGTGGGATGATACGTGAGGGTTTTCCACCATTGTCAACGAGTCCGTAAATGATGAATAAGGATGAATACAGACGAATCAGGAATCCAGTTTGATATCCACTTTATTCATTGAAGTCCACGAGGTATAGTTGGTGATACAGTATAAAGGTGCCCAACAGTGTCCAAGCCTAGCCCTTGAGCCAAGGGCCTTGGTCTCACGTGAGTGTGTGAGGTATGAAGTATGGAGGTGGAAAGATGAGTGAGCTGCTCCCTCCACAGGTATTTGTAGTAGGAGCTGCTCACCCAGCTCATCCTAAAAATAGTGTCAGGTGAGCTAAATATAGTAACTGGGGAACTCCAGTGCAGGTATGTAGGGGGGATCCCAAACATAGCACTGGGGTTCACAGAGTTCAGTGTGGTTCTAAATATAGCTGCTGGGAACTCCCGGTATGCTGTGAGCTGCTCATGATCAATGGGCATGTCCTCCAGCAGGAGGAGTTGTTTCTAAACATTGTCTGCTAGGAATTTCCAGCATGCAGTGGGCTGCTTGTGATTGACGGCGTATCCTCCAGTGGGAGGAGGCGGGGTCACTGAGTGCGGTTGACACCGCCAGCCTTTGGTCTATGGGTATGGCTTGGCTTGTGGGTAGACTCGGACACTGGGTTACATGGTAGAGTCAAAGGTGAAAAATAAATATGATAAGTACAATACCTATAACGGTCTACTGACAAAATCCTCAGAGAGCATTGACTTGGAGTGACACAAATTCATGCATTGAGTGAGACCAATGTTGACAATAAGTTGCCATTTTGTGTGAGAGTTGATGACAGTGGCACACACTCACACAGCGAGTGACATCCATGTCAGCGATGGTGGTGATAAGTCGCCATTTTGAGAGAACATTAACTAGGAGTGATACAAACTCACGCAGTGAGTCAGAGCCATGTGGCAATGCAGGTGAAAAGTTGCCATTCTGAATGAGAGTTGACAGACAGTGGCACATATTGATGGAGTGAGTGAGATCCATGTTGGTGATGCTGGTGATAAGCTGCCATTCTGAATGAGAGTTGACTGGGAGTGGTGCATAATCACGCAGGGAGTGAGATCCATATTAGCGATGTTGGTGATAAGTCACCATTCTGAGTGAGAACTGACTGGGAGTGGCACATAATCACACAATGAGTCAGATCTATGTTGGTGATGCCATTGATAAGCCGCCATTCTGAGTGAGAGTTGACAGGCAGTGGCACATACTCACGCAGTGAGTTAGATCCATGTTGGCGATGGTGGTGATAAGTCACCATGCTTTGTGAGGGATGACAAGGGGTGGCACATACTCACGCAGTGAGTGAGATCATGTTGGCGACTGCTGTGATAAATTGCCATGCTATTTGAGACTGACACCCAGTGGCAAAAGATGACTCAGTGAGTTATCACTCACAAAGGAGTCACCATTGATGACCAATCATGGCGACAGATAACGACGATTTGAATAAGAAAATACAAAGAAAATTATTACATGAATATTTAATTTTGGTCACATGATCCCTGAGAGCCAATGATTCAAGGGACCCCGTCCTGAGGCAGCAGGAAACATAAGTCATTCAGACAAATTGTTTCCGTCTCAGATATACAAAAGGTGTTGACATGTCAATAATAACAGCACACTACATTGGGAAATATGTCCAGGTAATATGGCTAAAATGTAAATTGGTTAAACTCAAATCATGTCCCATGACAGGAACTGCAGCTTCCCTTGGTGAATGAAAATGAGGACAAATTTCAATACAGCAGCCATCAGGTGGTTAAACTGACACTAATGCAGGTACAACAGCTGGGGCCCTGAACTGTTTATGCCACACAGGGGAAATGTAATTCATTGAACACAAGTTACTTCCCACAACAGCTACTGCTGCTTTCTGATGGTGAATGGAAATGACTCGTGATTTACCTTCACCACCCAGATGCCCCACACTGAAAAAGAAAATCTTACTAACATCAGTCTGGATCCAGATTCAGGCAATGTCACCAAAATGAGTATGATTTGAAACTCTGTCTGATCCTGGGGTTATACTCTGGCAGATCCTGAGGCTGATCACGGGGTTATACCCTGGTTCTTGGGTTATTACTAGAATCATGCTGAGTTTTAAATCATATTCATTTTTACAACATTACCTGAGTCTGGATCCAGACTCATGTGAGTAAGTATTTTTCTCAGTGCTGCTTAGAGTTGAGTGTCAAGGCAGACCCATCACATCACAGAGAAAATATTGATACTCACGGTGAGCCTGATGTTAGCCTCAGGCAAATGTCGCCAAAATGAGTATATTTTTGATACTCAGGGTGAGCCTAGGGTGTAGGCATACTCCAGCAATACCTGACACTCTACTCTAGATTGTTTATGGCTTAGCTGTACCCTCTCTACTACCCTACTTTCACAGTGCAGGCGTCTCTTTAGAGACAGGCTCAGGGTCAACTGGAATAACATAATAGAAGAGAGTAGGACATTGCCTAAGTATCTCTACGAAGAGGGTCAAGCAATGCTGGATCCTACCTGAACAGACTCCAACATTGCAGGAGTCTTTCTTACCAATGGTGTAATGCACTGCCAGAGTATCCCAATACATAGGATCACACTTTGCTGGATTCTACCTTTAGATTGAGTCTAGCAACACCACCTAGTGGGCACAACCCCACTTAATGAGTTACTAGTCAGCACTGCATTGTAGGGCTTACAGACAGTCTAAATTGTAATGGTTATGTAGCCCTGCATTTGTAGCCCTTATTGAACTACTAAGCTGTAGGGTGTATTAAGCCCAACACATAAGTGGTGTGTTAAACACCATAAAGAAAACTGTATGACAAAAGCCCATTATTTTATACACACAAGGATTTCAGATGGTCGAACATTCAACTTCCTAAGGCAGTCTAATTAATCAATGAATAGTTTGTGCATTCCTGGTTTCAGTGTCCTTTTTGCTCATTGGTGGGATTTGAACTGGGTACCTCCTTATTGTGACTCCTTTGTGCTACTTTCTGTGCTAGCAGGGGCAGGTGTTGAAATTGGCACTATCAATATGATATTTCAACTATAGACCTACTAGAGTGAGATGTCATTGGTCATATGAGGCCCAGTAGACTTATAGGAAAGACAGACTGAAGTGACCATAGAACAGAAAAATGCCCATAGTAAGGACAAATGTCCATAATGTCATCAGTAAGTATGGCACAGTCCTACTTTTATGGCACAGCGGTAGGATTCTCGCTTTGCATGTGAGGGGTCTCAGGTTCAAGTCTCGGCGGTGCTCAGAAACATTTTTCATTTTTTCAGTTTAATAGGAAACATTTATCTATTGCAGTGTATGTTTCTAAGACCTAACTTTGTTACTAATTGAAATAGATGCTTGCTTGAAAACTGACAGAACATCTGCCAAGTCAGAAAGCGCAAGAAAATAAACTGTTTGCATAACAAGAAATTTCAGGTTGAAAACTTTTGAAGAGCATCCCTGGGCTGGAATCGACACAGTACCTTCTCATATGAAGGTAAACATGTTACAACTACACCATCTTGACTGTGCTGAAAGATCTCCACTTGAAATCTCATATGATCTGCTCCCTCTGTGTGTTGAAAGCTGGTATTCTACTTTTTTTCCAAGCCCCAAAACATTAGAAATATGCCTGGGACCATACGTCACTTTTACATTTACTGCAAAGATATGATCATACTCTAAATGTTTTAGTGATTAATTCCTATTATATTCCTATATAGATAAGATTATATTATTCTTAGATATCATGGTTACGAGGACTAGAGGATAGTAAGGAGGTTTAGCAGCAACTACGTACATCACCCATTCCTGATTTCACGCAGACGTACCAATGCTGTAGGTATGCTGTATGTCTGCGTTTTACTGCCCATGTAGTTGGTGCTAAACCTCCCTAATAGAAAGGATATTAAGTATGTGCAAGAACAGGTGAGGGGGGGGGGTCTTAATAGGGAACAATTTTCTCACAAACCCATTATGAATGCATATTCATGCTCACATTATAGCAATAAGGTTGACTTACCGAGGTTGACTTCAATTCTCAATAGGGCTGTTGCCATTTTACCCATAATGCAATGCTCCAAATGTGAGATTTTGTTCATTTTTGGATTACTTTTTTATTTTAAGGGTCTGAAACCCTAAAATTATGCATAGGACCATACATCAAAATTATTTTCATAAGAAAAGTATTTATGTAAGGTATTTTCTGAGAAACTATAAAAATATTCAATACTGTTTTGACGCAAAAGTGTTATAATATTATGCCAAATTGACCTCACTTCTTCCTAAACAGCACAATTTTACCCAGAATCCCTTGCCTCATGGCTACAATTTCATTTTTGTCATTTTCTCACATAAAGAAAAGGCTTTCTTTATATAAAGTTTCATATTTCTATGATTAATGGTTGATGTGAAGTAAAATCAAGAAAGCTTTCACTATTCTTTTTTATTTTGAGGAAAAGAATTAAACACTTTTACTTTTCAAAAATGTGTATTTTAAAAAAGTAGCTTGGGATCCCCCATTTTTGTTTTTCTTATTCAATTCTATATAATATTAGCTGCCTCTAAACCAAAAATGAAGATTTTTCTGATGACTTTAGGTAAAGAGTAGTGACCAACCTTAAGGAGGTAAACGACAACAGAACCAATACAATGAAAGTATTCACTGTACATATATATATATATATATATATATATATATATATATATATATATTCTACATGTTCGCTTTCTGGTTTAGGGGCTTCATTTCCATGTTTAAATAGAAATGTCAAGAAAAAAGATTATCATGGGGGAGGGGCGACTGGGTCATTTATTACCAGATGGTATGAGGTTACAGCCAATACGGGCTACATGCTTACTGCATTCTGGTTCTAGTTGTCCATAGAATGAAGTGTGATGAGTAGCAGGTAGTCTACTGCTAACTACGCCATAATACGACTTATAGAGCAAGAGCATAAGGCATAAATAACATTGAAGGGAATGTAAGAGGATATAGTGATGGGAGAGTGAGGTTTGTTGTCCTGTTGTACCCAGATTAGGTCATAGATGCACAACAGTTCAATTGATGCATAGATCCTCTGATGCATCTACTTTGCAATTATATGGGTCAGATGTGCATCTATCATGCAATAATGCACGGCAGAGCTATCTCTTATGGTACCATGCATGTTATAACAAGAATGACGCCAGTTTTAAGGGGAAGGAGCATGCATCCCCCCCCCCACTAAAAGGGGCAGGGGGACCCCTCCCCTTCCTAGTGCCTGAATTATTGCTTAAATGCTTTACTTAAGATGTTGTAACAATCACCGATAAGTTCCATTCTAGAAGATGCAACAATGTTAATAATCACCACAACAATCTGCTACAGAATTTAACATTGCTGTAACACTGAAAACATGGGAGATCCGAAACTAGTCAGCGGTGACCACTTTAGGTCCTCAAGTTGACGATACCTAAAACTACAGCTTTAGGTAAGCAAAATGACAACTACCTGAGTTATCAGGATGACAATACTGACAGTACTTAGTCGTCATATTGACGACTCAGGTCGTCATCTTGACAACCTAAAGTCATCATTTTGACTACCTAAAGTTGTAGTTTTAGGTATCGTCAAATTGAGGACTAAAGTGGGCACCGCTGACTAATTTCAGATCCTCCATGTTTTCAGTGAAACAAGCCATACATTAACTTCCTGCTTGGTTAAATTGGTTGTCCCTCATATTTTTACTGAGCCAGCACCATCATATGTAATAATAGAGAAGTACATGGGGACAAACTCATCTGCACTATTTACCTTTTTGTTCTCAGACATCACCTTTCCATCTAATTCGATTCAAGGGCGGGAATTAAATGATATCAAAATCCTACTGTGCAGAATTCATTGCCTCTACCTCTTCTTAGAGTGTGGGAAATACTATAGGTACAGTTATAAAGGTATAAAAAGCTTTGTACCAGACAGGAATAAACCAAGTGCTTGGCTTGATACAACATGTACAGGCTCACCCATGACATCCTCAAAGACCAAGGATTGCATGGTACATTAACACGTGACCATCATTGTTTCTACAGTTTGAGGTGAATCAGAATGAGCGCCAGTGTAAAACAGGTTTGTTACCGCTTCATGTCTGGGGGAAATATGCCACAACCATCGTCTGTTTTGTCCATCAAGCCATGCATGACATCCGGCAGTAACACAATCTCATTAGATCTAGATGAGGAATGGAGAAATCAGTCTTGTGCTCTGGTTAGAAACAAAAGTCCACACTGACAACTATATGGCAAATTTTATCTGTATAATTGTTTGTGTCTGTATTATTATTTCACTTTGAAGCCGGTTCTGTTTCTCCGTACACTAGTTTAGAGTTTGAGGATGGAGGATCTGTTTCTATTTACAGTTACCCCCTCTCCTTGTTGTAAAACCTAGTATAATGTCTATCCCTTAAGGAACTTATTGCCAAGAATAGACAAATCAGCTAGCACCACAATTTGTGCAATTAACATCATTCTTATGTGAAAACCCTTCTTATTGATGTAAAAAAAGACATCATTTGAATGAGTTGTGCTAGCAGGGAAGACTGTACATGGCATCACGTCACACTTTGGGAGGATGGCAGATAAGACACGAGTCTAGGTCAGCATGTAACCCCTTAAAAGTCACCCAGCTCTCTTTAAGGTGGACTGAATACCCTATGATGACTTCTCCTTTTTTTCACTGTTTTCTTCCTTCCTGACTATTTTTGGGCTACACACACGAAAAAATTTTGAAGACAAAAGAGGTAAGGTTCTGCTTCTTGCTGTTTTGCAAAGAGCGGCAGGAAGTGCTAAGAGTTTTACTAAGAGACCAGGTGTGTGTGGCAGATAACAATTACATGCCCCATGCAGACACAAGGCCAGGCCACGGGGAGGGGCTTTGTTTGAACTCCTGATTGAGTATTTATATGAACGGTCTGCTGATATCATTAGATGAGTGCCTTACTGTATATTCACTGTACATTAGAGCTGTTTAAGTAAATGTCACAAATAATGTGTTAACTTATATCATAGGTAAACTGGAACTACCTGATTTATTTTTTCTGTATGCGTCCATTTTGTTAAAGCTATGAGAGTTGCACTTAATGTATATACTGGACATTCATTTTCAAAATAGCTTGACATCAGTACATTAGCAAATGACCAGCATTGGTCCCTACTCAGCACTAAAGTGTGAATAGACCTCTTTACGATAAGGCCATAATAGGAATCCTTTCACGCCCTGCGTTACACCTGAGCCTAAGTATACCCAGGAGTCTAACAAGGCATGCAAACTGACAGTTAAGAAGTTATAAAACCTCTGTCACTAATGAATCTATAGAATTTCCAGGGGGATGCAACCTCTCTGTAAAATTCAGGTGAATCTCTGTGTTGGATTTGAGAACATGAAATGGACCAGCAATCACTTTTCTGCCCATTTCCTTTGAAGGTACCACACATTGAAGTCCATGGCCTAACTAACCTAGTTAGCAGGCCCTCTGCTGTCAGCGGTTCATGCATTCTTACTTACCTGTTACCCAGTATTACTCCCCTGAGGGTTCTATTAGTTATCACTTACATCTGGGGGGCTGGGTGTGAGTGAGTGGTCAGGTTGGGACATTAGTGTATCATTAGGTAGCTAAATGCTGACAGTAGTCACTGATAGGTGTGTGGCATAACAGGTGAGTGGGTGCAGCCCGGCAGGGTTGTAATAGGTCTACTAATTGCATAGTGACACTAACATGTTCATTAGAACAAAATGACTGACCAAAAGGTACATTTATCCAGAATATTAACTAGAAATACGCCACATTGTGAGATAGTATCACTAAAACCTCACATAAATGTCCTACGTTTTTCAAACTCACCAAGTACTGTGTAACCCCTTGTATTTGCCCTACAACTGCACTCTAGCATTAGTTATTGTACACTGTAGTGTAAATTGGATCTATATTAGACAATATGTAAATGGACAAGGGATAACCTCACACGTTGAAGTGCTATTAGTGCTGTTCTTCATTAGCATAGTGTTCCTGTACATATCCCCAGCAAATTTTCGTCATCTGTCGCCATGATTGGTCATCAATGGTGACTCCTTTTTGAGTGATATCTCATTCCGTCATCTTTCGCCATTGTGTGTTAGACTCACATGGCATAGCAATTGCTATTCCTGGTGATCTTGTGCTATAACGACGTCGTGTTCCATCTAGCGACATGTGTGAGCCACTTCACACAGGTTGACAAGGACTCACGACAATTTGCTGGGATCCCTTATATGTCATGTGTGAATGGTTGATTTAATACAGCAATGTGAGGAGGATACATTAGCACAGTGCAGTTGGAATCCCCATCACACTTATACTAGTGCCCTATTCTAAAGAGAACCGCTCAATTGCTCTCATCACAGACCCAAGGGGTCAGAAGAAATGCAGCCTTAGTTATCCTATTATTGACAGGCAGTGTTAACGATATTTAACCAATGAGCTTTATTGAAATTTAACATAAGTCCACTAAATTGCTTGCCTGGTGAGTCAGGTATAAGATATGTAATTAGTAGTTGCCTGGTAGTAAGGGAACGTTCTTCAATATGGCCATGGTATTTACATATAGATCGATGATGCATACTTCTGGTGCATTTACACCTTTCATTGAGGAAACCTGGCAGCCAATTTATTTCATTATGTCTGGGCAAGTGAGGACCCACATAAAAACCTCATAGAGAAAAGTCACCACAAATAATGTGAAACAAATATAAATTGAAAGGAAATGGACATTCAAGGAAGATAAGAGGAACAAGAAGTAAGACGTGGGTTGGTCGTTAGATTCCAGCCTAGCATGGTTTCCAGTTTACGTGGAATATTGAGTGAAGCGGATCGAGGAGTATTTGGGCTTGCCTTTGAATCAGAGAGGAATAAACCATATCACTAAGTGTTTGGTTTGGCACAACTGGCACAACCCACCTTTCACTTCCTCAAAGGATTACACTGAAAGGTTTGCATGGTACTAGTACCTTAACAAGAGTACATCTCCGTACAGTCGTACATCTCCGTACAGTCAGAGTTGAACGAGCACTGCAGTAAAAGAAGTCTGTCTGCTACCACTTCATGACAGGGAATAATGTGCCACAGACATCAGGTGTTTGGGTAATCAAGGTACGCATGACATCCAACAGTAACACAATCTCCTTAGGCCCAGATGAAGGTGCAATTGTGAACAGCAATTAAATAGTCAGTATTGTTCTCTGGTTAGAAAAAAAGTTGAGGGGTACTGATTACAAGCCCCAGACACAAGGCCAGGAGGCCATTTCTTAAGGTACTACGACTACATACCACCACTACGACTTGAGACCCCTAGGAATAGTGCAGATGATCGTAGTCACTGCACTACGACTGCTCTGTACGATCACCACCTATGCAATAATTACATAAGGATTGGTAGAGCAGTCATACTGGTGCAGGCCTTAGCACCCACTAATCATGATACTGTAACAGCCTTATTTTAAGGTCTGTCACTATGATTTGAAGTACAGCAGTCGTAGTGTGTTAAGAAATGACCTCCTGGCCTAAGGAAAGGGCTTTGGGTGAAACCGTCAGTAGGATTTGATAAGACAGGCTGATATTATTAGATCAGTGACTTACTGTATATTCACAAAGGCTGTTTTAAATGTGATCATTACAAATAATGTCACTAATATTATAGGTAAACTGGAACAACTTGATTTATATAATTTCTTCTGTATGGGTTCATTTTGTCAAAATCGTGAGAGTTGCATGAAATACACACCATGGTACTTAATTTCCAAAATAGGAGAAAATAGCATGGCACCAGTACATTAGCTAGTGACTACCATTGTTCCCTACTTAGCCCTAAAGTGGGAACTGATTTATTTACAATAAGGCCGTAACAGGAATCTCTAAAACTCTGCCTGAGTATACCCAGGAGTGAAACAAGGCATGCAAACTGACAGTAAAGAAGTCATTAAACCGCTATCACTAAAGCATCTATAGAATTTTCAGAGAGGGAGGGAGCCTTTCTGTATATTTTAGCTGAATCTCTGTGTAGGCTTTTAGAACATGAAATGGACCATCAGATTGCTGGCCTGGCTTGTCCTTGGTAGAAGCCACATATTAAAGTCTGTCACCTGATCAACCTACTAAGCAAGTACCCTGGTTAGAGCCTGGCTCTCAGCGGTTCATGCATTATTATCTACCTGTCATCCAGTATTGCTGCCTGGAGGTTTCTCTAGGTTTTCACTTACACCTGATGTTGCTTGGGGAGGTTGGGTTGTTAAGGTCGGGACATCAGTCTGTTAGTACTCAGCTAAATGCTGCCCTAATATGTTAGTAAGATGTAAGGTGGGAACACAGTTGATTGAGTAGAACAGTGCATGGCTAGAATGTGAGATTACTCGAGGACAGAGTATTTATAAAGTGAGAGATCGTGGAATGTAAGGATATAAATAGAGGTTCATGAGATTAGCTCTGACCTGAGTGTTTCTTCATGAGTTAGCCTCTAAGCAGGATCCCATGAGGCAGAGCCGAGTGAAATCCTTCTTAGAGGCCAAAGAGTGAAGAAATAATCAGTTTATTTCATGATATCTTGGTAAAACTCTCCTCAAGCTCTCTTGAGGCTATTAAGGTGATGTCATAGTAGAGAAACAGGAGGAATGGGTGTTCCCATACCAATCTATGGTAATGCTTGGTCTTATCACAAAAAAAAATACAATAACACATTGCTAATGAGATCCTCATTATTCTTATGAAAAAGACACTGTTAGAAAAATAAATCAACATTGGGCTATATATATTATTCTGTTAAAGACAAGAGACAGAGTTAAGTGCGTTAAAATCTTGGAAAAACTCTATTAAGGCTCTCTTGAGTCTATTAAGGTGATGTCATAGTAGAGAAATGGGAGGAATGGTTGTTCTCGTACCGATTTATGGAATTCCTATATATATATTATTCTGTCAAAGACAAGTGACAGAGTAAAGTGCGTTATATCATACTTCTCATTATCTTTACATCACACCTTTTGTCAAGCATCTTAAATCAAGATTTCTCTTTTTAACAAAGGATCAAAGACAGACAAATACATGTCGGGGTTAGTCAGATGGCGCACTCTCACTGCCTCCCCTAGGTTTAACGTTGTTGCTCTCGCAAGTACAGCCTGGTGTAAGCTGGCTTGTCTCGTATGAGGAAGGCACTTCAGGCATTCAAACTCGCGTCACACAATATCGCTAAGTGGGATCTCTTTCACTGGATTTTACCTCTTTGAGGGGATCGTCTCATTTTCAGCCATTTCCTGCTCTCAGCCAGTTCATTTTTAAATGTGAATTTTGCATCATTACATGAATAGATATTGAATGGAATTTGTAATTTATACCACATAATCTATGACAGAGTTTACCTGCTCTGGGTTTGCAGAAGTAAGATGCCTCACAGATAAGACGCAATCAAACTTTGAAAATTAAATTGAATTGAGGAGTTTGCTTTCTGGTTCATTGCTATTTCACCCTCCTGATGTGCTATCTTTTTTTTAATCAAAATGACTATCTGAAGCTAGGAACAAGGAAACTCAGTGACCTCCTATTCAAGGCTTATCATTTTAGAAATAATAATTTAGTAATTTTCTGCTTTTTCTGGTTTTACAGATGCCTTTTGAGAATTTGTCACATATCCCACCTCCAGACTCGCAAATATCCCTGCATTAACACTGCAATCTTTTTAATATACATTATATGTGTTAGAATTTAGAAGTGAGGATGGACCGCTCGTGCACCCACTTCTACCAGAAAATGTGCAAGAGGTACCTTATAAGTGAGAATATTATACTGTAGAACACTATTACAATAGCAATTTTAACCCAGACACACTATACAGCTTTCATTTAGGTTGTGGGATGTATCTGATATGTCGGGTGCACCTTATGTGAGGTGTCGTGGTAGGTGTCTCGTTTGGATCTCCTCTCCTGGATGAGGAGGGTGTTGTCATAAGCCTGGCTGCCTGGGAGGCAATTACTGTCCAGTAATGACTTGCCATCATGGATTACTTAGGGAGGAAAGGGGACAGTGCAAAGAGGCTAAGTAAACAGATGTCAGCTGAACAGCTGCTATCCTGTCTGATAAGCAATACAGTCTTATCTAGCAACTTTGAGGTGACCTTTCTGTAAATCCATGATAGTCATGTGAAAGAGTTCCATGTACCAAACATGGCTTTACAGTCTTGAGCCATAGCAATTCCCATTTATAGGTGTTGTATGCAGTCAAGGGCATCGGTCGTCAAAAATAGAATTCATTTTATATTTCCCTTCGGGTTCAGCTTCACTCCTCAAAACACCATTTAGGGATTTAGATGTATTCACCTACCCGTACATTTAGCTAAGAGGACATACCCAGTTCTGTGTCAAAGATGAAATATATTTCACCCCTTAAAGGGAAGACTCAACAATTTCCCCAACAACATCAGGAGGGTGATTAGCACCCTACACTGCTATCACAGTCTGTAAACATTCCCTGATTGCTGCTCTTCTTTATGGGTTCTTCATTAGGAATACTGGCCTCCATCAGGATGATTACACCTGAACATACAATAGGCTAATTAATCTATCATGTACTGTAATGTATGGTAGAAGGCCGGAAAAATCAGGATGAAACAGTTGATATAGATGTAGAAAGTACAGGATCAGTAGGGCAACTACGACCATCAATATCATCATTTTCAAATCGAATTTCTTTGGAATATGCAAAACTCTGAGAGGTTGTTAGAATAGCATACACAAAGTGGTTTTCAAAGCATCTAAGTAATTAAAAAGTTTCAACCCAATGTCCCATTTAAGTCAAACATGATACAGCCATAATCATTATAGTCATAGCATTTTGGGAAATATCTTCCTCAAAGAGTATCTACTAGAGTAACTTATTGAACTTGAAATGCATTTTGACCTGGAAACATAAAGCAATCAGAATGTTGATGAATTAAAATGATGCCTCTAGTGATACATTATAGACATGGGTGAACCATTATATGGGTGGTTTGAGGCTAATTAAGCCATGCGGCACAGCAGCAACTCAGACAGGCAGCATGTGTCCACAAGCTAGTAGTAATAGAAACTGTCATGGTCACATGGGGGGTGGAATGTAATTCCTTGAGCTCAAGTTACTTCCCACCAGGGCTTCTGCTGCTTTCTGCTGGTGAATGGAAATGAACCGTGATTTACATGCACCACCCAGATGCCTCAGCTAACTGTTGGATGTCAAGGCAGACACATCCCTGGAGATGGGTAGCCAAAATAGAACAGAACAAAAGCATTATAATGTGGGTATACGGTATGTATTCACATCCATATATTCTTCATGTTTGCTTACTGGTGTAGTGGTTTGAATCTCATGTTTGAAAAGAAAAGTCAATTAAGGGTATTTCTTTGTAGGCAACATGTTTTTTTTATGACCAGATGAAATAAGATCATGGTTACTAAAGGATATATGGTTACTGTGTTTTGGTTCTAAATCCCCATAAGATGAAGTGTGAGAAGGTAGTCTCCTGCTAACCATACCATGTCTTTGTATATATAAAGATGGAAAAGCCTGTAAAATGCCCACATATATATATGTATGTAGTCCTAGACTACATGTAATGCTACAATTATTGACATTGTTGTTTTAATGAGAGCCATATGCAGGTTTGATTATTGGAGGTCCTTTGCCATTTTGAATGACCCTTAAACTTATCCCAAATCTAATTTAAATACCTCAATGACAACATATCAAATTGAAACCTCATTACAGTTGGTGAAAATTAGAATTAATCTCATTTTGTTCTCGTTATGCTTTTACCATTTGCAGTTTTAGTTTATGTGTCCCAGATCAGACCAATCAAGTTACCTCAGTTATAATTAGCTTTCTACATTTAAGATGTCATGTTTGGTTGTGACCTGACCACATTTATGGGGAGTGAATTTACCAAAGGCCAAGGCAGTGTCGAGCTCAATGCTACAAACATTTAGTATATGGTTACTAAGCTCCCACAAGACCACAAGGGAATTGCTTATTTTTGTCAGTAAAAGGAAATAAGCTCACAGTAAGTCTCAACATACTATAGTAACAACACATGCTCTCATAAATGTTCTTTACACTAAGGGGAAGGCAATTTTTGAGATAAAGTGACTTGACAGAGCAGCAACTGCAGCTTTCTGCCGGTGAATGGAAATGAACAATGATTTACGTACACCAGCTACTTTTCAACGACAGCAAGGACCATACAGGCAGCTGCAGCACATGGGGGGCAGTTACACTATGTAGGCAGTGGGGAACTATACCAAAATAACAGGACACTTCAAACATACTAATTAAAAACAAAACGGTATGGGCATATCTATGGGAATATTCACTCAGTGGTGTATATATATTTTTTTAGCTTTGGGGAGCTACAGTATAAAATGTAGATTACCATTCTTCTTTATTTTAGTCACAATTGATAGAAAACATTTTGAGCTTCAAGCAGAGGGGAGATTTATGTATAGCGGCCTATAATTAGATGAGTTACAGAGTCTAGAAGTTGGACGCCATACCAAAAATGCCCTTTTCCATCCATCACACTAATATTTTATCAAGGTAGACACTGTTAGAGTGCCATAAATCTGTTTAAACATTAGTGGGGGTCATAGCCATCTATCAAAAATGCTTTGGTTATGTCACAGCCTAAACCCTCTGTCCCACATGTCTTATAATGGGGAACTACGAGCGACCTCACATACATAACATTTTTTTTTATGCCCTAACTACCATAATAATAATGTATCCTCACATTCTCTATTAATTGTGTTTAACAGGGTCCCTAGGGGGGTTATGATGTTAAATAAATAAAACTGCTGGTTTGTCGCAGATACGAGCTAGATCTCATAAACCAAAATTCAACTCTCGACAATGTTACGTATATGAGGTATACTTTAACAAGTGTACTTGCTATATAAATTTACAATTCTTCATTTCTAGTCTATTTTGGTTTAGTTTGTATATAATTGAAACAAACAATCAAAGCCAAAGTCTGTGTAGTATGGCCACAGTGGGTGTCTTTCGCTCGCTTTGCTTTCACTAGATATAGATAGGGATGTGTCTATCATGGGACAATGAGTTGTTGTATAAATTGCTTTTAATGAAGTGATGGGTGAAATTAGTGATAGTGTGATGAACAGACAGTTACAATGAGTAAAAGAATACCTTGAGGTTTGCTTTCTGCTTCCCTTTGCAAGTTCAGACTTTTCCATGTGGCTCTAAATTAAGTTCTTTGGTGTTTGTATGTAGCTGCAAGAAAGAAAGCCAGTACCAACACCTTTGTAGATGTGTGTATGTATGCACATACAAATCTGTCATGTTCTTATAATATTGTAAATTGTCTATCCTCTTATCCCCAGAAAAGTAGGGAGTGCCAGGATAATATCATTTTTCTATTGTTATCCCTGCATACATACAGAAATGGTCTAATTATACTATGGATAAATCCCCTGCATAGCTTTAGTACAGTCTGTGTGACAAAAATGGCTCATTTCTTATGTTCCAGCTATACTTATACAAATCCTCTCCTGCCCTCCTGCCTAATATTACGCTTAGTGAGAATGAGGTTTTGCTCTGACAGAGTTTTGTATCTCATCACCATCCAAGCATTTGCATTATTATGATGATATTATGAGGCCCAGTAATCAAAATGAGGCAGTCAAACTCCCTGTTTGCACAAAATCCTTATAAAGCAAAAAAAAAAAAAAGAAAAGTATTTTAGCATTTAGTATGTAATTAAAATGTAATAAAATGAAGCATATTGAAAATGATTTTCTTACTATCCTTAAGTCTGTGCATGTGTAAGATTTGTGTTTTTCTTCATGATTTCACCTGTCCTCTGCTGCATACAAGACACATAAAGTGATATTGCTCCCTGTTACTCACCTGCACCCATAGTAAGGTAACTCTGTAAATAACTGCAGCCTGCATAATGAAATACATGCTATTAGCTGATATAACTGGTCATTATATTGGCTTCACATACACACCTCCTATTGGTATTAGTGTCGGACAAATTGTTGGACAAATTGGGTGGCGTTAGTATGGTGAAGGCTTCCCTACTGATTTCTTCAAGGTCATTTCCTAAGATCCCAAGACTGGAGATAGTGGTGCTATTCCCATGAGAATGTTGGACTAAAATTTGAAACTTGGCCACTTTTATGTTCTTTCCTTTTTTTCTTTAAGAGAGGTTTAAGGAAAAGGTAATATAACACAATCACATACACATACAGTGTTTCATACAGATAATCACATTTTAAAAGGGTACCACAGCATGTGTCTAGGTAATCCTTTTACATGACCCCATTCTGGCAGGGTCCTTGAACATCTTGATATCAGGGACCAGGTATAGATAATCTTAAGTAGGTCACAATCAATGAACCTATGTAGTATATTTGAGCCAGCATATCACTGACCAGTACTCCTCTCAGGTCTGTAGGTCAGGTAGGATACATGGATGCAGCGATTTGAGACTGGTGACTACCTAACCTGCATTCATGCATCACTGTGGCATAGCTATAAATACAATCCATATTGGGTTATATAGACACCATGGTGATTCGCTGAACCATGTGAGACCTGTAGTAAGTGAAGCATCTTTATCTAAATACCTGCATCATTAGTCAGGTATAGATGTTAAAAAACAGGCTGTTAGCGGCTGGGCCAGTATTACTATGTTAGTCACACTGTAGAAACCTCATTTTGGTGTTAGAGTAGGGCATCCCTATAGCTCGATGCAGCAAGTTGGGAACCTAAAACTTAGTTTTTCCTGAATTTTTGCTAAGAAATTCTGTAGTTTAGCCAAAAAGTATCCGATTTACACAATATTTGCAGCAAATGAAAGATGAAACTCATTGCTTTCAGGCCAGGGTAGATGGTATTACAATAATATAGTGCACAGTTTACCACTGAAGTACAAATCATAAATTTAAAAATCATTAGTTTTAAAAAAATGCTGTTTTTTAAAGTTTGGCCCTATATATTTTGTGAAAAAATATTCTAACCATCAGTTTTTGATAGATAGTGCATAATACTGACCCATCAAGTTTATAAATGAGTATGCTTTTTGTCCCTACCTCTATGGTGGCTTATTACACTATGGGAGAGATGTGATTTTTGTTAGTTTGCAAAAACTGTGATTTTCAGCAAAATTTCTGCTTGGTTTTTGATGTGGGACCACATAGATCACCATATATGGATGCGTGATCACCCACTGATACCAGAATTATCCATTTTTATGGTCTACTTGATTATCTTTAAAGGCATGTAAAATATCTAAGTGATACAATAAGTGTGAGAAGAATTAGCCACATCTTATGATTCTAGTCTTTGGTGCCGACAACGCTTTTGTTGCTATTTACAGCTAAATAGCTCAATAGTGCATTTTAATAGGCCTCACATGCCTAATATGGGGTTCTAATAGCATTTCAATATGGTTTTCAATGGGTCATCAGGTCAAAACAACAATTGATGATGGAATTTAATAGAAACAAAAGGGTTTTGCACCTTGGACCTGTTCACATTGTTCAGGTCTTCAGATATTCTTATCTTGAAAATAATGAAGGCATTTATGAGCATGGTGCTTTTCCAGCCCATATGGGACCTACAGAGGGCATTTTCTCTAGTCTGACATGTATTATGAGGGAATAATGCAAAGCAAATGATTCTATTTTCATATTTTGTTATGATTTCTGAGATAGAATCATACACAAGACTTGTCTTCTGCAGCATATACAAAAATGTCCCTTGAATGAAGGCATTTTACATGCACAGCTGCCTCCAACACTGGAAAACACTCAGGTTCCCAACTTGCTGCATCGAGCTATAATTGGGTGGTATTAGTACATGCAGGAGATGAGGAGGCTTCCATCATTATTTCCTGTTGAGTCCTCTTAACCATATTCCAGAACTACAGCCAAGAGGAATACCTGATGCATTTGCTAAGGGAAGAGACCCACATATTCTAAACATACCTGTGTATACATAAGACATGTACTTGTGGGGAACATACTATTTATTGGCTTCATTCATTTCAGATAACTATGGTGATTTGTTTCCTTGATTTAAGTCTGTGTAAATGAATGGCTCAAAGTCTTAAGTTATGTGTCTCATCCGAAATAAATGGGCAGTTCTGGCTGCCTCTACCATATATTTGAAATAGAAAACATCAGAAAGTCACACATAAAAGTTTAATGTCTAATGTCTAGATAAGGGTTAATTCTCCATTTTAGGGCCCTTGAGCTATTCTTGTTCCCTGAAACAGTCCATCAAGCTTGCCTTCCTGATAACTGTAATACATACCATACATAATGTAGCCACCACATAAACATCCATAACGACTCCCCACCAGGCATGTTAAGAGAAGCGGTGATTTTATAGGTAAGGGATATTTCCTTAGAACAGCATGTGCTGGATAAACTCTGCCTAGTTCAGAAACCTAAGGAGAATGATAATGTCTTTAAGCAGTATGCACATGATGCACTTTGCCCAATACAGATATAAGGGGAATGGCTGCTCCCAGTAATCCCCCCAAAAGATGCACCAGGATTATCTCCATTATATTGGTCATTTTTATCTTGTGCACATCACCCTCAGTTGATCCATGCAGAAAAGCCTACATCCCAAAAGGCATAATGGAGGAGTAGGCCATCTGTGAAATGTAGGATATTTAGTTATTCCATGCTGTTTAAACAATATCATCTGATGTATCATGGAATAAGTGATCCAATTCTGGGGTTGTTTTACCTGACAATGCCTGAAATGAAGATCACATTCTAAAGAATCCTGAATAAGTGTTGCATCAGATTTGATTCAGGTCAAATGCAGTAAAACAGGAGGTTTATAGATTCCAGTGTTAATGGGTCATTTTGAGGTTTTGGCATACAGCTACTGCTACCCAGAAAATCATTTTATCCTAGTGGAACTCTAAAGTAGCGGTTTTATTGCTTCATAGTCCCTAGGCCTTAAAGATACCAGGCTAAAACAGCACAGAGGCCATTGGCTTCTTTCATTAAATCTCCTAGGCCAGAGATCAGGAATATAAGTGGCTATGTCTTAGTGTCTGTGGAAAATGGATAGAGTTCTGTGAATCGTAATGATCTTTTAATGGTCACTGACTCTAGCAGATGTATAATGTATTATGTTTTTTACCCTTAACCATGATGTAAGAGGCATTGTGTGATGCTACCTAGCAGCCTTTTAGAGTGTGGTACATTTGATCTATGGCCTCCCTAAGCTTCCCATATGGTAGGTTTGTCATACTCCATGTTCTAAGACAGTGTGCCATGTCAGGGTAATCGGGAGTGGTAGGTGTTGGAACCAGCAGATACTCCATTCATATATGAAATGATGGATGTTGACAAAAGCATGACCAAGTTAGAGTTATGTATGTGGCAGTGTGTTTGCATATATATATATATATATATATATATATATATATATATATATATATATATATATATATACATATGTATATATATATATATATATATATATATATATATATATATATATATATATATATATATAGGAAAGTGATGGAGATATTTAATGTAATGTGTTGGCACATATCTTGACAAACATATGTACTGACGTCATGTGCAGATTCCTACTACCCCTGCCTAAGTCTTCATATTCTCAGCTGCTCAGCTGTCTCTTAAATTTTTCAATTCAGGTAAAAAATCTCTTCAACATCTTGCATCGATTATGTGCATCCGCTGATTACATAATAAAGTATCCATGGGGCAGAGGCAGTAAACAGTATTAGCGAATACAATAGCAGGATACCAGGATGTTAATGAAGTTTGATACAACAAGACAGTAAAGGGGTTTTTATGTGCATGTTTACAAAAACCAACACCACCTGTTCTTGAGCGCCACTACTCTAGAATTACAAATAGTTGAAGGAGGATGGGGATCTAATAAATGCTGCAGCATTGGTGAGTTCCTCGCCATGCCTTTCCTCATGTTATGATCACAAAACCAATGGACACAGTGTTAAGACATTGTATCATGGAAAATATGCAGAGGGAGTGTGCAAGGTTGTTGATGCCTCTAATTATTATACTAAGTTCACATAGCACACCATTCATGTCATGGAATTGGTGGTTGGGGAGCCCTATATGCAAACCTCCATATATTTTCTCATAGCCATAAATCATGTCCAGGTACTGACAGCTCCAGGGGTGTCCATAGAGCCTCCTCGTGGTTAATTCGGACTATTGTGTAGCAGTGTGGGTAGATAGTTCTAGCAGGAATGTTGGAGCTAGAACTGTTACTGGCCTGCATAGATCATCTCAGGACTTGGCGCCTGTATTAGAAAATATACATGCAACAACCTTTCTATAAAATCTCCACATTCCTATTCTGTACCAACAGCAACCATTCTGAACCAATGTCTGCCAACATCACTAAAACAGCCTCATTGGTCATTGAAAAATCCCACAAGGCTCCCCGAGATATCCCACGCAACACACCAGCGACCATTAACGCACCCCAGTAAACCACCCCCACTGCCTATTGGGACATCCCACAAGGCTCCCTGAGATACCCCACACCAGCATCCAGGCGTCATCCTAAAACAGCATCACTGGTCATTGAGAAATCCATGTAGGCTCTCCGTAGGCTCTCTGAGAGCGGTCCTGTGTACCTTTGAAGTGGATGGACCATGAACCATAGTAACACAAAAATGGACACACAACATGACCCCAACATATTAGATATATCTTCCCAGACATCAATAGTATTCACCCAACCTCATACCTGACTTCCTCAGACCTGTGAGGCCAAGGTTTGCATGACATGGGAATGTTAGCACACACCCATCATTGTCTGTGTTCATAGTGAGCAATGTGAAATGAATGGGAATCAGCACTGACATTAAATATAGGTCTGTACCAGAAATAACAGACTACAAAGGGTGCAAGTTCGGGAGGAATGTTCCGGTGCCTGCAAATGTGTGCACCAAACTCATCCAAGGGGATAGAAAAGAGGAGATATAACCTAAACACTACAAAATGTGGGGAATACTCAAACCATGCATGTCAACCACGAGCAACTGGATAGCATTACAACCAATTACAATAAAGCATGGTGGCTCATAGCTGGTTGGGGAAAGGTGCTCAAGGTTGACTCTTTTTTGGTAACAAGCATTTCTTTGTTCAGCACAATGTTTCTTTCTGTGAATAAAGGTTGCCATTCATTCTCTTTAGCCCGACAATTATACTGGCACAGCAGGGGCGTGTCATAATAGTTAACATATGGGAGGATAGGAGCTCTGATTCAAAGCTTATCTGAAATAGCTACACACCATTAAAATAGTTTGAAATAGGAATATCAGAACATATGTCATATTTTGCTGACAGAAATATGGATTAACTGAATCATCATCCTTAGAGCAGCATCCATCCTTAATACCGTTTTGTATTGTAGGTGGAATCTGGCAACATTCCCAGCAGGCTATAAGGAGGCAGACTTTATAACCACTGGCTGTCCAGTAAGAAGACATCAAAAGTTATGGACATTCAGGGATTAGGAAAACATTCAAGGCTTATCACAAAGCAATATACAGACATGATATCATTTCAGATGATGGAAACTTCTAATGTAATGCTCTCTTCCAATTACATAAAACAGAGGCTTAAGGCTTGACATTGTAATGCACATTTAGACAATGTTACAACAAGAGATCATGCAGACCTACATTTTTTCCCCCGCTATTCATGCTGATTTCCTTAATCTTGGCATTAAGTCTATATTAGTATGAGGGTTTTACTTATAATCAGATCATTTTGCAGTCACACAATCATTCACACATGTATCACATTCACCTTTCAATCTCTATATATCTAATTACAGAATGAAAGGGGACCAGCACCAATTAGGCAGCAACATTCCTATCCTCCTGTGATGGCTTTGATGAAATTCCCGAGCACACTAGACAGAACAAAGCCATATAGATACAATCATGGAAACTTCCCTCAGCCCTTGATGTAGTATTGGAAATAATTGGTGATATTGAAATTGTTAATCTCAAGATGAACATGAATATCTGTGGATCAACACGGTAAAAGGTACGCCTACGCATCCCCTCGCGGGCGTACCTTTGACTGTGTTGATCCACATCTCTCTTGTACCATATATTGGAAATCATTCTACGAGGCCTTTTGCAAACTATTAGATGCAGAAATAGCGAAATGCCATGCTGAATGTTACCTAGCCGTCATGCAGAATGTACAAAATGAATAATGTCTTAAATAGACCTGGAAGGCATTTCTCAAGATGGTAACACTAGACCCCCTTCAAGTCATAGTGAGATCCCTCAGTTAAATAGCATTACAGTCCTGCACCTGGTGGTCGCTAATAATTGCACAAATATCCCTCAAACTAATTAGCCTAAATAATATTCAATGAATCAACTAGTGGACTGGAGATAATGATGGTATCAGATTTCAATTACTGACGGACAATTAACAAGTATTTTTTTCATGTTTTTTTCTTTATCTCATGACTGAAACGGTTGACAATTAGAATTCCATAATGAAAAGGAGACAATGCTTTAAAGTGGAGCTGCACTTAAAGGCTTCATTTAACACTTTTTTGTAATTATGCATAAAAATTATGTCACTTTGTTTTATGACATGACCCCAATTATGGCTTTTCTTTTGGTACCAAATTCACACAGCCGTCGTAGCTTCTTCTACACTGCCTATGACTATAAAACCTTACTCTGAGATTTATGAAAAGAAAAATATCCAGAACAATATCAAAATGATTATGTTGAGCTCTCTGGTTTAACAAAAGATCTCAAGTTTAACTGAAAATCATTTCCTTGTTGCTATTCAATTGATCTTCAATCTTATTCCGTGATGCCCAAGGTGGTATCAGCAATAATTACACACCATGTCATAGGTTCACCTCTACATGCAAGGCACCATAACAGTTTTGTTGTCTTTACAAATTACTCCAGTCATATTATTTAAGACAGTATGATACATTGTCAACACAGGCAATAAGTCATTTTGGATATTTATGTATCATGCATTATGCATTATGCAGGACATTGGAGAGAATATGCAGGGGAACATCAACACAGCAAACACTTTGGTCAAAATATTCATTGATAAGATGTGTATATGACATTGTCCCACAACAGCAGAATGTGCACCTTTAAGGCATCAGATATATAGTTACATCTTCTAATACAGGAGGGCATTTCTCAAGATCGTACGACTAGCCACAAACCAGTACGGCTTGAAACCCACAGTATCAGAGTGGGTGATCGTAGGTAACACACTGATATTGTATAATTACCACCAAGCAATGATAAAAAATCTATACTGATATTGTAGTTACCACCAAGCAATAGTGAAAAATCTATACTGATATTGTAGTTACCCACAGGAGGGGATATTGAGGCCAGGTATGGTACAGGATGACTACTTGTGTAGAAACTGCAATCACAGTCTGTGAACATTCCCTAATGAAAAAAACTTATGTATGTATGTAAATTATTTTATTTATACTGAAGCACTGTAGCACCGTATACAGGTTTTTTAAAAGTATAATTTATAACTTCCCTTTTGAATGATCATATACTGTCAATTGATCTCATGTTGTCTCATGTTTGTTCAACGCAAGCAATGTCATTAGCCACATATGGAACAAGCCCACCTCCACATGTTTTTGCCCCTGGTATTGTTGGGTCTTGATCTACTCTGCAGACTTTGTACCCATCTATATGTACCTGTGAGTTAGGAAACATTACCTCCATCAAGCTTTCAAAAATGCAAAAGCAATCAATATTCGAATTCAAGAGCATAGCTCTTGCATCATCAATGTGGCCATGAAGTGTTCTAATATTATACCCTACAAGGTTTAAGCCCTTAGAACCTGGAAATCTCAGGTCAGAAGCCATTGATGTAAATCAAACCACCAGTAAGAGATATCCACATCACCATGGGAAAAGATGTATGTTTAATCAAACAAGAGCCAGTTTTAATGTATCTTTTTGAGTTACTCCAACTCCCATTGCATAATGTGCAAGGCACATGCAGTAAAATGCTACGCCACCGTTGAATAGATAATGCATACTCATAAACTGGGTAGTCAATAGTATGTGTTGCTATAGTATGTGTTGCTATGGAGTATTCAAAAACCACAAGAAGTGGATAGAATAGCATACACAGTGTTTCACATACTCTAAATTATTGAAGAGTTTACAACCAAACTCCACTAGGCTGCATGAGGTGGTAGCGCTACAGGCGGCACAGTTTTCTTTGCATTGGGGTATCCTTTCTGGATATTATGGATATGAATCTCTTGATTTAATCCTACATAATCAGTGGTTTCTACTCAATTAAAGGCATAACTCTCTCTGTGAGTGGTGATTGACTCAAGGTGAAATGGTGGTCATCTCAAGGTGAAATTGACATGCCTGGGAAAATGACTCCTAAACTGAAAGTATTTAACATTTGTTTATGTCATCATTTACTTATGATATATATCTATGTCTAGAATTAATATTTGGTACATGTGAACAATCTCAATGTTCAGAATCTGCAACCAAAGTTAAAGATTTCTGGAGAAATGGCCAGTTGGCCATGATAAAAACCAGTCAAACTTGCGTTCTTTGGTGTATTGTTATACAATGATAACTACTCAACAAATCATAGGTGGCCAGTGCATGGGATACTATAACACCTCTATTTCAGGAATATTAGAGGTACAGCCCCGTACAGTAGATGTAAAAGTAAGAAAAACAAGGTGGCAGGAACTCAAGGTATGTGGTCGTCTTTAGGTTAACCTACCCTAAATCATGTCAGTTACTTCAGATTATGTGGCAGTAGCAGTGAGTAGTATAGTATGTATTGGAACTGGACTATAGTTAATTACTCACTCGACCTGCAGCCAATCAGAGGCCTCCATTTGGTCACGTGACCTATGACCTCACAAGGGGGCATGGCCTGCAGACAATCAGAGGCCCTGCTTTGGTCACATGACCTGTGACGTCACAAGGGGGCGTGGCCTCATTTGCATTATAGGCCACACACCCCTGACATATGACGTCACAGGCGACCTTGACCTTTGACCTCATTTGCATAATAGGCCACACCCCCTTGGCCTATGATGTCACAGGTGACCTTGACTTCATTTGTATAATTTTTTGAGAGGACAAGTTGAAATTGATACTCCTATTGGTTTCTCTTTAGAAAATATCTGTAAATAGTCTTTTAATGAATTGAGGTCTTTATGAACATTTTGTTTTAACAACGCCGCTTTAAAGAATTCACTGAAGTATAAAACCAATTTATCAGTTGTATGTAAGTAGACATACCCTTTTATTAGTATAAAGAGGTGTGGGTTATTATGTAAATGAGGGTGTAACTAAAAAATAGTTTGTTTTTTAAGGCAAGCTAAAAGCTTGGCCAAAAAAAGAAAATTTGGACCTTTATTTTATTTATTAGGCCAAGCTAAAAGCTTGGCCCCCTTATTGGGGTGACGTCATAGGTCAAGAGGGTGTTTTTTTTTATTAAGTATACCTTGTTGGGTGTAAAATTTATATTAAAAGGATGATGATGGAGATGATGCCCATGAAGTTGATGAAGGTCGGAGGAGAAGGAGGAAAAGGAGGAGAAGGTGGAGAAGAAGCCTCAGGAGGTGGGAGCTTCTGCAGTTTCGCTCTGTGAGAACTGCAACATCACATTTAACAACGAGAGAGAGCTTCGTCTACCACGATCACCCTGCTTTTACCTTGATGCTAGTCTCTTTATATAGTCATGCATGAGGGAGTAGTCGCATAAAAGGTGTGTAAGGCGACGCGCATTGAAAGTCGGAATAATGTAAGGAGTGGGTGGCGCCACCTTTTGTAAAACGTTGTAGTAACAGTAATGAGTGGGTGGCGCTTCGACCTCAATTCATTAAAAGACTATTTACAGATGTTTTCCAAAGAGAAACCAATAGGAGTATCAATTTCAACTTGTCCTCTCAGAAAAAAACAACGGTCTATTATACAAATGCGGTCAAGGTCACCTGTGACGTCATAGGTCAAGGGGGCATGGCCTATTATGCAAATGAGGCCATGCCCCCTTGTGATGTCACAGGTGATTGGCTGCAGGCTATGCCACCTTGTGACGTCACAGGTCACATTACCAAATGGAGGCCTGTGATTGGCTGCAGGTCGAGTGAGTAATAAACAGTACTTAACTATAGTCCCGTTCGGATACATACTATACTACTGCAGTGGATCCAAACATTTTGGGCTGCTCTGGAGGTCATTTCTTAACACACTACGACTGCTGCCCTTTAAATCATAGTGATAACCTAACAATTTGGCCATAACAGTACCATGCACTAGTAGGCCCTAATGTCTGCACCAGTACGACTGCCTTACTAAACCTTATGTAATTACTGCATAGCTGCTTATCGTAGTGAGCAGTCGTAGGGCAGTCCCTACGATAGCCTGGCTTATTCTTTGCATTTTTAAATCGTAGTTGTTGTGTGTAGTCGTAGTACATTAAGAAATGGCCTCCTGCCCCCACTGGTTGGGCTCCTGCTATTTACCAGTAGGAGTAAACTACCATAAAATATCATGGGCACAATGAGGCTCATACATTATCTGCCTAGAATGTATAACATCTATAAATTCAGTGCAGACACGCTGCATTCAAGTTGTTATGTGCTTGCCTTACAGGGTTGCAACACACCCACGTACAAGCCAAATATGTTGGTGAATTTGCTGAAGGCCACACTGTGGGTGTAAGGAGGCTTACTATGGTATTCCACTCAAAAGCCACATAAAAGCATCTTGAGTTCCGTGGACCTCAGGCTGAGAGTCCATGTTCTACAATACAATCTATTTATTTCTAGCATGAGGTCATAAGGTGTAATATTCTGCTAACATTCATTTTCCTGCTTCGTTTTTTTAAGAGAAATAGATTCATCTAATGAAATGGCAAAGTGCATGAGCAAAGAATACCATTATAGTGGTTGTCTCTTTCGGTCTATTATTTTCTATGTTGGATACATGTAAATGCTATCTAAGAAGTATTTTACCCCTTCCGTGGTGAATTGTCTGTAGGTCATATAAATACCAGATTGAATCAGCACAGAGGTCATTTCTTCAGCATCTTTGACCATTAAAATTAGGTCAGAGGCCAGGAGGTTAGTGTAAGTAACCCTATGTCTTAGTTTCTGAGGTCAACGAATGGAGTGACATTTTGTTGGTGAAGAGGGATGGAATTGGAAGATGGAAGATACATAATCTTTAGAACTGTTCAGAGCAGACCAAGTCAACACAAGTCAAATCTTACAATCTACATCCTTTAAAATTCAGAAAATATTCATAAGTGATTTAATTTACTGATTACATAGCTAGCACAGTGTTCTGTACATATGTGTGTAATGGGTTAAAAATGCTATTGTGCTGACGGACAAACCACTTCAACTGATGTTGAGTAGTGAGCATCTCAATTTGATCTGTTCATGCATGTTGTAGCAATTCATTTACAAACCAATTACTATTTACATAACATTAGTTTCTTTGCATCAAATATGTGAAATTAGTTGTTACTACCTCTTTCATATACACTTTATGTGTACCATGAAAACTTAAAATGGAAAAGACATTTTATGATCAGGTCCTTTTCTGAGTACAGGCAGGATGATTGAAGTCAATACCCGATGGTCTGCTTTGGTCAGGAAGACAGAAACGCCCCATTAACTGGGCCATAAAGGTACATCTGGCCGGGATTCATGAAGAAGAAACTGTCAGGTCGGCAGATTTTATGCCCTCAGTACATCATCTGTTCCATGAGAGTAAAATACAAGGGTTTCTATTGCTTCAAGTGGCCTATAGAACAAGACAGAAGCTGAATATTTGCAACAGGAAATTTAAGTGATTCACCATTCCAACATTATCATATTGACGGCATGAACCTTACTACATTGTAATTGGTAGGATAATGAGTGCAGGGATATAGAACCTTACTACATTGTAATTGGTAGGATAATGAGTGCAGGGATATAGAACCTTACTACATTGTAATTGGTAGGATAATGAGTGCAGGGATATAGAACCTTACTACATTGTAATTGGTAGGATAATGAGTGCAGGGATATAGAACCTTACTACATTGTAATTGGTAGGGTAATGAGTGCAGGGATATAGAACCTTACTACATTGTAATTGGTAGGGTAATGAGTGCAGGGATATAGAACCTTACTACATTGTAATTGGTAGGATAATGAGTGCAGGGATATAGAACCTTACTACATTGTAATTGGTAGGATAATGAGTGCAGGGATATAGAACCTTACTACATTGTAATTGGTAGGATAATGAGTGCAGGGATATAGAACCTTACTACATTGTAATTGGTAGGGTAATGAGTGCAGGGATATAGAACCTTACTACATTGTAATTGGTAGGATAATGAGTGCAGGGATATAGAACCTTACTACATTGTAATTGGTAGGGTAATGAGTGCAGGGATATAGAACCTTACTACATTGTAATTGGTAGGATAATGAGTGCAGGGATATAGAACCTTACTACATTGTAATTGGTAGGATGATGAGTGCAGGGATATAGAACCTTACTACATTGTAATTGGTAGGATAATGAGTGCAGGGATATAGAACCTTACTACATTGTAATTGGTAGGATGATGAGTGCAGGGATATAGAACCTTACTACATTGTAATTGGTAGGATAATGAGTGCAGGGATATAGAACCTTACTACATTGTAATTGGTAGGATGATGAGTGCAGGGATATAGAACCTTACTACATTGTAATTGGTAGGATAATGAGTGCAGGGATATAGTTATTCCCCCACCTTTAACCATGATGTAATAGGCATGGGAAGGTAGGATATACAAGCAAAGATTTCCCATAAAGTATGGCCGGATGCTGCCGGAGTTTACAGTGTGGGACTTTTGCCTCATGTTTTACAGGCAATGTGCTAGGTCAGAGTTACTAGGACTAGTGGGTGTTACAGGGTTAAAAGGATGGAGGGTGAAAAAAGCATGACTAAGTCACGGTCATCTTTATATGGCAGTATGTTTACATATATATCGAGAAAAGTGATAGATTTCATTCTAATGATGTAATGTATTGACACACATCTTTACAATCCTTTCTATATTCTGATGTCCTACATCAGAAATGACCAAAATCTATATATAGTCAGCTGCTCAGCTGGCACTAACATGTTCATCATTAAATTCAGATAAGAAATCTCTTCAACATCTTCAACCACTGATTACATTATGATGTGTCTGAGGGGCAAAGGCAGTAAACAGGATTAACGCATACAATAGCAGGATAACACATTGTTGGTGATGAAATACCATACATTGTGACATTATTAGGGTTTTTGCGTGCAAGATCCAACACCACCTGCTCACATGCTTCAGTACTCTGGAGGGGATTACAAATAGATGAAGGAGGATGGATATCGAATGAATTACTATAGAAAACCTGTAAACATGGTATATATAGAACTTTTACATGGAACAGAACAGTCTCCTTATAATGGCCTTACATTGACATCTGGGGTGTGCAATGATGCCTTTTAAATCGACAACAGCACTGGCAATTTCCTCACTGCGACTCTATGCGTCTAGCATCCAAGTATTTCTGTATTCTAAACCTCCAAAAGCTTCAAAGTGCATTGACATATCATGCTTATTAGGATGCATAAAAGCCTGGTTTTGCTAACAAGAGCTGCATTTCTGCATCATGTCATCATTATGGTGGTGCTCACTGTTAATTATGATGGTGGTGACTATGGAGGTATTGGCTGGACTTTTGCCTGAAAGACAGCTAGGGAAATGAGCCTACAGACCAACTTAAAGCAGCTACCATTCAAATAACCGTTGTGGCATTTGTGGTGCATAAAAATGTCTGAGAGCTTTCTTTCTGATTTCAATCCTCAGCATCAGCTCCATATGGCCTCTCAGCAATGTCTATTGGTTTTATTTGCCCAATAGAATTTAATGTATATGTCTGTCAGAACATTATATCCATCAACAGCTTTTCAAACTGCATCTACATTAACCAGTATGATGCACAGCTGCTGCATGGCGAGTTACTCACCATGGTTTTCCTCATATCATGATCACAAATGGACACATTTGTTAAGGCAATGTATCCTGTAAAAGATACAGGGAACTAAATGGTGTGCAAGGAAGTGGATGAAATCAGCTTTACTTTTCAATTGCAAATTTACAAGTTCAGATAACACACCATTCTCATCATGGAAGTGGTGCTTGGAGACCCCTACATACAGCCCTCCATCATTATAATCTTTGAATTCACCTCACAGCCATAAATGATGTCCAGTTACTGACAGCTCCAGGGGAGCTCATAGAGCCTCCTTGTGGTTCATCAGGACTATTGTGGATCAGTGCGGGTAGGTTGACTGATTTCAGCAAGTTATGAACGGATGTAATTCACAAAATTGTGCAAGGAAAATATGGAAATTTGACATTCATAGGAAATCTCACCCCTATGACAAGACATGCATGTTTGCATAATGCTTTGTCTTCACAAAAATGACAGTATTTTCATCTGGAGTGTTATTACTGACTCTATCTGCATAGATCAGGTTTCTGACTTCAAAAACAAATATGCAGGCAACAACATCTCAAAGAGCCCCATTCCTATTCTGCACCAACAGAAACCATTCCAAACCAATGTCTGTCTACAATACTAAAAGAGCCTCGCTGGTCATTGAGACGTCTCACAAGGCTCCCTGAGATATCCCACACTAGTGTCCATATACCATACTAAAACAGCATCACCGGTCAGTTAAAAATCCCTGTAGGCTCCCTAAGAGAGGACTTGTATACCTTTGAAGTGGATGGACCTTGAACCTTAGTAGCAAAACGACGGGCACATAACAGGATCAGCTGCTCAGATGCCTCATTGATGCATGTCTACAAATACTCTTAATCCCTGATGCATTGTCCTGATAGTAGGAAAATGATTATAAAACAGTGCCGTTGTATCAGACAACTAAGCAGACAACATGGAAAAAAAAATATTAGGGATACTATATAGGAAGGTACCATTATGCATAACTTCAGAAAACTTACTAAGGGTTGAATAAGCCATCAATCAACATTCAGTGTTATCTCCTTATGAAGTAGATATTGTTATATCTTCCCAACTATCATTACTATTAACCCAACCTCACACCTGACTCCCCCAGACTTATGAGTTCAAGGATTGCATGACATCAGAATGCTAGCACACACCCAACATTGCCTGTGGCTATTGTGTGCAATGTGTAGTGAATGAGAATCAGCAGGAAATAGGTCTATGCCAGAGAGGAATCTACAGCACTACGAGGTGTGGGGGATACTGAAGCTATGCATGTCAACCAGCAGTAACAAGATCTCATTACAGCAAATTACAATGAAACACAGTGGTCAATAGTTGGGTGGGGAACGGTGCTCAATGTCACTCCTTTTGGTAACAGCCATTTATAGCAAAGCACAATATCTTTGAAAAGAAGTTGCCATTTACTGTTGTGTTGCCTGACCATCTAATTTAACATGACAATTCGCAATCAGTCACCAAGTTACCACCTGGAAACTCTATTTGTATGTCCTTATATCAAGTGAATTCAACTACAATTACTTTGAAGTCCAAGATAATTTCCTTAAAGGCCCAGGCACATAATGTGAATTTGTCATTGTTTTGTCATTTCTAAATACAATTAAAAAAAATGATTGACAAGGTAAAGGGAACCTCATTGAGAGACCATATTTGAGTGTGTTTAACCTTGTTCACCCAAGTTATGGTAAATTACAATTAGCATTGACGTACCACTGCTTCACCAGGAGTGATTTAAATTACAACTGTTAGGCACTCATGTTGCTTAAGTCACACATATCAGCCTTCAGTAAAATATCTATCTATAACACATTGAGAAAAACATGTATCAGTGCAGATTTGGATCATGAGGTCTAGAAAGATGTATTGGTCTCAAGTTACTAGCTCAGAAATTGCTGTTTCAAGCAACCTACAATTGGCCCCCTGGGCAAGCAGGAGTAACAATTTCTAACTGTGCTCAGTGACTAGAAGCTACCCTTTAGGATGGCGTTGCCTAAGCACCCTACTTAAACTGCAGCTATTCCCCCATGTAAGAGCTCGGCTGTCAGAGGTTCATGCATTATTATTTACCTGTCACCCTGTATTACCCCTAGGGGGGCAACTGGTTCTTATGTATGTCCCTTAGTGTGGAGTGGGGTCAGGAGGCTAGGTGTACATCTGACACTCAGACAATAGTGAATTATTAATGTTAGGCTCAATCAAACACTAGCATAGATAACATATCTATCACTTGAATATCAATTAAGGCTCTTAGGTTGGGATGAGAGGCTTCCATCTTGCTATACAATAATAATCGTCGTCAAACCAAAGTCATATTGTCCCACTTCCTAATTGAGTCACTAAGCCACTCAGGTCATGACCTGACCAACTTTAATTAAATGGGGCTGACCTAACTGGATTGGATTACAACTGTCCATGACCAATTTCTTTCTGATGGTAATTTCTTTTTAGATTTAATCAACCCAAGTTAACCTGCTGACTATAACACAGAAATGGCTTTACCACTCAGATCTAAATACTTCTGCATGATGCCCAAATAACATCCTGGATATAGCATAAGTGTGGTAATGTCAATGAACATTGCATAATGGGGATGAATGCTTCATCACGTTGCTCTCATACCATACCATGGTGGTAAATGATGCCTACTGTATCATAAAATGCTCATTTGTGAGCACTACTCATTCAAATGATATTTATGTTGACAGTTCTGATGTGGTTCAACTCGAGGAAGGTCAGTCAGTAAAAGAGAGGAGGATGCATGAAAATCAGTGAGAGCACAGGAGGGGAGTGATGTAATAGTTTGGGTATGGGAGGACAGGGGCTCTAACTTGAAGCTGATTTCAAAAACAGAATATCTGATATTTAACTGACAAGAATATAGTCACCTTAAGATGATAAATGGTGGGGACCATCACCGCAAACAAACTGTATTTGCGATATTTGGGTACCTCTGCAAATGGCCAAAGCAAAAATGCTCGGAGAGAAATGATATTTCAGAAACATCTATGAAATGGCCGAAAGAATTAAATGTCTGTAATCTTTTTTCTAGATGACTCCTTACCCATAGAAACACCTAATCTACACCAGCATGTCTTTCATTCTTAATACCGTTTTGTGTTTTGGTGGAATCTGGCAAATTTCTCAGTAGGCTATAATAGGACTGATTTTATTACCACTGGGTGCTAGGAGATAAGCGGACAGTGCAAGTGATGGACTTTGTAGGATAAGAAAAACATCCAAGGCTCATCATAAAGAAATATACAGACGCTGATCCTGACGATTATGGACATGTAGTTATTTCGGATTATGGAAACTTCTCATCCCCTCTTGCTTATAAGAGTGGGATGGCAATGGTCTATAGCTTTGTGATGAGTCCAAGACTCATCACAAAGCAATATAATGTCCCACATCCTAATCATTATGGGCTTGATACTGTTTGTAATGATAACAATTTCTTTTCTACCCATCCCCTCAAAATTTTCTAGATAATTGGTGATGAAATGGTTGTGCACAGCGTAGTATTGCTATGTATGAGACAAGGTCATCCCCTTTTGTGATATAGGTGATTAGCACTCCATAAGGATATAAACATCCACTGATTGCTTGTAGTCTTATATCTTTCATTAGACACATCATCCTGTATGTCAAACTAGGTATCTGGAGCATCACCATAATCATCAGCCGGTCCAGCACAAGGAATATGGAGCTATAGAAGATTGACCGGATATTTCTGGGCGTGTTACTCCTTGATCTGTCTTAGATCATGAAACAATGAGCTTTTAGTAGCAATGAGAAACAACAGACCTGCCAAACTTTTGGTTTTCAGGATCTATAATTATAATAATTAGGCTCATCTTGCAACCTTCCTCAAGAGAAATCATCACCAGGTCACTCTGTACTTGACTTTGGATTCATGATGCCATGAAATTGGGGGATCATATGAAATGTTCTAATTGGTGACTAGTTTCAATCATTTGCAAAGGTAAAATAAATTTGGTATATTCTCTATCTCATAATTCTTCTCTGTAGTCCATAAGTTCAAATTTATTAGGAAGCTCAAATGAATCACATTTTTTTATATTACTTATTTCTTGTCTGCACTACTCAATTTGAGAGACGGATTGACAAATCAAGTAGCCTTTGTAACCATAGAGCTGTGTGCAGCAGGTTATGACTGTTACATTCCTATGTATAACCATATTCAACAAACAATTTCAGCTTACTGTGGGCATAGAAGTGCCCATAACTGATGAAAGAATCCACCCAAGGCGAGATCTTGATGATGATAAGATATCATTAATAATAATAATTCATACTATTATTGTATCATGGTTATCCCATCATGCAACCTAAATGGGTTCCATCTGGACCCCTGGCACCCTCCTTCAGAAAGAGGTAGGATTACGGCCGTCTGATGTGAGTGCTAAGTACATTAACAGCACCCCAGTCCAAGTCCTCTGCCCTACAAGAAGAGGCACATTTGTATGATCATTTAAACTGCTTTGTAAGGGGCTACTTTGTAAAGCTCTACTTTGTAAAGCACTGCTTTGTAAAACACTGCTTAGTAAAAAGAGGCTCAGTAAAACCTGCTGAGTAGAAGCTGCTTAGTAAAGCTAGGTTTAGTAAAACCTGCTAAGTAGAAGCTGCTTAGTAAAGAGAGGCTTAGTAAAACCTGTTTAGTAGAAGCTGCTTAGTAAAGCTAGGTTTAGTAAAATCTGCTAAGTAGAAGCTGCTTAGTAAAGAAAGGCTTAGTAAAATCTGCTAAGTAGAAGCTGCTTAGTAAAGCTCTGCTTGTTAAGCGCTTCTTGTTAAGTGCTGCTAAACAGAAGCTCTTTGTAAAGCGCTGCTTGTAAAGTGCTGTTTAGTTAAGCCTTGATTGTAAAGCCCTGCTTTGTAAAACACTCTTTTCTCTGGACAGCAGAACAGAAAAGCTTGTATTTAAATTAAAGGATTTTGACTTTGTCGTACCTTTTCGGTAAATGTTAAAGCTAGCAATGCATATGTGCCTAAAGAAAGCATGATTTGTGAGACATCCATATTTTATTTATTTATTCTACATAAGTAGAGATAGCAATGATATAAGTTAAAGTCTAGTAGCTACCAGCATGATAATAACGAAGTGGGTCCTTAAGGAAGTCTGAGAAATACAAAGGTCTTATGTTCGGATGAACATACAATGATAATTGAATCTCGGCTATCCTGAGGGAATGTCTATGGAAGAAATATTATACCAGACAAACTTGTGCCCATAAGTAGATATGATGTCAAAAGGTCTGTCTGCAAAGATCTTATCACTGCTCCTTGCTGCCATAGTTAGGCTGCAGCACCATGTACATACCAGCTCCCCTAGGTTTCTGACAAGTACTAAAGTGGGGTAGCAGTTTCACGGTGCTACTAAAAGCATATATATCGTGTTTAAGAATCCCCTGAGAGGAAAAAGTAAAAATTCAAATTCAGGCTGTATTGAGTTTATAAGTGTTGCCCACTCAAAAAAGGTACTTGTTGATCAAAATGTAAAGTTAGATTGTAGTTAGGGAATGGTCATTTTTTATCAAGGGGTATATTTTTTTATTCCCCCATCAAGCAGGGTCAATTTTTTTTATGGCCCCCTGTCAGGAGGGGTCAAATTTTTTATGCCCACCTAAAAACCCACCACCCCCTGTTGATAAATAATGACCACTCCCTTAGCAGTTAAATAATTAGTGTATTGCCTGAAAATACTCAATTGTCACATTTATATTTTCAGGCTTTGATGACTGACTTCTTGTGATCAAATTCTCCATTCTCAAATGATGAACAGGATTAGGAGCCTCAGAAACAAAGCAGCCTGAGAGCTGAAATCATTACGGAGTACGCTGTTGTAATTCTGATTAATGTTTTACTAAATTTAAGTACCATCATAAATAACTGAAATCTGATAAGGAGGGGGCAGGATTTCATGGTTAAATGCTGTTGTTATTAAAGTGTCACAAGAAGGCAATTGGTTTTATCAGGAAGGGTACATAAAATGGGGATATGAAATATTTGCATCATTACAGTAAAGGGTTTAGTTGAAACTGCAACAGATAATTCACTTTAACTAGATAGTCATTTTACGGCACTGTATTCTAATTACAATTCTCTGTATTTTGTCTAGTGTCTAGAATTGTGCTACTAACCATCTTTTCTGTTTTGTGGTGCAGCGAGACTAGGGAATAAAGCAATAGTCTCTGGTGATAGATTCTATTTTAATGAATTCATTTCCATAGCATTGATCACATATGTTGAGGGGATCCTTTTGGCTTTCGATTTTTGATTGTTTTAAGTCATGCCAAAAAGCACCAGTGTGATAAAAGTACTGGATTAGATAATCTTATAAAACCCTGTCTGACGATTGATGTCATAGTTAAGAAAACCATGGCCACCTGTAATAACACTATGCTGACAATAAACACCAGTCTTCTAGTAACTGTCTGAAACATAGTGTTAGTTCAGGAAAGGACTAAAACTTGTTAACTGTAAATTGGTGATAGGTCTCTTAGGTTTATTTGAATGACATTTAAACGAACCTTGAATACTTTCATGAAGTTTACTTGCTGAAGTCCAGAACTGTGGAAGGTCTGAGGGCCTGCTGTTAGGCATAATGGAAAGTCCCATCTTCTTCCCTTAGTGGTGCTCATTTCTATTTCAATTTGGTTGCTTAGACCCATTAAAGGATAGAAAATAACTTTAGTGAGTACTCACTTAGCCTGAAGGACCTGATCTACTCCCCTTATCTACTAGCAGCAGTTTCCTCATGTGTTGGTGTCGGCACATTTGGTAGTTTCCTCTTTAGTCCATGTTCACATTCATTTTATGACATCTTAATTCAGGCAGGCTTAGAAGGTTTTATTTGTATTTGGAAGTAGACTATAACTCTTTTCTGTTCACAAGTCTCTTGAACTTTCATTAAAAGTAATACTCACTAATAGGTCACTCTGTACTGCCACATTGGTTTTATTAATGCGTCATTAAGATCATTATACAGGAAGCACCTCTATCAGCTTACCCGTCATACATTAGTCTGATGATACATTTGTGTTACCTTTCACTAAAATGTAAGTGTAAACACACATCAACATAGATTGATGTATATCGTATTCAATGTAACTAGCTTCCATCCCCTAAGAAGCTCTGACCCTTCTTTTTAGTGAATATGAAGCAAAATACACAGAAATATAAAATGGAATTGAAATTCAGCACATATAAGAAATGGTTGTGGTTAATATCACAGAGGGGCCATACAATCAATGGATTTCAGCTGGATGGTTGCATGATCCTGCGCAGTTTCATTGTTTGTTAGGGTCTTATAACTACCAAAATACCGTAGTGGCCGGTTTAAGTGCAGGGGTCTAAAAAAAGTGCTTTTCTCAAATAAGCGCCAGGGTACAGGGGTATTGAAATCAATCTTAAGCACTGAAAACAGTATTTAAATAAGCGCCCGTCTCAAATAAGGGCCGGGGTAGAGAGGTATTGAAATTAATGAGCGCCCGGGCATTTAAACGGGCCATTACAGTAATCACTTTCGAGTGAGCGTACAGAAAGACAGTGTAGATCAGAATAGGAAACAAGATGCAGGTCCATGCAGATGGTTGGGATTGATATTACAGCAGGACCCTACAACCAAGTTTCAGGCTGGGTTATAGAATACTCTTATGCAGTTTTCTGATCTGATATTCCACACTGTTTAGAGCAACAGTGATGCCAGGTAAGTGTCTATTAAAATAAGCGTTAATTTGTCAATTGGTTTCTAAAGAGGATTATGTGGCAAACTGAAAAGATATTTATTGTCAAGTAAGTCCGAAGTGAATTACTGAACTGATGAATAAGGGTGAACAGAGCAGTATATATTTTGTGTTAAGTATAGCTATAAAGCTTTAATGAAATGGCATGCTATGGACGATATTTTACCCTGTATTAGAGCAGACATTGTGTCAGACAACACATGTGTATATAACTAGATATAATAACTGTGATCTGTCTTCTGTTATCTTGTCACTGCTACTCACTAACAAGGTTAGGCTGCAGCCCCATGACAGGGCATTGTGTTAGTCTTTCACCATTCAGGAAATCTGCTCTTGTTTTATTACTGCAAAAGCCATGCAGTTATCAGGAATCCCATTTAAGATATCTAACAACCTATCAAGCAATAACTTGGAATCCAATAGGGATCAATAACATGGAGATAAGGTTCACACAATTGCTATTCTGAGAGCAAACTGCAAATACAGTGTGTTGACAATAAACTGCCAATTGCAGGGAGTTATGATTTTGTTGGTTGAAATTCAAAAAATACTGTACATTGTTGGATGTATTCATCATAATTGTAGATATAGTTAGGCTAATAATACCTGATGTCTGTTAAATGCTTTGGAATTAAAGGAGGTTATGAGAAGCTTTGAAGCCTAAAAGATTTCAGGGTAAGCTGCCATCAATATGGTTAATGTTTTGCCAAGATTAAGTGAAATCTGATTAGGATGGACCAGGATTTCATGGTTCAATGATATTGTTCTTTCAATGATGCAAGAACCCAATTAGTTTCAATTTCATTACTGCTTAATGTTAATTCATAATAAATGTATATGGGACAAAACATATAGGTGTCTCTGTAGTCTTCATGTTTCACCTTGACTAGGAAAGGGGCAATCAGCTGATGAGCCCCAGATGTTAAAAACCCTACTGACGTCATTCTGATTATTGTTCAGCCATTTTAAGCACCCTCATAAAGAACTGAAATCGGATTAGGATGGTGCAGGATTTCATGGCTCAATAATGCTCTTATTTAATGGCCTAAAAAGGTAATTCATTTTCTCATAAATATTCACCCCACAAACTCTGCATTTTTGTGTGAAAGGGGTTAAAATCAATCAAGTTATTCAAATATGAAAGTAAAACGTGATAGGATATCTTGCCAATTTCAATGCAAGTGTCTCAGGATAGAACAAGCAGTAATGTAACATAGCATTATCCATTTAATTACACTGATGATGCAAAATTTATAGCATCATGTTGAGTCTGTGGGAGGGCAGCATCCTTTAGTGTTCACACACGGTGGTATTCCTGCATCAAGGTTTATTACTATAAAGCTGTTGTAGTGCAGACAGGAAATCAGCAACATAGACCAGTGCCTGTTGGTGTAGCTGTGAACACTGGACTGGGAGAATGTTGAGTTAGACTGATGTAAAAAACCAAGGGCAGATGTAGGATAATGATGAGTTAGACTGATGTAAAAGGCCACAGACCACAAACAGAACGTCCTCATGGCACACTGCACACACATCAATACAGGGCTGACTACCCTGACTCCTGGTAGTCATAAACTAGCTTGCCCCCTTGTGGTCATAAATCACACCACAACCAGACACTGTGTGGCCAGTGGTTGTCTTTTTAAACATTTAACTGTTTTGTTTACAACTCTGTGATTAACATAGACTAGAAACAATTTGAATCTAAGAACTATGATTCTGTACGTTTTTGTGACAATCCCCATACCAAGCATTTATAGCTCGATGCAGCAAGTTGGGAACCTAAAACTTAGTTTTTCCTGAATTTTCGCTAAGAAATGCTGTAGTTTAGCCAAAAATTATCCGATTTACATAATATTTGCAGCAAATGAAAGATGAAACTCATTGCTTTCAGGCCAGGGTAGATGGTATTACAATAATATAGTGCACAGTTTACCACTGAAGTACAAATTATAAATTTAAAAATCATTAGTTTAAAAAAATCGCTGTTTTTTAAAGTTTGGCCCTATATATTTTGTGAAAAAATATTCTAACCATCGGTTTTTGATAGATAGTGCATAATACTGACCCATCAAGTTTATAAATGAGTATGCTTTTTTCCCCTACCTCTATGGTGGCTTATTACACTGTGGGAGACATGTGATTTTTGTTAGTTTGCAAAAACTGTGATTTTCAGCAAAATTTCTGCTTGGTTTTTGATGAGGGACCACATAGATTACCATATATGGACGCGTGATCACCAACTGATACCAGAATTATCCATTTTTATGTTCTACTCAATCATCTTTAAAGGCATATTAAATATCTAAGTGATACAATAAGTGTGAGAAGAATTAGCCACATCTTATGATTCTAGTCTTTGGTGCCGACAACGCTTTTGTTGCTATTTACAGCTAAATAGCTCAATAGTGCATTATAATAGGGCTAACATGCCTTATATGGGGTTCTAATAGCATTTCAATATGGTTTTCAATGGGTCATCAGGTCAAAACAACAATGGATGATGGAATTTAATAGAAACAAAAGGTTTTTGCACCATGGACCTGTTCACATTGTTCAGGTCTTCAGATATTCTTATCTTGAAAATGATGAAGACATTTATGAGCATGGTGCTTTTCCAGCCCATATGGGACCTACAGAGGTCATTTTGTCTAGTCTGACATGTATTATGAGGGAATAATGCATAGCAAATGATTCTATTTTCATATTTTGTTATGATTTTTGAGATAGAATCATACACAAGACTTGTCTTGTGCATCATATACAAAAATGTCCCTTGAATGAAGGCATTTTACATGCACAGCTGCCTCCAAAACTGGAAAACACTCAGGTTCCCAACTTGCTGCATCGAGCTATAGTGGAGTTGTAATCTGTTAGTGTAAACTAGAGTTTACACAAGGATTCACCGGTTCTCTGCAAGGCAACATTTGTTCTGTCTGAGACCATGATTTATTTTGTTGTCTCAGTAGAACTTTTAGATTAATTAATCCACTGTTAATATTAGCCGATTCTCATGTCTTTCATCATACAGCATCCCATTATGTATGCAGGGATGATAAAGAACGACAACTCATTATTTTGTAGATGTACTTAGCTACTCAGTGGTCCTGAGTGAAGGTCTCATCCTATAATACATACCAATAGAACAATGAGAGTGTTACACTGAAACTTCAAATAAACTTTAAAGTTTTGATAAATCCTGGAAAGGTCAAGTATATGAGAATGGGCAATACATTGTAGATGCTGGTTTAGTGGTCAACGTTTCAGAGTATTAAACACACCTTTATCAGGATAGAGAGAACAGTGTAGAAAAAGTATGGCTGTAGGTGTTATGGCCTCTTCTTTAAAAACTGAGATATCCTCTGTCCCTATCCAGTGTGCACATAGACCTTCATCTCTCCTGCAAAGATGCGTGACCAGGGCTAAGAGATGTATGACTGTCGGTGGCCTGTCTAACCTGATAGGATGAGGCAGTTCCCATATTGAAACAGCTGTCCTTTCTGAAGGTCCCTGGTGGCAATTGCATTATGATGAAAAGAGTAAGATGAAGACTCCCTTTTTCATATATTTCAATAGTTTCGTCAAGTATGAAATCTTGTGCACATCTTTTTTTTGTGCTTGAAAGGATCAACTTTCTTTCTATGAAAAAAGGAAATATCTTTGCAGTCATTTCACAATGTTAAGCAAATCTGCTCAACTGCAGAAGACAACAATGCCCTGACGTAGAGGATTCATTATGACATGTATCATTGATGATTAGCAAATTGCAATTGTGTGCACTGTGTGGAAGCCATGTTTTGATTATACATGTGTGTATTGTAAAGATATAGAAAACCTAGATTACATACAAAAGGACTTTTGTTGTTGTAATGGTGAACGCTGAATGCTAAATAAAGGGAACCAACATAATTTGAGCTCTTATCAATCATACACACCCAACATTTGATTCATCCCTAGACGAGGCTTCAATGTTAAGTGTAGTAGATGATAGCAAGTCGTGAAACAGGCAGAAACAGTTGCCACAAAAAGGACAGTTACAGGAAACTCAGCAGCTTTTTTTTACTACATATACACCTAATACTTTCCATATAAGCTCATCTTCTATTTCACAGGCCCATTTGTGGAAAATATGATTTATTTCATCTATGCATCATATGGATGATACTGCATCCCAAGTCATACATTCTGCAAGGAAAGCGGTCGATGTCAATATGGATGAAGTGGCAGTAAGAGCAGATATGAATGTTGGAAATAACATAGGCACCTCTCCGACACTCAATGATGTTTTACGTCCAATGCTGCTCATGATGAAAGTACTAACAATGTACCCACTGAATGAGACTAACATTGGTAAAGGTTTCAAAGATATACTCATGTGGTTGTATTCAGGGATCGTCTTGATGTCGATTTGGGTATTCACATTGATGTGTATTGTATTCCTTCATTTCACAGACAGATTGGACCAAGTGATATTCCTACTAATCTTCATCATTTATGATACGAGTGTTTTATGTGAAACTTCAGCTGTGTTATTGATGTATGTACAGCACAAAGAATGGAGGGAGTTATTTAATGCCTATAAGCATACCGAGGATGGTGTGTGGCCTGCTAGTGTCCATTCCCATATACAGAAAGGCATGTATTTATATATTGGTGGAAACTAGTTCTCCATATCATGCAGTGTAGTTTTTGCCATCTATGCTTCCTTCTGGGAGGAAATTTTCATTGATTTTTATCCAATGTATGATCGCAAAACCTATAATCTTGCACTAAGATACTATGTTGCTTTTATGTACATTATCACCAATATTTACAAGGTTATTACACTATTATTTTTGTTACTAAATGACTTGGTGGCTACTGACTTTAGACTTTTTAATAATAAATGATAAAGAGAATCCAATAGGAATGTGAACAAACTTTGGTCAGAGGCATCCATTAAAGGCTAACAAATCTGACAAATACTGTGAACACTATGCCGTCAGGTTTGGCTGGTTTTTACATGGTATCAAACATGATCTCTATCTGCTGCATTGCGTATACACTCATATATAACATCCACAGACTGGTGGTAACCATCGCCTACTTAGTCTGGACAACATTTTCCTTTACAATACTCTTCGCTACAAACATGTGCTTGGGTAAATACAGAGGTAACAAACATTATGTTAACTTCTCTTATATCCTCATTATCTAGATTAGAGTTTACATGCAGACTAAAAGTAGTAAAACGGCAATTATCTTTTATTTTTTATTTCTCCTGTGTTTGCAGTTCCCTGATGCTAATCATAACAAAAAAAAATCATCAATGAAATCAATTATCTTGTGTTGTCAACATTTAAGAGTTGATCCTTTTTTTCTCACTAGTGAGTACTGATAACTGATGTGAATACCATAAGAATTATATATTAATTGTTATCATACCAGTACTTGTTGATCAAGTTTAAAGTGTCTAAGTAAGCAGATATACCTCTGAATAAACTAAACTGTTGGATCACAGTTGAGTTAGGGGCAGTGAATGGCACTCACTCCTCAAACACTTCTTTTTAAGGCTCATGGATCATTAAGCAGCATTTTGGATGTCAAAGTTACAGAAGTGACAGATTCAGTGAATCTCCAGGTTGGGCATACTTCCTTATTATTAATATCCATAAACCATATTGCACTTATAAACAATACAGAATACTTTAGTACATGGAAAAAATAAATAATGTGGCTGCTTTGGAACTTATTGTATTAACCAGCCAATTGTAATGGTTTAGTATTACGGTTTGGTTGGCTCGGGCCTTACTGATCAGGAAAGAAGGAGTAAGGCGGTAATTCAAGTGTATGCCAACGGATGGTTTATTTACATTAGACACTTACGGCTACCCGGAAGATGGTAGAAGGCAGCGAATAGAAATAGATATTACATGTTCAGAGGCCAGGAGGGCCATGTAGATGGCCTTCTGGACATCTGCTTCCCCCATACGAGACTTTTCAAACCAGATTTCAGCGTTACCGGCCTTGATGGTAATCGCATCGTTTGGTTTCGCAGGTGGTGCAACAACCTTGGGGGTTGTCGACACTGCCTGAGGGGCACTTCCGGATATAGGGCTTCCGGACATTCCTGCTGTTGGAAGACAGTAGGTGGGTGGTGGATTTTGTTTCATCCCCATTTGCATGTACAGCTGTACTTGCTCTGGGGTAAACGTTACCGGCTGGGCGGCTGCAGTACTTGCAGAACCGGCAGCAGCAGGTGTGGTAGTCTTTTTAGGGACTAGACGGCCTCCTTTTCCCACAACCAAGGTCTGGCTCTCGGGTCCAGGTCCTTGTGCCATGGACGGAAAGTTATGGGTGTTCACTTTCCCCGGTTTAGATACAACGCCTGCGTATCCGGCAGGTCCCGGTCTGCTCGTGTGGGTGACGTGCCAGGGGGGATCTGGAACGATCATCCACCCTGGTAGGAGTGACAGTAGTAGACTGACCATTGCCGTTACCACCTCGGTTCTGGTCTCTTCTAACTCTCTCCCGTGCTCTCTTTCCTTCTTTTCCGGACTCTTCGCATTTCTGCCAAAGAGACCGGCGCATGTCTAGTTTACCCTTTCCAGGAGTTAAGACAATCTTGGCGCGGAGTTTCGAATCCTTGGTCTTCGGAACTTCACAGAGGACTTGGTCCCCTGGTCGGATCTTTGACCAAGTATCCTCACTTCATGAGTTCCTGATGCAGCTCCATAATTCGCTTATGGGCTCCATCTAGTCCTTCGGGGTGGGCCTTCTTCTGGTGTCTAGCCAGATCGCTACGGCAGTTATATTGCACCTTCGTAGTACATTTCTTGCCCCTCTTGCCATAACTCGGGTCACAAATGTAAACTGGGTGATGGTGAAAGTGGGCCTCTACCAGATGTCTCTGGAACCGGGCTGAAGTGCTCCAGGTCCGAACCGAAACATCACTAGCATCCTGGCAGATGGAGAAGGGACAAGACTTTTGGTCGTCTCCGTACCACTTCTCAAGTGCCCAACACAGCTTGTGCCTCTGGGTATAAGTATAGTACCCTTCGGTGTGATTAAGCATAAGCCACATCTTGCGATAGGCTTTGATCGGATTGGGATCTTCATCCGAGACACGCATCCAATCCTCATCGTCGGATTCACCGTTCTTGTTAACCGTATCCGGGCAGGCATACAGAGTAGAGCCGTCCTTCTTTACTCCGTATGTGCAGTCCGAGAAACACGTTGGGATCCGGGTTTTGAATCCGGATTTGGTGTTAGCCCAACATTCGGCCTCGGTTTGAGTAGATGGAGTTGCCTTCTCATCGTACTCTACCGAGGACTCATGTACCGATTCGTCATCGGAGGAAACTACTTCCATGGCAGTGCTACCGGTGGCTAAGGTGCTGGCTTTCGGATCGGCTCTAGCAGAATCTGGAAGATTGTTGAGCCGCCGAGAAGCAGATCTCCTGTTCTTACTAACCTTCCAGTCTTCCGGATCCTTGGTTCTGGATTCACTGGAGATAGATGCTTCTACCGGACTTGTGGTCTTCTCGGTAGTACTGCCAGTGGCTGTTTTAGAACCGGCTGAGCTTCTGGCGCCTAGTTTCAGGTCGGGGATTGGAGGTGCGGGTACCTCCGCTTCCCTTGGAGCCTGTTCCAGGGCTTCCTGTTCCGCAGTCAAACGACGGACGAGAACCGTCCGAAGGGCTGCGCTCCTGTCCATTCCTGTGAGAGAGGTAATCTGGACGTCCATTAATTTGGCCTCGGTTATATAATAACCATCATCCCACTGCTCGAAGTTAGCAGCGGCTTCCCGAAATTCCCTCATGGTTCGGCACTCAGGCCGGGCAGCATTAGGGCGTGGGTAGGTTTGGCCTTCGGGTTCCGAAACGCAGCCTACCCAATCTATGTTCGTCTTGGTTAGATTCCACTGAGACCTGTCTGGCTTCGGATAAGCTCCTAGCAAGAAGGCTCTGTTTGCCTCATACACCACCTGTCGAAAGGCAATGTCAACCATTAGTCCGCGTTGGAACCAAGGCCAGTCTCTGAGCCATTCTGGTGGTGTCCTATCTAGCTGATCGGGAACCATAACACCCTCGATAGCCATTCTCACCTTCGGGTCCAGTTTGACTGGAGTACCGTCCGGGTTTACTACCTGTGCCTGTAAGTCCGGATGGATATACAGGTACCGACCATCATAGGCCGCTGGGAACGGGTCGGCCAAGGCTGGCTTCCACTGGTCCTTGGATCCGTCAACTTGGGCAGTTTCGGATCCGGTTGCTGCTGCTTCAGGGTTTGAAGCGTCTCCAGATCCATCGGTGGGAAGTGGTGACAACAGTTTCTCTGGCTCATTCAGCGAGAATGAAGCCAACTTCTCTTCAAACGAGCGATCAGCGGATTCCTTCACTTCCATCAGCTCGCTTTCCGCCTGTGTAACAGGTGACAAAGCTTCCGAAAAAGCTTCTGCGGACGGAGTCAGCTTATCCGGGTCACCGGATAGCTTGGCTGCTGCTACGGATTCCTCAGCCATGACTGAAGGAATCGCCTCGGGAGTCAAATACTCCTTTTCCCGGCTTTCACGGCGCCGGGGCCGACACTTAGCGGAGCCGCCTACTGAGAGACCGACTCTGGAGGTTCGCCTGGATCGTTTATCGACAGTAATTCAAAAGAAGGGCGATCGCTCGCCCGTCCTGAACTCTGCAGAAAAACAATATGGCGACAAGCCAGCTTTCATGACGTCATTTCCTCGCTAGCTAACGGGGTCACGAGAGGTCAGCCGAGACTGGACACGGTGACGTCATGCGGAAACGCTCGTGCTACAAACGGAACATAAACAAACTGATTGTTTTTAGGTAATTATCTCTCACGCCGATGACTCGTCTGGGGATTTAAGTGGAGTTTATGGAAAGCTTAAGCAAATCCACCGGATTATCCATCCACTACCCACTGGTACATCACACGGCTGCGACAAATAAGCCTTTCGGGTCAGTTCCGTTCCTCTAAATGTAAACATTACACTCGTTGTGTATACAGGTTAGGTCACTGCAGTCCCCTGGGCAATTCGGGGGCTGTGGCGGACGTATATCCCCTTCCTGGATAGTTCCTTTTCGGACCTGACAGTCTGAAGAGCTTTTTCTAGGTGTTTCTTGGCCTTCGAAACACCTTTCCTCTTCTTCTTGTCTTCACCTGCCGAGACTTTTTTAACCCCCCCACGCTTAATCGGTGTTGGCGTGGGTGGCACTGATTCAAATACCTTTTTAGGCCTACCTCGGCCTCTTTTTGGTATCGGGTTCTTTACCTGGTCTATTATCCGATTCCGATTTAAAATCTTTTTGAATCCTTCTCCATACATTTCTGTGGAGGTCTCCTTCCCAGACCATTTACTTAGTCTAGCCACATTTGACTTATAAAGTTGACCAAGGTCTGATTTAATAATTACGGTACAATCACTAATAACTTGGGTTACTGTAAAAGGACCGTCCCAATTAGACGCTAATTTTATATGTCTAAGTGGTTCATGTAATCTTGAACTCTATCTCCGGATTGGAATTTCCAATGCTTTAGATCGGTATCATATCCAACCTTCTGCCATTTGGCACTTTTCTCCAAATCAATTTGGACAGACTCGTATGCTTTTTTGAATCTGTCTCTTAAACATTCGATGAAAACTACGTGGCAAGGTAGTTCTGGGTCCATTCCTACGACTTCAAATACTAAGTCTGCAGGCATTATTAAATCCTCTCCGAAAACTAGAAGATTCGGAGTACAGTTGGTACTTGAATGTACCGTACTGTTATAAGCATGTGTCACAAAATGACATTGCTCGTCCCAATCGTCCATGTGTTCATTAACAAGTGACTTTAGGACCTGAATAAGGGTTCTATTGAACCTTTCTACCAATCCGTCACTTTGTGGCCTATACGGATTGGTTCTAGTTTTGCAGATAGCTAAGTATTCGCACATACCTTGCCAGAGATTCAATTTGAATTCTCTGCCTTGGTCACTGTGTAGCATTAGTGGTACACCGAAAGTCAGTACCCAACCTTTTACGAAGGCCTCGGCAGAAGTGACTGCTTTGTGGTCTGGTAGTGGAAATACTTTGGTGTATTTCGTGTAGTAGTCACACACTACCATCATACAGGTATTATCATTAGCGGTTGTATTAAGTCCACTAATGATATCTACCCAGATTCTTGCGAATCTAACTCCAAAGAGTTCTTGGGATAGGGGAAGTTTGACCATCCCGGGTCCGGGTTTGTTTTTACAACAGTCCGGACAGGTGGTTACCCATCTTTGCAAGTCTCGTGACATGCCTGGCCAATAGTACTTTTTAGAAAGTTGTGCTAATGAGCGCTTCCTTCCGAAATGACCACTGGTCCGATGCCCATGACAGAAATACATAATGTCATGTCTCATTGCATGTGGTATAACCTCTTGCATGATTTTCTCACCATTATTACATGGCTTCCAACGGTATAACACGCCTTTCCGGACTTCAAGCTCAGTCCATTGAGCAAGAAACCTTCTCATTTCTCGATTTTCCAGGGAGACCTCCGGTCTAGCTGGATGTATACCCTTTGGTACCAATTGCAGTAGCTGTGCAGTTATTGAGTCAGCTTCCTGGAAACGTTGTATGTGATCCATAGACCAATCCAGTACACTGGCAACTAGGGGTTCGAAGGGTCTTCGAATCCCTGCTAACACTGCCCTATGAGCTCCACAATCAGTACAATCCGGATTATCACATTTCCAAATTGGTATTCGAGATAAAGCATCAGCATTTAAATGCTTAACTCCGGGTCTATGCTGAATTTGGCAATGTTCAAGCCCGTATTCGGATAAATGGGCCAACCATCGACCTAACATACCTTCAGCATCTCGGAAGTTCAATAACCATCTCAAAGAGGAATGATCCATACGTAAAGTAAAGTCCGTTCCCCATAAGAAATGTTTGAACTTCTTTGTATATACAACTACTGCTAACAGCTCTCGCTTGGTAGTGTAGTAATTGCGTTGAGTTTTACTCAGTGTATTGCTAGCAAAAGCAATTCGTACCTCTCTTCCATTTTGGACTTGCGAAAGGGCAGCACCAATACTGTCATTACTAGCATCCGTATCCAGTATGAAATGATCTCATTCGGATATTGCAATACGGGAGTACTCGTGAACAGATCTTTTAGCTTTTGAAAAGCAGATTCTTGTTCATGCGTCCAGGGAAATTTTTCCTTGGTACATCCTGGGGTCCAGTTAGCTATTACTTGTAATGGGTAACTGACTCTAGAATAATTTGGAATAAATTCCCTGTAATAGGAACAGAAGCCTAAGAATGATCTCACTTCTTTAGGTGAGTTAGGTCTACTCCAATTCAGAACTGATTCGATTTTATCGGGATCAGCTTTTATTTCTTCATCTGAGATGATGTGTCCCAAATAATTTATGGACTTTCTAAACATGTGACATTTCTTAGGTTTCAATTTGAGACCATTGGAAATAATGCCAATCTAATACCAATTTGAGATTGTTAGAACACTCTTCGAATGTTTTTCCAAAGATTATTACATTGTCTAGATATATACTAAACTCCCTTTCCACAATAAATCACTTAAGATGGTTTCCATCATTGCTTCAAATGTAGCTGGTGCATTGCACAAGCCGAACGGCATTACATTATATTGGAATAATCCAATATGACTCGAAAATGCTGTCTTTTCCATATCTGATGGATTCATTCCCACTTGCCAGTATCCTGATTGCAAGTTTAGGGTACAAAACCAACTGTTACCTCCTAAGGAGTCAATGGTTTCGTCTATTCTCGGTAATGGATACAAATTCTTTTTCGTTACTCCATTCAACTTCCTGTAGTCTATGCAAAAGCGTATAGTGCCATCTTTTTTGGTTACCATGCATACAGGACTACTCCATGGACTATTGGATGGGACTATTACATCCTGATCCAACATCTTGTTTATTTCCTCTTCAGCTACTCTCTACTTCGCTAAAGGTAACCGCCTATACGGTATTTTAAAGGGTTCCGCATCTCCAGTATCTATTTTGTGTACTACCTTATTTGTCGTACCTACCTTTTCACCAGGTTTGGCAAAGGCAGTTCTATACTGACAGAGCAAGTCATGAAACTCTTTCCAATGTTCCGGATCTTCTAATGAAGTTTCTTCATACAACTTAAGCAAGTCATCCGAAATTTCATCGTCTTCTATCACTTTCGGTAAGTTTAACTTACTATCCGTTACCGTTTCTGAAAGCGTTACGCTCCCAAAAACTTGTCCCTTTTTAAGGTAGATAGTAGCGTTTCCAGTGTTGGAAACAGGTACTACCGACCAGGTTGCATTCGCTACTATAGTGTCTACGGAAATTAATCCGATGCTTGACAGAGTAACTACATCCGGTTCTATCACTACAGGCTTATTGCGCATTGCAGGATCACTTCTCACAAGCACATCACAGGCTACACCTGCGGGAATTCGCACAGTGTGTGCTACACTAGCCATAATGCTTACTTGTCTCAGTACACACCTAACCTTTACAGGTATTTCACACTCAACACTCCTGATTGTGGTTCTAAAACCACCCCATACAGGGATGCGAAATCCAACCCGAGTATCCCCTCATCTTCTATATCCGCAACAGTGGCACTCACGACATAGTCATGTATTCCATCCAATTGCAACTTCACACAAGTTCTTCCATACGTTTGCATGGTACTGCCGTCGGCCGTCTGATCATTTCCTCCCGATATGAGAGTATCATGTTCATTCGGAATAAGATCATAGAATCTCTTGGAGATACAGGAGTGGCTAGCACCCGTATCCATAAGAAATTTGGCAGATCTTCCGTTAACAGCAAGGCAAACATACCACCGCCTTCCGTTTAGAACAGAGGGCGTGTCCGTGACGATTGGGACGTTATTGTTCACACCTGGAGTCAATCCACATCCTTTCAGGTATTCCAGACAAGGATGACCCGGGGGTAGGTGGGCACTACCAACCCTGGCTAACTCATAGCCGCCTACCTCGTCACTGATATTGGGTTTCCCCTGTGCTCCCTGGGCACCTGTTATATCAGCTTCCCTAACCTTCCGGGTGTCTACAACCACCTCGGCGTTAGGCGAGTTTGCTACTTTATGCGAACTATAGTTACGGATGGTGATATCATGGCAAGATTTTTCACTGGGATCCCCTTCTCTGCCCATAGGGGGACCCCTCCTTAGTTTTCCTCTGCTGTTAAACCAGAGACACCTTCCTGTCTACGAAGGACCAGTTTCTCAGCCATACATTCGGATGCATAGTGTCCTAATTTCTGGCATCTGAAACATCTCCTTTGAGATTTATCAACTCGAGGTCTTTTCAGAGCTTCTGTCAATCCGGCTATCAATGTCTCTACCAGATTCATCGGAGCAGCAGCGGCCGCTACGGTAGGAGTGACTGTAGATGTCACGTTACTACCTTGAATCGGTCCGGAAGCCATTTTATTAGCAACAGACATGCCTTTTCCTTTCGGATACACTTTTCTATACCGTTTCTGTCGGTAGTACTTTCCAGCTACCTGGACTGAACCAATATATTCTCCATTTTCGTTAGAGACATATTCCTATTCCTGGTCAGCCTCTTGCAAGTCAACTGGGGCCAATTGGGAAGTCTAATATACCTGTGCCGGGGCACCTCCGTATTGTAGTGGAGCTGCTCGCACTGGGTTCGGTCCTAAACCCACTAACCTTTTCTTCATATCATGTCCATCGATTGATATAAAGAGGTCACTGAAAGATGTATCATCCTTCCAAGAATCCCAAACTACTTGTTTGTGATCCCGATCTCGCAATCCACTATAGAATTGTGTGAAAAATTCTTGTAGATAGCAGTCATCATCATGAGCCCAATTCGGACGTGCCTTGGATAGCAAGTCCTGTAGCTCCAAACCAAAGACTTTATGAGATTCTTTAGGTTTCTGAGTCCTCTTCTTAAAGCTTACCCATGGATCTTCTCTAACAATCGAACCAAATAGGTACGCGGCACATTCGACCAGTTGCCGTATATGCCGTATGCTGCTCTCCACTGGTTGAGGGCTACTTTTCCGCCTTTGTTCAACCAACAGATTAAGTAAGGCAGAGCTTCTTCTTTTGTCCAACCACTACAGTTGACTTCATCGACAAAAGCCTGATACCTATCCTTCCATGAATCATTCGAATCATAGGGAGGGGGTATCCTTGCCTGTCTACGAGCCGGATTATTACATACTCGCAGTCTGTCTGCTTCTCGCATGCTCCAGTTCATGACTTCCATGCCATCTGCTCCCTTCCGGTAGCAGTTAATGCCCAAATTTTGGATACATTGGCTTCTATCAAAGATGTTTTGCATCCCTGCATGGATGTTCTCCTGTTTGGTTTCCTGCCATCTCCTCCCGATCCTGATCCTCCGAATCCAGATCCACCAGGACCGCCTGGGGGATCACCTCCGGGTGGACCATTATTGGGGTGGTTCCCGGACCGACCGTTAGGATACCCACCTCTATAACCAGCATTTCCAGTTGTTCCGGAAGATGCAGACCCGGGATAGGAATTATTTTGATTCCATCCCTTGTTATTTGTATTCCCATAATGGTAGTTACTTCCTCCTGCCTGGTTATAGTTATTACTATATCCATGAGGAGGCAAATACTTACCTACTATCACATTAGGTTGTGGAGGATTCGGTCTAGGGAATCGTCCACCATTAGGTACATTGCTCTGACCCGAGGGCGGGTTAGGCAATCTTGCACCTGCTGGTGTGCTATGTCTGGGTTGGGAAAAATACGAAGGTGGTGTAAGTAAATTTCTCACTGGTCCCGGTACCTGTGGTTGAGCTACTGGTGTAGTATTATATACACTAGTTGCATTAACGTGAGTCGCTTTAGTTTTATGACTCAAATCTGGTATCGGTGGTGGCTGACCCAATATCGTATCAAGCACCGGAGCTTGAGGTGTAGGTGCACTGTTGGTGGGTCCCTTATTAGTTCCTACTTGTATAGTAGTACTATTTGGAGCGCTTACTCCGCTGGATGCGGAGTGGTCCGGTTTTTTATAAATTCCGGAAACTACATTTTTGTCTGCCCCATCAGCAACGAATGGGTTACATCTGGTGGGAGTTACATCTTGGGATGTATTCGCCAACATTGTAGAGACCACATTTGGATCTATAGTACCTATAGTCAATTGTGCGGCTTCTACGTATTTATCTAGAGTTACTGCAGTAGTCTGCAGTTCCTGAAGCTCATTTGTGAGTTTCTGTCTATCCTCTTCCAGTTGTTTATTATAAGCTATAATGCCCATCCAGATAGTTTCATTGTCTTCAGCTTGCTAACTGTACTGAAGTTTCAATTTCTCCAATTCGCATTGATATCGGCTTATTTCGGATTCTTAATTCGCCTTATCAAGACTTGATTGATCGTTCGTATCTATGTATGTCTGGATACGAGTGTGTCTATTGTCATATTCTTTATTGAATGACTTTCTCATCTCTTGAAGTTTTATTTCTTCACTTTCTAATTCTTTCATGTACTCACTCTTTCTGGTTTCGAATTCACTTCGCATACCGATTAGGTCTTCCTCTAGATGCAGTTTTTCATCGATTACCTCATCCTTCGCTTTGATCAAGGTATTTAGATTCTCGTTCAAAGTTACGTAGGTTTCGTTTAACAACAGGACATCCGGTTGTTTAAATTCCTCACCTTCCGGTACCGCATATGTTACGTCGCCGTCTATGGCGCTATAATCTAGTATCGGTAGTCCGGGGCTGGGTATACTGTATGGTAATTTTGCAAACGTAACCCTCTTTGGCATAGGTGCCGGATGTTCTGGGTTAGTGCTTCCACCAACTTCGAACATCGAATTACTTAATTCATCAACAAGTGATTGTTGACTCATCAAATTACCCTTTTTCTGTATGGATTGTTCCCTCCGTACAGAGTCTGGTATGTTCTCTTGACTATCCATCTTATAGTGAGGTCCGGGATCCCTCCAGGATGCAGTGTCTACATCCTGTGGGTTCGAATAGGTATGGATCAACAATGACCCATTGCCATTCTCCTGGGCAATTGATTGCCCTTCAGGGTTAGCTTCCGCGAGGCTGTCTAACCTATGTACTAGCCGTTCGGACGTTATAACGTCCGGGCTATACACCAGAATTAACTGGTTACGGCACCAATGTAATGGTTTAGTATTACGGTTTGGTTGGTTCGGGCCTTACTGATCAGGAAAGAAGGAGTAAGGCAGTAATTCAAGTGTATGCCAACGGATGGTTTATTTACATTAGACACTTACGGCTACCCGGAAGATGGTAGAAGGCAGCGAATAGAAATAGATATTACATGTTCAGAGGCCAGGAGGGCCTCTGACATAGCGGCTGAGCCCCGGCCCTTATATACAGGCCTAGGTGTTCGTCGTCAGATGTCCCCACAGACCCGGATCGGTGCTGCCACCTATCCGGAACCTGAGGAACATCCAACAACTGGACTCACCCGCCACGCCAGACGGTACCCACCACTATGGTTTGTATTAACATACCTCTACACAAGGAAAGGTGCATATCAAAACATTATTAAGCAATGCCTTATTAGTTAAATCAATTCATATAGGTATACATAATAATGAGTGTTAAAAAAGTGCAGTATCAATCAAACATTTGTTGTAGTTGACAACAGACTCTTTTTGTATATTAGATATTTCTGTCCAAGCTCTCAGGACCCCCTATCGGGATTTCAGCCCTGAATATGTTTGTTTTTCACATGAATACAATTTTGACAGAAAGTTAACATCCTATCAATACAACAATCACTGTCTTTATGTCATCACAATTTTGTTATATGACAACTCATGCTACCCATGCTTTAATATGTGCAATGGTTAATATGTTTACCACAGAAAAAGTGTGACGAATATGTAATATGGATAAACGAAAATCTCAGTTTAAGTCAATTTCAATATGTGTCCATGTATGGGCATGTGACCTATGTTCTCAAGCTCTGATTGGCTGAGAGATAATTTATGCTAATTTACGCAAATTTATGCACTCTCTCGAGCTCTGATTGGTTGAGAGGTAATTTATGCAAATTTATGCAAAATATGACCTAGTTTTCTCTTTGGGCATGCGCAGAGATAAGTTAAATTCAATATGGCGGACAGCAGACAAAATTTCACATACATTGTCATCGACTTTGCACATGTACAGAGAGAGTAAATCCAAAATTGGTGGATGGTGTGTTAAGGAGTGTTCATTATTAACAACAGGGGGGTGCGTAGGTAGGTAGGTAAGGGGGTGGGTAGGAGTACTTTGTGCTTGAGAGTCTATAGGGCAAGATTCGATCTAATTTCATGAATTATGTAATGGTTTGATTTAACAGTTTGGTGGTTCGGGCCTTACGGATTAGGAAAGAAGGAGTAAGGCGGTGGTTCAAGTGTATGCCAACGGTTTATTTAAGGACACTCAACGGCTACCTGGAAGGTGGTGGTGGGGCAGCTAATATGGATAAATATCTATGTCTATAAGCTTGGAGGCCTCGAGGGCCTCTGACATAGCGGCCTCAGTCTTTATATATGGACCTCGGTGTTTGTCACCAGATGTCCCCACAGGCCTTGATCGGTGCTGCCACCTATCCGGAACCTTAGGAACATCCAGCGACTGGACTCACCCGCCACGGCAGACGGCACCCGTATATATGGTACAATATGATACCTCTAAAATTATATGACTTCCATTGTTTAAGCTGTTCATGTTACCCCACTTGTTTTGCTGCCAGTAAATCCAAGTGATGTGTCCTTTGCACCACTGTCCAGCTGCTCACCTAGTACTGCAGAGCTAGTAGGATCCTTTAACAGTTGGTTCAGAACCATACCTGCTTCTAATAATGCCTGGTTTGTCTGGCTGCTTGATCTTTGACCAGAAGGGATTATGTCCTGACCATTTTCAGGCACAGTCGGTCCCTGGCTAAGTGTATATCCACTAGTATCTTCAGTAAAGTGGGTGTTACCCAGTTGTCCCAGTGCACACTTCAGGAGCATTGACTGTCCTAAAGTTATGTCCACGGCTGCTACATCAGCAGGCAGGAGTGTAGTCAAAACCTGCTCAGAATCCAGGTCCGAAACCACCAACTGGCGGTCCCCTACCCATCTGGTGGCGCCACCTGTTGATTGACTAACTCAGGCTACAGCTCCTGGAGGAACATAGCCTGCTCACCATCCAACCAGCAAAATCAGACAATAGGCTGTAGGCTATGCAGCAACACACCAGCAGGTTTCACCTGCCCCTTCACCATAGCTACCAGAAGAATTAAATTAAAACCACTGCAGCACAACAGGACCTTTCCCAGTTTTACATCCTTCCAAACCAGCAAATTGTCTTGACTCCTCGTCAACGTGTGTGGAGTGGCTCACACATGTCGCTAGTTGGAACATGGCGTCGCTATAGCACAAGATCACCAGGAATAGTAATGGTGGTGATCACATGTTATCACCTCAAATGGCGAGGATGGTAATCAATCATTCTCACCAGGGATGGCGACATGTGTGATCACTCACTTCGCTAGATGAGACGCACATCACATCATAACGGCCATTCACCTTGGATGGCAAGGATCGTGATCACTGACACTCATGGGGGAAGGTCACTCGGATGATACTCACCTCGCTAGATGAAACACGTACCTCGTGATAGCACAGGTTCACCACAGACGGTGAGGATCTTGATCACCCACACTCACCAGGGATGGCGACACAAGTGATCACTCACCTCGCTAGATGAAACGCACATCATGCTATAGTGCACGTTCACCATGGTTGGCGAGGGTCTTGATGACTCACACTCACCAGAGGTGGCAAGGCGGTTGATCACTCACCTCAATAGATGAAACACGCACCATGTCATAGTGCAGGTTCACCATGGATGGCGAGAGTGGTGATCACTCAGACTAACCAGTGATGGCAACGCTGTTGATCACTCACTTTGTTAGATGAAAAGCTCTTGATCATCAATATTGGTAATCATGCAGCCTCACATCTGCCAGATCAAAGTATCTTTTGCCAGAGAAGGTATTGTCATATGTATCTTCCCTCTAACCACAGACAAGGTGTTCATGTAGATATTTCCCTATGTATTTTCCCTGTAACCAGATAAAAGGTGTTTATGGATAGTTGCTTTAATTTTAGAGATACCTCTATCTAAATTCAATTGATATTTTCTCTATATAATCTTGTTTGATTCAACTCTGAAGTATTACATGGAAATCAGTGTGAAACAAAGCACATTTGATACGTATGGGATTTATACTTCATGCCGACACATCCTAGATAGGCTACATGTTGAACAGTGGTGCTGTCTCAAGAACTTTGGCAATGGTGGTGATAAGTTGCCATTCTGAGTAAGAGTGAGTGACAGATGATGCAATCCTCAGAGAGCATTGACTTGGAGTGACACAAATTCACATATTGAGTGAGACCAATGTTGGCAATGGTGGTGATAAGTCACAATTTTATGTGAGAGTTGATGACAGTGGCACTCACTCGCACAGCGAGTGACATCCATGTCAGTGATGGTGGTGATACGTCACCATTTTGAGAGAAGATTAACTAGGAGTGACACAAACTCACGCAGTGAGTTAGAGCCATGTGGCAATGCAGACTAAGGTCCATAGAGGAAAGGAAATTCAAGACAGAGACTATCATCTGTGAAAAGGTTGTGGACACCTACTCAGACATCTATGCTTAGTCTCTGCCTACCCCAGGTCTTGATATGGTCATTAGAAAAGCCAACCACTGCTGCCTCCCCCCCGCCCTTTACATGCACACACATTTATTAGTAAGCATCATTTATAAATCATATTTGCTGCTGTATTGATTTACCTTGTATATGGCACCACCCACGCCTCTCAAATTACCCCCCAATCACAATCTCCTATTCTCTACATAAGGGACCTGCCCTAACCCTTGATTTCCATCTCACCTACCCCACCCAAGAACCAGAGACAAAAATTAAAATTTAGGCTCCAGAGCTGGCATGATGAATGTGAATCTGCTGATTATGCATGGTTCTGGATTGATGACGAGAACAAGAATTAGCGGCTTTCTATTAAGGCTTACTTAGGAAATGCCATTTCAGGTTGGTCATTGTCTTCATGTATATGTCAACTCTTCCTCTACTGATCACACATTTTCTTGGATGTGCATTTTTGCAAGTCTTCATCAGCCGATTGATGATTTTTGACCCTCTATAGTTTCCTTTACAATCGGTCAAATCTAAACACTTTTATGTGGAGGTGCACTGAGTAATTCACTTGATGTTCGGCAGGTAAACATGGATGAGTTTTACTCATGTGTTCCATGGTTTAAGCAATAATAAGGATGGAATATCATTAATTTATATGATGAAAAATGAATAAGGTGAAAAATGTTCCTACTGAAAATTTGTAAGATGCACAAAAACTGGAATGTTTCGGTTGTCATGGTTACCAACATGATCAGTTTATTGTTGACATATTGCAGGACTTCTAGTTCATAATATGTTATTGCTATTTCATAAATTATGTATCATGATATCGAATTCTGACAAGGATTTTGTGACTAAGCCAAAGATGCCATCAATTCCCAAATAAAATGAAAAATATCTCTCTAAAGGAACTCTTCAATTGTATTTTTGTAGAATTTCATGTTTGACATCACCCTAAAGCCTGGAGGTCCATTTTTACCTGCCTATCCACATATATCTTTTACATCATTATGTATTAGTAATATAGTATGTATCGGAACGGGGCTATAGTTAAGTACTGTTTATTACTCACTCGACCTGCAGCCAATCAGAGGCCTCCATTTGGCAATGTGACCTACTTCGGGGGTCACATGACCACCTTTCTGCCAATCAGAGGCCAGCATTCTGGTAACCATGGTAACGTGACCTACTTAGGGATTAGCAACCACTGTTCAGCCAATCGGAGGCCAGCATTCTGGTGACCATGGTAACGTGACCTACTTAGGGGGTCACATGACCACCTCTCAGCCAATCAGAGACCAGCATTCTTGGTAACCTTGGTAACATGACCTTATTAGGGAATTAGTGGATGGTCATGTGGGCGGGGTTAATTATGCAAATGAGATATACCAAAAATCATCTTTTTCAATTTTTATATTTTTATTTGATAAAATATATTTACAAGTATATACATTGATTTTCAATCATAATTCAGACTGTACATAGTGTAATCTTTGTATATGGTTTTCATGTGAGGATTCTTTCGAAATTGAGGAATTCTTCCTACCCACAATTCATCTAAATTACAATAGAAATCTACTGAAGTATAATACCAAGTATTCCATTCACTTTGTGCGGATATGACACTTCTTAGCAGAGCGTTCTGTATATTTTCAAAATGAAACTCGCTACAGAGCACACAATCTAAACACTCTTGACAGAAAGTGTTGAATATTTTGGCAGAGTCATGACAACACAGGTGTCGTAAAAGGTCTGAGTTTTTCTTGAGAAGAAATATGAAAGCATCGGTAGATTCTAATGTATAACGTCTTTTGATGAGAGGACAGATTTCCTGATAGTGAAATTGATATACTCCTATACATCTATCTGTAAAAACATTGGTACCTTTCCATAAAAGATCGTTGAAACGCTCTTTCAACCAATCGAATGACTGATAAGCAACGAGACCTTTACGTACATGTTGTTTTAAAAACGATGCTTTAAAAAACAACACATCTGTTGCATCGATTATTTCCCATGTGTAACACAGGTTGCAAGTACACATTTTTTCCTCCTTAAACAATATATGAGTAGGTAAGGTAGTCAAACTACCTTGAACATTAGAACAACATACAACAATCTTGTACAACCCTACAAACAGTAGTGGCAACACAAGAAATTAATGAAACTGGCTTGATAGTCGATGAGTTTACCTATTTTAGTGGGTGCGATGTCTGTTCGTTCAGGTGTAACAAGGGGTATGTATTCATCATCAGCAGCAGCAGCAGTAGTAGTAGCAGTAGTAGTAGTAGCAGTAGTAGTAGTAGTAGTAAAAGTAGTAGTAGTAGTAGTAGTAGTAGTAGTAGTAGTAGTAGTAGTAGCACCATCGTTACCATTATCACCAGCAGCAGCAGCTTTCAACCATTCATACGCATCGATATAAAAGTCCTGGTTAGCGTGAGCACCAGTAGTACCATCATTACAACCAGTAATGGTACCTAAATCAGCAAGATTAAACCATTCAGTCGACGGGTCCATGTCTTCTTCGCAAGCGTCAGCAGCATAGTAATCTGTTATCATAATATTGTCCACATCCTTTACCATGGGGGGATATGGTGATGATGTAACAGTTGTTGGGTTCTCAAAAAAGTCGACAGGCTTTAGAGCAACACCCCCAGTAGTACCATCATCACCACCAGCAATAGTACCTATATCAGAAAGAGTGAACCATTCACACGGGTCCATATAATCTTCGGCGGCATCAGCAGCGTAATCTGTCAACAGAAAATCATCCACATCCATTACCGTGGAGGGATATCATCATCATCATCATCATCAGCAACATTGTTAAACCATAGACACGGGTCGATATGATTTTTGGCGGCGGCGTGAGCATCATCTTCCAACAGAAAAGCAAGTCCATTGCTGACGGGGGATATGGTGATGCTGCTGTAACAGTTCTTGCATTCTTAAAGTTGACAGTCTGTAGAGCGGTCCGTGTTTCCATGATGAAGGAGGCAGAGAAAATGTGTTGGGGACAAGCGGTCACTCACCCTTATGTACCCTGTCCAAGATAAACCTCTTTTCTGCAGGTTTCAATTGATCAAAGACTTAAAAGAGATTTAAGCCCATTTTGCTCGGTAGGGTATTTCTCTTTTTTTTTTTTTTTTTTTCACCTGCCCATCGCTGTAAGCATGGATCCCTTAGATCATTAAGCGCGGTCGGTCCCAGAGGGAAAAGATAAAAGACTTGAAGGATCTGATCGCATAGTCACAAAGGGTACCTGTTGTTTGTGTCCCCCCACCTTTCACTGCAGGAGTCTTAGATCATCAAAGTGTTGTCACAGACATAGAGGCTCATCAGTTAGGCGACAAGAGGAGGTTTAAAGTTTCTTTATTTGTTAGACTAAAGCCGCTTACCACACACTCACATTTTGTAGTCACAGAGAGAGAGGCAGACAGACATGGCACCCCCTGGGGTATCCCTGTACTCTAATATACATTGAGTTGAAGTTTGTGGTGCGCCCCACACCATTTGGTAGGGAGTAATCGAATTAAATCACCCTACCTTTTGTTGACCACCTCCTGTAGTTTGTGTATGTAGACTTTGAACATCTTAAGCTCCTAACGAACCATAATCCTCATAGACATGTAAGACACATTAAGGTAATTATCACAGTTGTTACACCCGTTATCCAACCTGACACGCTTATCCCCAAAAGGGTGGGAGGATCCAGGTGAAAACGAGATTAGAGCGTTCTCTCCACTATATAAGGACCCATCTTTTTTCTTGGAAGGGTACATCACATCTGCCGTCACCTTTGACACCACAACCACCACCACTTCTACTACTACTAGTACTACTGCTTGCTTGCTCGCTTGCTTGCTTGCTGCTGCTACCGCACACGACTGTCGTCACCTGCCGCTGCCTGCCCGCCGTCGCACGTTCACCACTTACACCCACTTTTCGCTCCAGGAGGGGAAATTCGAGCTGAGTCCATTTTATTTTTTTATTTTTTGACCTTTTTTATTTTATTTCACTCTATTCCACTTGAGATGGCTCGAGATTTTAAAAGAACGATCAGGAAAACCTCATCTATTTTTTTATCCAAACGTAGAGAGCAGCACATATTTCAGTCTCATGCCTCTTTTAAGGCAATGAATAATCCCGTGAAAAGCAAAGGTAGGACCTTTTGTAGAAGCTTTTTTAGCAGTAACACAACCAGCAGTGATAGAAAAAGCGAAAGCAGAAGTAGGAGCAGTCAAAGTAGTAGAAGGAGAACAAGTAGCAAGACCAGGGAAAGTAGTAGTAGCAGCAGCCGTAGTAGTAGTAGCAGCAGCCCTAGTAGTAGTAGTAGTAGTAGTAGAAGAAGTAGTAGATCTTCAGCAACAGAAGCAGCAGCAGCAGCAGCAAAAGCAGTAGAAGAAGTAGTAAAAAAAGAAAAAATAGGAATATGGCCAAAAGGTGTCTTTAAAGAAAAGAACTCGCTCTATTACTGTTTCATAACCACCCTCATTGCACCCACTCGGGAGTTACATGAAAGTAAAGGGTCTTCAAATATGGTTAGAGTAAGTACTATGAAAAAATTTGACGAGGACTTTGGATTTTTGGGGGTAACCGCCGCTCCCACTCTACGGATGCGCATGGTGGCCAATGTGAACACGATCTGGAATCGATTTGTCGTCACCTGTTATCCGGTGTATTACAACGCGGCCGAACTGAAAAAAAAGGGAACCCAAGATTACCACCACTGCGCTGTTACCCCTGATAGTTTTTTGAATACGGTTATGTTTAAGAGAATAAGTAGGCAAAGCGACAAGCTTTGCCCAAATAGTTAAAAAGAAGAGCCTACTTTTTTCCCCTTTTTTTTATCAGACTCCTAAGGACAAAATTGAGTGAAAATAAAATATGTTGGCAAAAAGAAAGAAAAAAATATAAGAGAAGTTGAGCTTATCGGGCGTCGTGAAACGTAAGGAGGGAGAATAAAACTCGCTGCCACTCTTTCCAACCACTCGTCACCGAGCGTTTGACTGAGGACCACCAGCAGTAAACTACTACTACTGCGACGTTCCCCATTATGACGACGGCCGGAAAAACGACGAGATGTAAAATCACACCCTTCTCAGAAATAGATTTTGATCCCTGATTACAAGGACCCTTCAGTTGTATCATCAGCGGTCCGTCCAGTTGTGGAAAATCGCACTTGGTGAATTGATTTCTGAGCAACGTTAACAACTTGGTCACACTGCCGGTGGAAAAGATCTTTTACCATTACGGCGAGTGGCAACCCCTCTTTCAAAAAATGCAAAAAGACTACTGAGTGGAATTCAGAGAAGGTCTTCCCAGCAAAGAAGACATAGCGGGAAACGAAGAATCATCGTTGACATCTACCACCACTCTTTGACGACTGCACACTCTACTGATATTAGATGATCTGATGAGCAGTTCCAATATCTTCACCAAATATTCCCATCACTGGAACATGAGCGTCATATATATCACTCAGAACCTGTTCCAGAAATCACCTGAATTTCGAACTATGAGTCTGAACGCTCACTACATGATCATTTTCAAGAACCCTCGCGACATGGGACAGATAGGTACTCTGTCTCGTCAGGTGTTTCCCTCCGGGGCGACAGCGGTCTCGAGTATATTTACCCATGAACTCAAGCGTCCTCACTCATACCTGCTTCTGGACTTCAAGCAAACAACACCGGATGATCTCAGAATACGCTCCTCCCTGACATCCATAGACGACCAGATCGTGTTGGTTCCGCTAGACAAAAAGAAAAAGAGAACGTAATGGCTACTCATCGCCTCAACAGACATTACGGCACCCTTAAACAATTGGCAAAGTGTTCGCTGGAAGATTGTGAGCATTTGATAGGCTCTGGAAGCGACGATTTGATCACGACATTGAGAGAAATCTGTCAGAATTAACTGGAGGGAAACATTCCGCTCACTGAGGACCAACTAGAAAGTCTTCGAAAATCTGCTGACGTCTTGAGGACAGTGAGCAAAAAAGCTACGTCCATCAAAAGAAAGAGAAAGGTCTTGGTTCAAAGGGGTGGTTTTCTAATTCCCGCTTTGATAGGCATGGCCTTACCCCTTATAAAAAGGATTCTCCGCATATAGAGCTTGTCATTCGACACCTCTCCACCACCGCCGCCTACCTCGACGACGATGACGGACCCGGAGGAGCAACACTACGAGTGCTAGGCTCTAGTCGATCCTAAGAATCTCTCAAAATTATGAGGAGTTCCTGATGTCGCCCCCAAAGTTGCTGTTGCTGTTGCTGCTGCTGTTGCTGGTGACGGTGACGATGCTGCTGCTGCTGTTGCTGCTGGTGTTGGTGTACCTCCTCCTGCTGAGCGTGAAAACAACAACCGTCCCTCTGCTTCCGACATCGCCGCCGCCGCCGCCGTATCCCCACCCCTCAATAACATGGCTTATTACTACAGACAGGCGGAACAAGCACTACATCCCAATGCAGCATTACACAAGGTGCTACTGTTTGTCTACAGGGACTTGGACCTAGTGTTGGACGACCCCACTTTGAAATCACGCGAAAAAATGCTGAAATACAAGAAACTTCCCTCTTTCCTCGAGGGGTTGCTTGAACAAGTTCCAAAGAGGAAATGCAACACCACCACAAAACTCTTCAAGAAATGCAGAAATCCGACTCGGTCAGGTGGAACTACGACGGCTCAGTGAGAGAAATAATGGGTGAGAAAACGAATCCCGATGACCGAATAATCATAGTGGACTTACTGAACGACGCAATCAGGATAAGGAAAACGGTGACAACTAGACCCCAGGGGTACACACCGTTCAAGCAAGTCCTGAGGGTGGATGATCCCACCGCTTCCTTGATGGGAAACCAGCTCTATAAAACAACCAGTGGTGCCAAAGCTTCGCACAGTACACTTCTCGGCAGAGGGAGAAAGAGATAGAGCACCAACGAGGAAGACACTGACGACGACTTTGACCAAAACTATTACGACGGGGACGAGACTCTCCTTGTAGGTGCCTCCTCCCCATTTTGGGCGATGACGACGCCGAGGACAAAATTTACGAAACTCTGACTACCAGTAAAAAAACGCCTCGACCTGACTCCTTCAGGAAAAGCACCCAAGGAAAGAAAAGGAATCGTGCAATCGTGCCACCCTGCCATGGCTAGGTCTAAAAGACTGACCAAAAAGGAAAAAGAAAAGAGATGCGTGTGGCTATATGCATCGACTTGAAAGCACCCTCCAGTTTCACCAGCGTCACCAAACTCCAGAAACATCATTTCCGCCACCGAGATCCCGCCTTGGTGTCTCTGGATGCCTACACTAAACATAAACCCATTCTGAGAAAGTTTACAAGAAACAAAACCATAACAGGGAAAATCGATCAACAGTGGCAATTACCCACTTGGCAAAAAATGTGTTTATAACGTTTGCAAACGTTTTTATTTGGTTTGGGTAAAAACGTTTTTAAAAAATGTTATTTTGACGTTAAAATAACATTTTTAAACGTTTCTCAAACAATTTTCAGCCAAATAAAAACGTTTGCTTTTTCAACCAATTTTCAACCAAATAAAAACGTTTTTTATTTACGTTTCTTTTACGTTGAGAAAACGTTTTTTTTAACCTGATATAAAACGTTTTTATAAAAACATCAAAATAACGTTTTTTTGAGTACATGTAAAAAAGTTATTTTGACGTTGAAAAAAAACGTTTTGCTATGTTAGGAACCAAAATAAAACGTTTTTTTTACGTCAAAAAAAACGTTTTTCTGCCAAGTGCGTAGATTTGATGGACATGCAAGCTTTGGCGTCTCACAACGACGGGATCTGCTACGTGGTCATGGCCATCGACATTTTGTCCAGGTACGCGCGGGCTGCTCCCACCAAAACCAAAGGTGGTACAGCTGTCACCGAGGCGTTCTAAAAGATGACCGCCGAGAGACACCCGCGCTCTGTTCAGGTGGACAAGGGAAAAGAGTTTCTCAATAAGACCTTCCAAGTTTTTTACTAACGAAAATGACGACATTAAAGCTAGTCTAGTGGAGCATTTAAAACGAAGTCTGAAGGAGAAGCTGTGGGCTATTTCACAGACAAGCGTACATATCGCTACTTAGACGTATTGGACCAGGTGGTGTCTTCTTACAATCGCACTCACCACAAAACCTTGAAAATGCCGCCTGCTGATGTCACCTCGGAAAACAGTGAAACTATTTTCTACAGACACGACGTCCCTACTAAGACACAAATCAAGGCAATATGGAAAAAAGAAGAAACGGATACTCGCCGCTTCGACACCAACGTCATAGCTCCAGGCGACAGAGTGAGAATGTTGAGAGCTAAAGGTTCCTTCGACAAAGGGTACGAGGGAAATTGGAGGGAGGAAGTCGTCAACGTCGCTAAGACGTTGGGTAGTAGAGGGTTCGAGATGAAAGACGACACCGGGGAGGAGATAAAAGGGGTCTTCTATCCGGAGGAGGTTCAGAAGGTCTACAAGTCGTTACGGCAAGAGCAGGGACTTGATAGACGAGGTGCTGCGCTACAAGACCGTCAAGCTTTCATGCGTTGGAAGGGTTAGGGCGACAAGTTCAACAAGTGGATTCCTGTAAAGCAAATTACGTAGGAGGAAAAAAAAAAAAAAAGATCATCACCCTACCTAGCAACAGTTCCATGGACTATTACCCTGACAACAACTTGACCACTTTCCGAATGAGCTTCGACTCGCCACTCCTTGTGTCAGAGAACCACGAAGCAGCTCTCAGTGAAATCATCCTCCCGACAGAATGGAGCAACGTGCGAGACGACGACATGATCATGGTCATTCCTCTGCGCACAGAGAACTCGTTGGACGAGGCGAGAAAAGTTTTGAAAAAAGACAAAAACGCTGACATCCCGAACACGAAACCAATCACGATGGACTGGGCAAAGGTGAACAGGCTGATAAACCTGAAGAAAATCCTCGACAGCACTAATCCTCTGAACGAAATGGAGGAGAACTTCTCTTGCGACAACCCAATGCCGGAGGTCTTAGAAAAAGAGTTTAAGGACCAGATATTGAAACCTGGGAAGAAGTCGTAGCACGTCTCAGTGTTGACACGGGAAAAATCGCAGTTGAAAGACTACCTCTCGACTTTCCAGAAAAGGCAGAGAATGAGGAGTCTGCTGGTGCGAAACTTGGTTTTGAAAATGGAGCGAACAACGAAGGTGCGAACATTCAACCCGAACATATTTCCTGTACCACCCGTTTTCACGGCGACCAACGATCAGTTCGTCTACTTCTTGAACAGTCTCACGAAAGACCTGCTTGGAGGTGAAAACTTCCTAGTGGGGGGGTTGAAAGAAATCTTCTCTTAAGACTCGCTGACGAGGCGCTTCACCATTAACGTGCCCCGATTCACGGTCGTGATCATCACCGAGCATCTGGCGCACATTCTAGGATTCGGGAAGAAGGCTTAATTCTTGATGCCTACCACCGCCCTCTACATCATGGACCCTTTAGGAGATGTGTACTCTGTGTACGTGTACACCGACGCCATTCAAGAGAGACCCGTGGGTGACATGCATGTGCCTCTGTTACGCTGCGTCGCAGTCGACAGAAGCAGAAAGCGAAGAGGGGGAAAACGAGCTGCCAGTTTTCCACATTTGGATTATTTTCCTTTGAAATCCACATGGTTGGACAAGATCGGGGTCTACTTAAGAGACAGAACCGGCCGACCCATACCATTCATGAGAGGCAAGGTGATGGTGACACTTCATTTGAGACCCGTTGAGCATTAACTGAAGAGGTGCAGACATGATACGCAAACGAGCGCCATACTTTTCTTTTGAGGTTTGAAAATGTTTTATTGTCAAGTCACTATTCATACAGAAAGTGGTCAAGTTAGAAAATAATGTGAATCCTCGTTCAGTTATTACATTAAGTGGTTGTTTGCACATCTAAGCTAAGCTAAGCACTGGTAGCTGATGCTGTGGTGGAAATGCACAAAAAGGCTGTGATAGAACAGGGGCCCTTCGACTACCCAGTCAACAGAGTGGAGGTGATGAGCTACGCCATACCTGCAGATCATACCTACACGCACTCCAACACAGTTCAACTATCCAAGTCCATGATGATTTGTTTCCTGGACCACTACGCCTTGAACAGAAGTTACGCCAAGAACCCGTTCAAACTGCAACATTGCAACGTCAACTCGCTTCAAGTGATAGTGAACGACCAGAAGGTGCCGAATGACGCCTACGTGCCCAACTTTGCCAAAAAGGAAGCGGTGAAAGAGTACCTGGCAGTACACACGGAAACGGGGATCTATGAGGGTTCGCACTCCTGCGGCATTTCCTACAACGAATTCCTGAACAGGTACACGCTTTTCCCGCTGGATTTAACTCCGGACATGTCGCACAAGGGGTGTAGAGTGAACCTTATAAAAGCGGGTCAACTGAGGGTGGAGCTCAGAGACGACAACTGTGCTCTTGTACTTGGTGTACGACAACGTCGCCGAGCTGACCAGAGATCGACATCTCATCACAGACTACCATATTAACTGAAGACGAGAGAGAGTAGTGCATGAATACAGTCGAAATAAACAGAGTGTTGAAGGAAGTGTTTTCTCTTGTGACACTATCCCCAAGCACACTGTCAAGGACACTTGTTTTGTGAGTAACACGGATCCTCAACATTTACCAGGTCAACAGTTCAGTGGCGGTATTGACGTCTGAGACAATTCGGGTTGGTGAGTCAAAGGCTTGCGATGATGACGATGATGTGAAGACGGAAGAAGGGTGCTGGAAAAGTGTGCAGACAAATATCCTATGTCTGGCCGAAATGGTGTTAGGTTTATCGAAACTAGTGCAGAGTATGTTGGAAAAGGTCGACTGTGGGTGCACTGACAAAGTGTGACTTTGCCGTTTGCTGAAAGGTTGACCAAAAAAGTAAAATGATTGATTGAAATGTTGTTTCAATGAAAGATGAAAAAGATAAATTAACTTATTTCGTTGTGTTTTTATTTCCTACATATGTTATGACACATAAAATATACAAAACCTTATTTGCATAATTAGCCCCACCCCTTAGGGGTCATGTGACTAATCCCCTAATTAGGTCATAATGGCAGCTACTAGTCCCCTAAATAGGTCACATTACCATGGATACCAAAATGCTGGCCTCTAATTGATTGAGAGGTTCCACATGACCCGCTAATCCCCTAATTAGGTGACGTTACCATGGTTACCAGAATGCTGGCCTCTGATTGGCTGAGTGGTGGTTGCTAATCCCCTAAGAAGGTCATGTTACCATGGTTACCAGAATGCTGGCCTCTGATTGGCTGAAAGGAGGTCATGTGGCCCCCTAAGTAGGTCACATTGCCATGGCAACGGGTCACGTGACCGAATGGAGGCCTCTGATTGGCTGCAGGTCGAGTGAGTAATAAACAGTAATTAACTATAGTCCCGTTCCGATACATACTATACTACTTGTAATTCTGAATGAGGTAATCACATGTATGGGTAACATCAGTGTACCTACTCTGCTATGGAACAGATTCTTTATCACCAAATAATGTACTCACGGATTACATTTGAATTATGATATGTTCAATTGTTCAAACAAGTAACAGAGGAGTGGGAAATGTACAAAATGCAGAAAACATTATTCTGATGTCTCACAAAGAGCTTATTACGAAAGACCTCTTTTGACCTGAAGCAACCTACAAAACCTTATCACACTCATTACAACAAATCAGTTGAATGGATCATATGGCCCATCAATTTTTCTGAAGTACATGGATCTCAATGAATCTTTAGACATTTTTACATTTCAGACAGCAGTATGCTAATTGACCATATTTTGGAAAGTAATTCGATATTAAGTTACATCCCACATTACATAGTTAACCCAGGGTCAGCTTAAGTATGATGAGGAATGCCTGAACATGTCTTGTTTGGGAAGTGTCTCATCCATACACGACATGATGTAGTACTGTATGTTAGCTGTGTTTTCACACTGATTGGTTCAATGGTGTGTTACAGTGCTTCTCCACATAACACAATATGTAAGATGTCCATATTTAAAGCAATTAGCACACATAGCCTAACATGGTCCCCTTATACCCACATTTTAGACTAGAAATAAGCCAACATGTTGTGTTTCTAAGTTAAACACCAAACTCCTATACATTCAGTTCACTCATAACTTCAGTTTAGTCCTGTTGGATACAGTACAATGATTGACAAAGGCAGCAGGAAACCTAAGTCATTCAGACAAATTGTGTCTGTCTCAGACAGGCAGAAGGTGTTGACATGTCAGTAATAACAACATAGCACACTGTCCGGGTAATGTGGCTGAAATGTAAATGGACTAAGCTCCACTTGCCTCCTATGGCAGCAACTCCAGCTTTCCCCTGGTGGATGAACATCGGGTCCAATTTCTAGGCAACAGCCACCACAGTGTTCAACCAACAGCAAGGCAGGTAAACCTTTTGGGGTCGTATCACTAAGTAGACAGAAGACACCAATAAGGATACAATGGGGAATCTACCGTTTACTATTATGTCTGCAGTTACAAGCATCAAACCAATTGCATTATTTAGGGGTTTGGTGATGAGAATATTTAAAACAGGTATTAGAACGAGATAAATAATTAAGCATTTATAAATATGAAAAATGTGTCAGTTTGTCAGATGAAAAATTCTTATTTGCATACATCTGATGTGATATCTCACAGTTACGGTGAGAGAGCAAAAATTGATCAAACTACTTATTCTTAAATAAAAGAACACAATGGAAAAGCATAGGAGGTTGTTAAGACCGGTGAGGTCTATTGTCTAGTGTTATTGTATACACAACCTAGAAGGATATAAACTATGAAGTACCATAGAAATGTATCAGAGAGCAAAGTCCTCACCTCTAAAGAGAGTGTTGACAAACAGCCACTATCCTTTATTGATCAATTCTTTTATGAATGAGGTCAAGTTGAAGAGTGCTCATTTATATGGTTTTAAAGGGGAGGCAAAAGCAAGCTAGCACTATCAGGATCTAGTGGTTCTGAAAGTTTGTCCATCAAACCTCCTGTGTAGTATAAGAGAACTGTATTTCACATGAAGACTCAAGGTGAAATTGTCTGTGATATAAACCAGACCAATGAATCATGATGTGGCACAGGTTAAGGGTCAGGCTTCCCTAGCCCACTTAAAAGGGTCTATATCTCATCTTTCCTATCCCCTCAGGATGTGTGTAGTGCACATATGCACGGGCACCGACACATTCCTCTGTGAAATTGTGTAATGTCGTTCTTGCCATGAATATGACCTTAGCTGTCGAAATGGCGTTAAACACCTATTACTCACTCACTCAGGTTAAGGGTCCATTGTGCTTAGTTATCTATGGTCACTAACACACAGACAGTCATGAAGTGGTAGCATAGAACTCAGGGTTGGATTAGTAGGTTTCTGGAAATTCATAAGTCATAAGTCAATGCCTTCACTTCATACAGAGTGTGGAGGGCTATAACATCTGTGTGCACACATCATTACACAGGGAAGGGTCCATCATGATCAGTTATCTCACCTTGTTAACACACAGACAGGCATGATGTAGCAGCCTGGACCTCAGGGTTAGACAAATACACAGTCAGTGTTTGCACAGCTTTATTACCCCTGCATGAACGTAGGGATTTAATCAAATTTCTGTCTGTGTAAAGTGGCCGTTTACGCAATTTTAAGCTCAGCAAATTCCACCTAAATTTGCTTAAATGTTATCATGACATCTTTGCAGTGTACATGCCCTGCAGTGGGCAGGGCAGGCTTTAATTATCCAATATGGAACAATCTAACAGTATTAAAAGGGTAGCCAACTTTGAGGAATTAATTTAGTAGCAAATCAGAAATACAGATTCAAAGTCATTTTTTGGTAAAAACAGTTAATACTGTCATAGTACCGCAAGTATTTGGTGCAGCTTAAAAGTAAGGATGGACCCCTCTCGGGTCTGCTTTGAGGGGCACCATGTTTATAATTGAGAATATTATACAAGTTATATATGTACTGCAGAACTCTATTAGAATTATAACACTTTTAACCCAGACACAGTATACAGCTTCCCTCTAAGTTATGGGGAGGGGCGTATCTCTTATATAAGATGTATGGACACATCATGTGAGGTGTCATGGTTGGTGTTCAGTTTGGACCTCATCTGCTGAATATGGAAGGTTGAGTCATATTCATGGCAGCCTGACAGACAATAACTGTGGAGGTTGTCCAGTTACTACTGGACATCATTGACTTCGCAGGGCGGATATTGGACAATGCAGATAGGCTAAATAAACAGACCTTTTTTTGATAAACAACACTTCCATGATAGTCATATTAAAGAGTCTCATGTACCATGCAGTCTAGAACCAATGCAATCCCACTTTATAGGTGCTGTCATCAAAACAGAAAGCATTTTACAATCGCCCTTGAAGTTCAGCTTCACTCTGCAAAAATACCAATTGAAGCTGTAGACAGTTCCATCTACCTGGCAATACCAAAGTGTATGACAAAAACAGAATGATATTATTTTAGTCTTTTATCTTTTAAAAGGCTTATGGTTCATTAGAAGCTTAATGTGTTCAAAGTCTGTATACTAAAAAACTACAGGGGGTGATTAACAACAAGGGAAAAATATCAATCTTGTAAGATCAAAGTCAAAGTGTTTTAAAGCTGCTACAATACTTAAAAGAAATGTGTTTTTAATTTATTTTATCCATGTAACACACACCTAATAAGACCAGCTCAGTAGCTCCATCTGTTATTAAAGATTCGCCTGGTATTCTATGGGTTAAAATAGGTCTACATTGGAAAGCTAACCTACTCAGCTCTACCCATAAAATTGTCTGAAATAAATATTAAAAGTTATTCCAAGATTTATTGCAGCTTTAATTAGATTACTCACTACCAAAGGTATGGGGCTACCTGGGGTGTACAACAAAAAATGGCAGACACGTGCCCTGGCACCTCCCCGCCTACCTTTGTATGTGGTTGCCTTTGTACTTAATCATGAAAACAACAACAACTCTACAGACTATTTTTTTTCTGGAGAGACCTTTCTGGAGGAGACAGATTAATAAGGGAGTACATTAATTTCACATTGAAAGACTGTTTAAAAGCTGTTTTCTGGAGAGGGTACAATAACTTTGTAAACAAAAAATCAATAGGGGTATATCCATTTCACAATCAAAAAACCTGTCCTCTTATCAAAAAAACCAACTCTTTAATATTTCTTCACGAAAAAAACTCAGACCTTTTATGAGTAATCATAATGGATGCTACTCATTAAAATAAGAAAAACTTGGTCTATTATGCAAATAAGGTCACACGACCACCTAAGTAGGTCACATAGTAGACACATGATCACCTAACTAGGTCATAATGGTCGCTACTCATAAACATAAAATGGGGCGTATTATGCAAATGAGGTCACATAACCATCTAAGTAGACACACCAAGTAAAAAACACACACACTGTTTCAAAAGAAACAGGGGTGTTTTTTTTGTTTTTTTTAGGGCAAGCTTTTCGCTTGCTTTAACAAATAAAGGCCCCCAATTTTGTCTTTTTTTTTAAGGCAAGCTTTTAGCTTGCTAAAGTAAATACCCTAACTTTTTTTTAGGCAAGCTTTAGCTTACCTAAAATATTTTTATGAAAAAAATCAATAACTTAGTAAACAAATCAATAAAAGTATATCAATTCACATTGAAATCTATCAATACTTAAATTTTTTTTCTCAAAAAAAAAACTCAAAACTTTTTATAAGTAATTAAGGGGTATAGTCTATTATGCAAATGAGGTCACATGACCACATAAATAGGTCAGGTCTCGTGACCACGTAACTAGGTCACATGGCCACGTGGTAACCTAACTAGGTCACATGGTGATCATGTGATCACCTAACCAGGTCATATGCTGATCACATGATCACCTAAGTAGGTCAGTAGGTCATGTGGAGGTCACGTGACCAAATGGAGCCCTCTTATTGGCTGCAGGTCGAGTGAGTAATAAACAGTACTTAACTATAGTCCCTTTCTGATACATACTATACTACTCATGTGTGTGCATGGAAAGGGTGGGGGGAGGCAGCAGTGGCTGGCTTTTCTATTGAGCCTATTAAGACCTAGGGTAAGCAGAGACGAAGCATAGAGTAGGTGTCCACAACCTTTTCATGGATGATTCTAGTCTCTGTCTTGAATTTCCTTTCCTCTATGTTACTTAGTCTGCCCTCTAGGTTGTTCCAGGTTGATGCAAGCCGGTAAACAAGACTTTTGAAGAAAGTAGGGTCAATGGCCCTGGGGACCTTGACTATTTTGTTGTCCCTTAGCCTTGTCCTTATGTCCCTGTCATCCTAACTTTCTGGTTTCTGTGCGAAGTCAAAGGCAAGATTAGATTGCATTTTTCTCCTTGTTCCCAGCCTAGCTAGGTGTAGATGTTCATGCAACTTAGCAATGTTTTTCGTGGGTAGCTTTAAACATGTTGTTTTAACCTCTGTTAATAGCAGTTTAGAAGTGTTTGAGACTGTAATAGGAGCTGTGGAGAACAGAAAGTCCCCATTTGCTATGGCCGGGAGAATTAGGTTTTTGTGAACCTTTGAAGCAAAGCACTGCATAAGTAACTTTGTTTGATGTTGTTATCAGAAAATGTATTATGTTCAACGAGAAAACCTACCCATTTAATAACGTGAGTGATTTCTCTGACTGCATAACACCCAATTTACATTCAATGTACATGGCTCTATACACTCTGTACATGAAGGGATGTGTAATAGTGTTGTATCGGATTATAAAAAGAAGTTATTCAGTGAAGAACACCTAGAGATATTTGATCGATGCAAGGGCTTCAGCTGCACCTTAAAGTTTTCTTAAATCTAGCACCGATGCTGGCCGGGGGTAGATCAGAGTGACTCTGGGGGTTCTGTTGTAGATCCTCCCTGCGGCAGTCTTGCTGGTTTCTCTAATGGTTGTGGTATGATGACTGCTGATATTCAGGTCCTCAAAGTCTTCCTCTACGGAGGCCAGATTACCTGGTTCGGCTGAAGTGGAGGAAGAAGAGTCACCATCCTTATTATATAATAGGAAAACATGTAATTGTGCCCAAGAGGGTGCCGACCAAACTGGGGACCAGCTTGAATGGGGTGGTGGTAGTGAGGGGAAAATGGGTTCCCAGCAAATTGTTATTATCTGTCGCCATGATTGGTCATCAATGGTGACTCGTTTTTGAGTGATAACTCAGTGCGTCTTCTTTCGCCACTGTGTGTCAGTCTCACATGGCATGCCGATTTATGACAACAGTGGCCAACATAATCTCACTCACTGTGTAAGTATGTGCCACCCCTTGTCATCCCTCACAAAGCATGGTGACTTATCACCACCATCGCCAACATGGATCTAACTCACTGCGTGAGTATGTGCCACTGCCTCTCAGTTCTCACTCAGAATTGTGATTTATCACCAACATTGCTAATATGGATCTCACTCCCTGCGTGAGTATGCGCCACTCCCAGTCAACTCTCACTCAGAATGACAGCTTATCACCACCATCAAACAATGGAAGTCATATAATTTGTGAAATTAGATCAAATTGTACCCCTATAGACTCTCAAGCACAAACTAATGTTTACACATTGCCATATGCAAAATGGATTAGCATCATATTATTCTCCCACCACAACGTAAAAATAAATCAAAGGTAAACTAGGCGGACATCAAAACGTTTGACATATGTTGTCATCGACTTTGCACATGCACAGAGAGATGCTAAATCAAAAAATGGTGGACAAATGTTAGGGAGCGTCTATTATTAACAACAGGGGGGTGGGTAGGTAGGTAGGTAGTGTAGGGTAAGGTAAGGTAGGATAAAATAAGGTAGGCTATGGGTGGGGGGCACCCCTTAAGTATTTTACCCACCCTGTCCTACCCTACCCTACTCCTACCTACCCCCTTACCTACATACCTACCTACCCACCCCCCTGTTGCTAATAATGAACGCTCCCTAACACACTATCCGCCACTTTTGGTTTAAACTCTCTCTGCACATGTGCAAAGTCGATGACAATTTATGTCAAATGTTGTCTGCTGTCCGCCATTTTGAATTTAACCTCTGCGTAATCTCTGTGTATGCCCAAAGAGAAAACTAGGCAATGTTTTGTATAAATTTGCATAAATTATCTCTCAACCAATCAGAGATCGAGAAAGTACATAAATTTGCATTAATTAGCATAAACTATCTCTCAGCGAATCAGAGCCCGAAAAAGTAGGTCACATGCCCATATATGGTCACTTATTGAAATTGACTTAAACTGATTTTTGTTTATCCATACTTTATATTCTTTACACTTTAACAAAATCGTGATGACATAAAGAGACTGATTGTTGTATTGATAGGATGGTAACTTTCTGTCAAAATTGTATTCTTGTAAATAACAAACATATTCAGGGCTGAAATCGTGATAGGGGGTCCTGAGAGCTGAAGTTTCACATGAAATATCTAATATACAAAAAGAGTCTGTTGTCAACTACAACAAATGTTTGATTGATACTGCACTTTTATAACATTAATTACTGGGTATACCTATATAAATTGATTAAACTAAAATGTCATTGCTAAATAATGTTTTGATATGCACCTTTCCTTGGCTGGTTAATACAATAAGTTCCAAAGCAGCCACATTATTTATTTTGTCCATGTACTAAAGTATTCTGTATTGTTCATAAGTGCAATATGGTTTATGGATATAAATAATAAGGAAGTATGCCCAACCTGGAGATTCACTGAATCTGTCACTTCTGTAACTTTGACATCCAAAATGCTGCTTAATGATCCATGAGCCTTAAAAAGAAGTGTTTGAGGAGTGAGTGCCATTCACTGCCCCTAACTCAACTGTGATCCAACAGTTTAGTTTATTCAGAGGTATATCTGCTTACTTAGACACTTGATCAACAAGTACTGGTATGATAACAATTAATATATAATTCTTCAGTACTCACTAGTGAGAAAAAAGGATCAACTCTTAAATGTTGACATCACAAGATAAATTGATTTCATTGATGATTTTTTTTTGTTATGATTAGCATCAGGGAACTGCAAACACAGGAGAAATAAAAAATATAAGATAATTGTCGTTTTACTACTTTTGGTCTGCATGTAAACTCTAATCTAGATAATAAGGATAAGAGAAGTTAACATAATGTTTGTAACCTCTGTATTTACCCAAGCACATGTTTGTAGCGAAGAGTATTGTAAAGGAAAATGTTGCCCAGACTAAGTTACCACCAGTCTGTGGATGTTATATATGACTGTATATGCAATGCAGCAGGTAGAAGTCATGTTTGATACCATGTAAAAACCAGCCAAACCTGACGGCATAGTGTCCACGGTATTAGTCAGATTTGTTAGCTTTTTATGGATGCCGCTGACCTTATCCAAGTTTGTGCACAGTCCTATTGGATTCTCTTTATCATTTATTATTAAAAAGTATAAAATCAGTAGCCACCAAGTCATTTAGTAACACAAATAATATAACCCTGTAAATATTGGTGATAACGTACATAAAAGCAACATAGTATCTTAGTCCAAGATTATAGGTTTTGGGATCATGAATTAGATAAAAATCAATAAAGATTTCCTCCCAGAAGGAAGCATAGATGGCAAAAACTACACTGCATAATATGTAGAACTAGTTTCCACCAATATATAAATACATGCGTTTCTGTATGGGAATGGACATTAGCAGGCCACACACCCTCCTGGGCATGCTTATAGGCATTAAATAACTCCCTCCATGCTTTGTGCTGTACATACATCAATAAAACAGCTGAAGTTTCACATGAAATACTCGTATCATAAATGATGAAGATTAGTAGGAATATCACTTGGTCCAAACTGTCCGTGAAATGAAGGAATACAATTAACATCAAGATGATTCCTGAATATAACCACATGAGTATATCTTTGAAACCTCTACCAATGTTAGTCTCATTCAGTGGGTACATTGTGAGTACTTTTATCATGAGCAGCATTGGATGTAAAATATCATTGAGTGTCGGAGAGGTTATTTCCAACATTCATATCTGCTCTTATTGCCACTTGATCCATATTGACATTGACTGCTTTCCTTGCAGAATGTATGACTTGGGATGCAGTATTATCCATGCATAGATGAAATAAATCATAATTTCCACAAAAGGGCCTGTGAAATAGAGGATGAGCTTATATGAAAGTAGTAGGTGTTAACTTTCGTGTATGTAGTAAAAAAAAACATCTGCTGAGCTTTTCCGTAACTGTCCTTTTGGTGAAGACTGTTTCTCCCCGTTTCACGACTGTTTCACGACTGCTATCATCTACTACACTTAACATTGAAGCCTCGTCTAGGGATGAATCAAATGTTGTGTTTGTATGATTGATAAGAGCTCAAATTATGTTGGTTCCCTTTATTTAGCATTCAGCATATATCTTTACACTACATACATGTATAATCAAAACATGGCTTCCGCACAGTGCACACAATTGCAATTTGCTAGTCATCAATGATGCATGTCATAATGAATCCTCTATGTGAGGGCATTGTTGTCTTGTGCAGTTAAGCAGATTTGGTTAACATTGTGAAATCACTGCAAAGATCTTTTCTTTTTTCATAGAAAGAAAGTTGATCCTTTCAAGCACAAAAAAAAAAACGGCTAATGCAAAAATTACTCGTGTAAAGTCATTTGGATACATCTGCACAAGATCTCTAACTTGACAAAACTATTGAAATATATGAAAAAAGGGAGTCTTCATCTTACTCTTTTCATCATAATGCAGTTGCCACCAGGGACCTTCAGAATGGACAGCTGTTTCAATATGGGAACTGCCTCATCCTATCAGGTTAGACAGGCCACCGACAGTCATACATCTCTTAGCCCTGGTCACGCATCTTTGCAGGAGTGATGAAGGTCTATGTGCACACTGAATAGGGACAGAGGATATCTCAGTTTTTAAAGAAGAGGCCATAACACCTACAGCCATACTCTTTCTACACTGTTCTCTCTATCCTGATAAAGGTGAGTTTAATACTCTGAAACGTTGACCACTAAACCAGCATCTACAATCTATTGGCTGTTCTTATATACTTTCCAGGATTTATCAAAACTTTAAAGATTATTTGAAGTTTCAGTGTGACATATACACTCTCATTGTTCTATTGGTATGTATTATAGGATGAGACCTTCACTCAGGACCACTGAGTAGCTAAGTACATCTACAAAATAATGAGTTGTCGTTCTTTATCATCCCTGCATACATAATGGGATGCTGTATGATGAAAGACATGAGAATCGGCTAATATTAACAGTGGATTAATTCATCTAAAAGTTCTACTGAGACAACAAAATAAATCATGGTCTCAGATAGAACAAATGTTGCCTTGCAGAGAAGCGCTGAATCCTTGTGTAAACTCTAGTTTACATTAACAGATTACAACTCCACTAAATGCTTGGTATGGGGATAGTCACAAAAACGTACAGAATCATAGTTCTTAGATTCAAATTGTTTCTAGTCTATGTTAATCCCAGAGTTGTATACAAAAGATTTAAATATAGGATTAAAAAGACAACCGCTGGCCAGACAGTGTCTGGTTGCGGTGTAATTTATGACCACAAGGGGGCAAGCTAGTTTATGACCACCAGGAGTCAGGGTAGTCAGCCCTGTATTGATGTGTGTGCAGTGTGCCATGAGGACATTCTGTTTGTGGTCTGTGGCCTTTTACATCAGTCTTAATCAACATTCTCCCAGTCCAGTGTTCACAGCTACACCAAAAAGGCAGTACAACAGCTTTATAGTAATAAACCTTTAAACGGCTGTTAATGCATCCATGCATCGTCCATTGCTTGTTATGATGCAGGAATACCACCGTGTGTAAACACTAAAGGAATGCTGCCCTCCCACAGACTCAACACGATGCTATAAATTATGCATCACCAGTGTAATTAAATGGATAATGCAATGTTACATTACTGCTTGTTCTATCCTGAGACACTTGCATTGAAAATGGCAAGATATCCTATCACGTTTTACTTTCATATTTGAATAACATGATTGATTTTAACCCCTTTCACTCAAAATACAGAGTTTGTGGGGTTAATATTTATGAGAAAATGAATAACCTTTTCAGGCCATTAAATAAGAGCATCATTGAACTAAGAAATCCTACATTAACCATATTCATGGCAGCTTACCCTGAAATGGTTCAACGCTTCTATAATTTCATTTAATTCCAAAGCAATTGGCTGTTTATTGTCAACATACTGCATTTGCAGTTTGCTCACAGAATAGCAATTGCATAAACCTTACCTCCATGTTATTGATCCCTATTGGATTCCAACCTTTTGCTTGATAGGTTGTTAGATATCTCGAATGGGATTCCTGATAACCGCGTGGCTTTTGCAGTAATAAAACAAGAGCAGATTTCCTGAATGGTGAAGGACTAACACAATGCCCTGTCATGGCGCTGCAGCCTAACCTCGTTAGTGAGTAGCAGTGACAAGATAACAGAAGACAGATCACAGTTATTATATCTAGTTATATACACATGTGTTGTCTGGCACATTGTCTGCTCTGATACAGGGTAAAATATCGTCCATAGCATGCCATTTCATTAAGGCTTTATAGCTATACCTAACACAAAATATATACTGCTCTGTTCACCCTTATTCATCAGTTCAGTAATTCACTTCAGACTTACTTGACAATAAATATCTTTTCCGTTTCCCACATAATCCTCTTTAGAAACCAATTGACAAATTAATGCTTATTATACTAGACACTTACCTGGTATATCTGTTGCTCTAAACAGTGTGGAATATCAGATCAGAAAACTACATAAGAGTATGCTATAACCCAGCCTGAAACATGGTTGTAGGGTCCTGCTGTAATATCAACCCCAATCATCTCTAAGGGGGAATGGACCTGCATATTGTTTCATATCGTAGCGGTACTTCTCGTTGTGTTCTCGTTGGTTTCTGAATGTGACTCGTGGCTTATAGGGGTGGGACCACTGGATGATATTAACACTAGAAGGAACACATGACAACAATTCAAATACAGTTCAACTCTTTATTATATGAACTGTGTGATAAAAATGTACAAATACAGCATTGATGTTGTGAATGGATAAATGATTGAGTGCTTAGAGTTAAATAGTGACTTAGTAATAAAGGGCCAGCCGTTCAGGTAGGCTGCCAATTTAGAAGAGTTATCAGAATTCTTGAATAAAGGGATAGCCGCTTGGGTAGGCTATCTTTCAGAATAAATGTCTCTTACTAAAGGCATAGATGTCACTAAATAAATGGGTAGACTACCAGAATTTGGAATAAATACCTATTAGAAATAAAATGTCTATGAGTCAAGAAAATGTATCTGTTAGTGAATGAAGTGTCTATGACTGAATTAAGTTATTAAAGGTAAGCCCATGGAGTCTTCAAAATGTCTTCTGGCCTGGAAAATAAATGGCATAGACAACCCGGACTAAAGTTGATCCCCAGTCCAAATTAGGGGCAGGGTCTAGGAGGGAACAGGACCTGGACCAAAGATTAGACCCCTGGTTAGGGCAAGTCCTGTTATTGAAGGTGTAGAGCTTGAAGACAGGAACCTGGACTAAATATGTCCCTAGGAAGGGCAGCTTCCTGTTGTGGGTGTTGAAGATCTTGAAGGACTGAAGGCATAGACTAAATAGTTGTCCCTGGATAGGGTAGGTCCTTGTAGTGTGAGAGCCTGGGAGGTTCTGCCTGAGCAGCTCACAGCTGCTGCCTATATACAGCCCAGGGCTGTGCTGGCTCCTGGTTGCTAGCTGGCTGGTCAGCTGACTGGTTTCAGCCAATCACAGGCTGGGATTTTTGAGGTTATCTGGTGGCAAAATAACAGAAAACCCCAAAATAATAAAAAGGGCTTAATTTAAAAATTTCTAAGTATCTGCAAAGGAATAAATTAATAAATTAGTGGGAGATGAGTGTCTAAAAGTCTTAAACTGTCCATTTAGAGCCAAAAACAGTGATTTTCCTATGGGTCATTTCGGGTTGGAGGCAAAATTGCCATTTCCCACCAATTCTAAAGAAAGATCTAGCTCCCACTCTGGCTCTAAATGCATTAGTTTATCATAAAGTTTAGAATAAATGCATGATATGAGTGGGTGATTAAAGGTCTGACCTAGGGGATCTGATAATTTAAATTATAGGGCTTAAAACACCAAAGCTGTATTTTGGAGAAAACTGGTATATTTTGATAAGGGAAAATAAAGTAGGCCAAACTGGCAAAGTTCACTGGCTTAGAGTCCATCAAATATCACAAAAGTTGATTGGTGACTTCTAAATCTAATTCTTGTTGCAACCAGAAAACATGTGTGGCGATCTATTGATGGGATTCATTAATTTTGACGATAAACCTTTGATTCCTAGGATGAGGGCAAAGTAGACGTTAACATACAAAAATTGAACATTTGTGCATCAAAATGCATGCGGATCCGCACGGTGCGTGTCCATGCCACCCACATGACAAAGAAAATAAATTTGTGGACCAGGCCTGGAGCCATAAAACAGCCTCAAACTTGAACTAAACTGGGATAGATCTCTAAGATAAAATTATATTAAGTAGGCATTCTCATGATTTCCATCCTAAAAGCCATATTTGTCATTATCTAATTAATATAAACAAGTGATTGCAGCACAGGGCCCAATAAGCATTAAAAATAACAAGTTCTCGGTTCTGACGCTAGGTGGCCATGGCCAAGGTGGCTTCAGCCAAGTGTAGATTTGGCTCCTCATTTTCATCAAAATATAAGGAAATTAAACAGTGTCAAGTGCTGTCTTCCATACACATAGTCAGGTAGGTGACTAAACTAAGGCCTGATAAAGTTTGAGTGTGAGAATCCTTCTAGAATTTGTACAATGTGAAGTTTACAGAACCAAACATGGGGGTGAGTGATAATATAAGCAACCTTCATAGAGTTCTGGGCTTCCACACGCAGTGCGGAATAACTCTTTATCAGAAATGCTACAATATTGTGATTGACACTGTCTTTCTGTATGCTCACTCAAAAACGATTATTTTGGTAGTTATAAGACCCTAACCAGCATTGATCAGTGTTGCTCTAAATAATGTAAAGTATTCAAGTTAAACAATGGAACTGCGCAGGATCACGCAACCATCCAGCCGAAAACCATTGATTTTATGGCCCCTCTGTAATTTTAACCACAACCATGTCTGATGTGTGCTGAATTTCAATTCCATTTTATATTTCTGTGTATTTTGCTTCATGATCACTAAAAAACGGTCAGAGCTTCTTAGGGGATGGAAGCTAAATACATTAAATACGATATACATCAATCTATGTTGATGTGTTTTTTATTTACACTTACAAGGTCACATTTCAGTGAAAGGTAACACAAATGTATCATAAGACTAATATTTGACGGGTGAGCTAATAGAGGTGCTTCCTTTATAATGATCTTAATGACGCATTAATCAAACCAATGTGGCAGTACAGAGTGACCTATTAGTGAGCATTAATTTTAATGAAAGTTCAAGAGACTTGAAGTGCAATTGTGAAGAGAAAAGAGTTATAGTCTACTTCCAAATACAAATAAAACCTTCTAAGCCTGCCTGAATTAAGATTTTATAGAATGAATGTGAACATGTAACTAATGAGGAAACTACAAAATGCGCCGACACCAACATATGAGGAAACTGCACCTAGTCTAGGTCAATTTAGATATCATTTAAATAAACCTGAAAGATCAGTGTGAGTACACCCCTATCACCCATTTACAGTTAACAAGTTTTAGACCTTTCTTGAACTAATGCTGTGGTTCAGACAGTGTTTATTGTCAGCATAGTGTTATTACAGGTGGCCATGATTTTCTTAACTTTGACATCAATCATCAGACAGGGTTTTATAAGATTATCTAATCCTGTACTTTTAGCACACTGGTGCTTTTTGGCATGACTCAAAATAATCAAAGATCGAAAGCCAAAAGGATCCCCTCAACGTATGTGATCAATGCTATGGAAATGAATTCATTAAAATAGAATCTATCACCAGAGACTATTGCTTTATTTACTAGTCTCGCTGCACCACAAAACAGAAAAGATGTTTAGTAGTACAATTCTAGACACTAGACAAAATACCGTGAATTGTAATCAGAAGACAGTGCCATAGAAAGACTATCTAGTTAAAGTGAATTATCTGTTTCAGTTTCAGCTAAACCCTTTACTGTAATGATGCAAATATCTCATATCCCCATTTTACGTGACCTTCCTGATAAAACCAAATGCCTTCTTGTGACACTTTAATAACAACAGCGTTTAACCATGAAATCCTGCCCCCTCCTAATCAGATTTCAGTTATTTATGGTGGTACTTAAATTTAGTAAAACATTAATCAGAATTATAGCAGCTTACTCCGCAATGATTTCAGCTCTCAGGCTGTTTTGTTTCTGAGGCTCCTAATCCTGTTCATCATTTGAGAAAGGAAAGTTTGATCACAAGAAGTCAGTCATCGAAGCCTGAAAATATAAATGTGTCAAATGAGTATTTCCAGGAAATACACTAATTGTTTAACTGCTAAGGGAGTGGTCATTATTTATTAACAAAGGGGTGGTGGGTTTTAAGGTGGGCATAAAAAAATGCAGACCCCTCCTGACAGGGGGCCATGACAAAAGTTCACCCCTCTTGATGGGGGGAATAAAAAAAATATACCCCGTGATAAATGATGACCATTCCCTAACTACAATCTAACTTTACATGTTGATCAACAAGTACCTTTTTTGAGTGGGCAACACTTATACACTCAATACAGCCTGAATTTGATTTTTTACTTTTTCCTCTCAGGGGATTCTTAAACACAACAAATGCTTTTAGTAGCACTGTGAAACTGCTACCCCACTTTAGTACTTGTCAGAAGCCTAGGGGAGCTGGTTTGTACATGGTGCTGCAGCCCAACTATGGTAGCAAGGAGCAGTGATAAGATTATTGCAGACAGACCTGCTGACATTATATCTACTTATGGGCACAAGTTTGTCTGGTATGGGGCAATGTCCACTCTGATCAGGTATAATATTTCTTCCATAGGCATTCCCTCAGGATAGCCATGATCTAATTATCATTGTATGTTCATCCGAACATAAGACCTTTGTATTTCCCAGACTTTCTTAAGGACCCACTTCATTACTATCATTCTGGTAGTTACTAGACTTTAACTTATATCATTGCTATCTCTACTTATGTGGGATAAATGAGTAAAATATGGATGTCTCACAAATCATGCTTTCTTTAGGCACAATTGCTTTGCTAGCTTTATCATTTACCAAAGAGGTACGACAAAGTCAAAATCCTTTTATTTAAATACAAGCTATTCTGTTCTGCTGTCCAGAGAAAAGAGTGCTTTACAAAGCAGGGCTTTACAAGCAAGGCTTAACTAAACAGCACTTCAGAAGCAGCACTTTACAAGCAGCTTCTGCTTAGCAAGATACGCTTAACAAGCAGTGCTTTACTAAGCAGGTTTTACAAAGCAGGTTTTACTAAGCAGGTTTTACTAAGCCTCACTTTATTAAGCAGCTTGTACTAAGCAGGTTTTTACTGAGCCTTGCTTTACTAAGCAGCTTCTACTCAGCAGATTTTACTAAACCTAGCTTTACTAAGCAGCTTCTACTAAGCAGCTTTTACTAAGCCCCCTTTACTAAGCATCTTCTACTAAGCAGGTTTTACTAAGCCTCGCTTTACTAAGCAGCTTCTACTTAGCAGGTTTTGTAGTGGTCAGCGGAAAATGTCATGGAGAAACCGGGACTCGAACCTGGGACCCTCCAACTTCGAAGCGGCTGCTCATCCTCTGAGCTATTTCCCTTGGCCTGACATTTCCACCTTCCATCCACACCTGGATCGGTATGATACATACTAGGGGGGGCAGTGATTACCCGGAGACCCGCCCATGGGGTCTGCCACCGAGTACAGGGAATTGCTGCCCCTACACTAAGCCCCCCTTTACTAAGCAGCTTCTACTAAGCAGGTTTTACTAAGCCTCGCTTTACTATAAGCAGCGCTTTACAAAGCAGCGCTTTACAAAGCAGTGCTTTACAAAGCAGCGCTTTACAAAGCAACACTTTACAAAGCAGTTTAAATGATCATAAAAATGTGTCTGTCTTGTAGGGCAGAGTACTTGGACTGGGGTGCTGTTGATGTACTTAGTACTCACATCAGACAGCCGTAATCCTACCTAAATGAGGGTGCCAGGGGTCCAGATGGAACCCATTTAGGTTGAATGATGGGTGATACAATAATACTATGAATTATTGTTATTACTGATATAGCATACAGTGGCCATTGAGTGGTCCAGAAAGTAAGGTAATCTTTTGTCTTTCTCATTATAATTATAGTTGCGCATTGAAGGGGGTGACCTGACACTTTTGAACACCAGGGGCCCCAGGAGCCACGCCAAATTATCCTAGTCTCCCCAGTATATTGAGGTCTGTCATGGGTCATTAGACAGTCAGATCAACTCCTGACGTACCTGTACACAATGATAGGTCATATCCTTACTATTATCTAAGATATAAAGTGTGTATTGGTGTTGTGTTACTTAATGACAGTGTACTTTAAATAGTGTGGGTAGACGGCAAAAGGTTCTCCACCTTTGTTATCCTGTATATAATTTATATAAGGTATAATTTTTTTTTTCGTCAAAGGATATTTGAGGCTAATGTCTATCCATACAGAAAACCTCAGTATGATTCAAGTCTACAGACTTTTTAAATGGTTTTGAGCCCATGACATTGTGGGGGATCATAACCCTATTAGATTGTTTATGGATCAGTCACTGCCATGTTATGGTAGATCTATGTCAGTGATAAGTGAGGTCTGTGTTATGGTGACAGAATTATGGTGACAGGCAGCAACATGCAGACCCAGGTACTGTGATGTAGGACAGGACATAAAGATAAGGAATCAGGATTTATGTTTTACTTTGATGGACATGATCGTTCTCAGTAACATGTTTGCATTTCCCAGTATAGCTAGATTCATACAGAAACAAAAGATGTGAAAACAACATTCACATATGTTGCTCTTTCCAAATGCACCATAAAGGGTATCACATTAACAATAAAGACCAAGCCAGCCTAGAGATCAATTCAATGAGATCTAAGAACAGATTTACCAAATCTCTGACTATACCTACATTACTTTGTATATTGCTTCTTAAATCTCACCATATTAGGACGTATAAGAAATTTAATAATCAGAATTTATGGATCACTGGAATGTATATGTATACTTGTAGTGCTGTTTCCATCCTCTACTCCACAGCACCTTTTGTAATGTCACCCGACTATCCACCACTACCAGTATATCTATGACCATTACTAGTATTATGACATAACAATTATATTTATTGATATTAATATGTGATATACAATTGATTATAACCACAGAGATGGTAATTGCTTAATAAAAAGGATAAAGATACATGATGATACTAATAATAAGAATGTATAACTAATACTTGTATAAATTAAGATTTATTATGTGAAATATGTAACAGATGGAATATGGAACTTTGAGATATTTCATGAAAGTCTATATTTGGTATTTACCCATATTGTTTGTACATTAAAGAACATTTTAAGAAGGATTTACTTTAACCCTCATACAAACATTCATGTCAGATCTACTGTAATCAAAGTGTGAAAGAGGTTACCAGTCTTAGTGAAAGGTAACACAAATGTATCATAAGACTTATGTATGACGGGTGATAGAGTTGCTTCCTGTATAATGATCTTAATGATGCATTTATCAAACCAATGTGGCAGTACAGAGTGACCTATTAGTGAGCATTAATTTTAATGAAAGTTCAAGAGACCTGGAGTGCCATTGTGAACAGAAAAGAGTTATAGTCACATCTGACACCTTTGTCAATAAAATTGGACTGATCAAAGGGTTTCTTACTATTTCTTTTGTGAGTGGAGGAAGTACTGGAGGATCTAGATGACGAGCTGGATGATGAGTCAGATTTTGATCGTTTCGACACAACTTCAAGCCACATTGGGGTCTTCTGGTCGTGCTTTGATCGAGTCGAGTCCTGGGACAACTGAAGAAGACTCAGGGAAAACTGCATGGCCTCCATTGCACCCGTAATCCCGGCCATCCTTGTCTCGATATTGGCAATTTTTGCTTCCAGCTCTCAGCTACCACATCGGCCATCCCTGTCTGGTCGAGAGTTGGATCTGGAAGACTGTCCGCCCCCCTGACTGGGTTGATGAGAACATTACATTAGCGTTTTGGCGGCCGTCTTGAATATCTCAAATTTACATGATACATGAAGTGATGTTGCTTCCTTTTCTTCACCTGAACCTATAGTAAGATAAATGTGTAAATAACTCCAGGGAAAATTACTGCCTACTAGCTGATGAACCTGGATATGGTCCAGGGTACTCTTTGGCACAATAAGGCTATAGAATTGTAATGGTATATGGTGAACACAGCTTTATGAAGAAAAATCCAGAAGGTTCATGCTATCAATGCATTTTAGCTGTTTTCATAATTTCTTCTTTAGTATAACATGACACCATTGTAAAGGGTATACATTTTTTTCTGAACTTTCACCTGTGAGTCAACTCCACCTCTAGTGAATTAATTCTAAGTGGATGGAACAGTAGAGGCTATTAGCAGTTGGGCCAGGCTTACTAGGTTAGTCACACTATAAAAACCTCATTTTGGTGACAGTGCAGGGCAACTATAGGGCATCCCTGATTGGTAAAGTATTAGTGGAGCCTAAGTAAGCAGGAGCCTTCCACAATCATTATTTCCTGTATATTCCTCTTAATCATACTCCAGAAATACAGCCTAGGGCAATACCTGATTTCTTTTTCTCATGGAAAAGACCCACGTTGTCTATGTATACATAAAACATGTATTTGCAGGGAACATAAGATTTCTTGTTTTCATCTCCAGATAACAATGGTGCTAGATTTGTGTCCTTGATTAGATATCTATACATGTGCAAATCAATACCTCAAAGGTTTTTCTAGGTCTCACTAGAAATAGCTTGCAAATTCCCCCTGCCTTGCTTAGCCCTATCTTTGAAGTAGAAAACATTCGAAAGTCAGACATAAAAGTTATTACCTAATGTTTAGATAAGACTTAAGTCACCACCTTAGGGCCCTTGAGCTACTTTTGTTCCCCCAGACAGCCCATCAAGTTTGCCGTCCTGATAATCATAACACATACATAATTCAGCCACCACAGGTTCATAAACATCCATAAAGACTCTCCACCAGACATGGTAAGCACCTTCTTGTGTGAAGTGGTGAGTTTATAGGTGATGAAAAAATTGGCAATGGCCCACCTCGGTAACATTCATCCACTCTCAGATGACCCTAATGTCATTTATGGTCCTGAATAAAAAAATGGTAAATTCTGATAAATCATTAAATCTCTATAATAGTCGAGGAGCTTAGTGTGAGTTACACAATGTCTTAGTTTCTGAGGTCAGGGTTGGAGTGACTTTTTGATGGTGAAGAGTGATGAGGATGACCACTGATTCTACCGTTTGTATACAGCAGCAAGGTCTCTACTTTATCTAGCCTAATTATTATAAAATTGAATTTTAAATGATGGCCTAACTTCTCCAAAAAATCTCTCTGTTATCACTTTCTCTCTACTCAACCATATGTTAACCCAGTATTCTAAGGTTTATAGAAGACTCACACATTCAGTATGCTGCACAAAGCCTCATAAACCTCGTCCACCTGGTATCTATAGTCCAAGCTGCTGACCACCCATCTCCCTCTAATGTCTTTCCTACAACCTGGTTTATTTTTTTTTCACCTTCAGGGCAGTGAGAAGGCTTGAGACTTGCATTTGTTCTAAGTGCTGGATTGTATACGCATGCATACAGTGTAGAACTGTTCACTGCAGACACAATCAACACAAATTGTGAACACCACAATACTGCTATGTAGCATGGAGTTAAACCAGGGGAATGGATGTGAGAACAATAAGAAACCACAAAATTTAATTTACTAATTACATGGCTAGCACAGCATTCTTTGTATAACTGTGCAGAACTGGGTCAAATATGTGGATCGACACGGTGAAAGGTACGCCCGCGAGGGGGTGGGCGGGCGTACCTTTTACCATGTTGATCCACATATGTGCAATCTATTGTGCTGACATTCTGATCTTATTACCTCAACTGATGTTCAGTAGTGAATACTTAATTTAATCTCTCCATGTATATCAATAATTCATTTACAGAACAATTGATCTTTATATAACATAAGTATCTTTGCATCGAATATGTAAACCAATTGTTACTACCTCGTTTATATACACTTTATTCCATATGTGTCAAGAAAACATAAAGTGGAATACACATTTTATGATCTGTCCCCTTTCTAAGTACAGGCAGGATGATTGAAGTCAATACCCTATGGTCTGCTTTGGTCAGGAACACAGAGACGCCCCATTAACTGAGCCATAAAAGTAGATCTGACTGGGATACAGAAGGTCTCACAGGACTTCTGTGAAGGAAAAACTGTCATGCTTGTCAGGCTGGCGGTTTTATCCGCTCTGTAGGTCATGTAGTCACAGTGATATATCCTCACAACGAGAGTAACTAAAATGTTTTCTATTGCTAAAGTGGTCAATGGAACATGACAGAACCTTGAGAATTGCTATAGGGGATAATGGTTCACCATTTCTACATTAATTAATACTTTGACTGCAGCCTAAGAATGGGGCATGGACCATATTTGTTTATAGTGCAGGCATTCTTAGTAGAGTAAGATGACAGCTACATGTTTTCTTACATTTAACCATGATGTAACAGGGATGATGCGGCAAGATATACACACATGATGTATGGTATGATGCTACCTTGCAGCCTTTACAAGTGTATTACATTTGATCTATGGCCTATCTAGGTTTTCTGTATGGAAGGTTTGTCATACTTCATGTTCTAAGACAGTGTGTCATGTCAGGGTAATCGGGAGTGGAATGTGTTGAAAGCAGTATATACTCCATTCATAGATAGAGGCTGCCAAAAGCATGACTAAGATAGAGTTATAAATCAATGTATGTGGCAGTATGTTTGCATATATATATATATATATATGGGTCATTCCAGGTTTTACTGGTCAGGGGGGCCTGGATCAAGAATCTACAAACTCAGTATTTCTTAATAACATTATATTTTATTGATAGCCCTATATCTTGGCTTATTAAAAAGTTTCATTCAAGGATCCAACTCCTAGGGGGTCAGTTTTTATCGCAGATGCCGTAAAACCTTCTAAAAAGGGGGTACGTTAATGATCGTAATCAAACAAACATGAATAACACCACTAATAAGAGGCCTGGAAACACCAAATATTGTGGCCAGACTGGTACAATACATGACTTTATGTATACCAAAAAGCTAAAGTGAGGCCCGAAAACTCTTGAAGTTACGCATAGGTGGATAAATTGGAAAATGTGAAAATTTGTGAATTTATTTTACCATTTTTTAACTTTAGCCTAGCTCATTCAAAATCCTTCATACAATGACTATATTAACTGTCCATTGTCTCTAGTAGACCTACTGTAAATAATAATAAGAATTGGCCTGATATATCATACCTATACTTCATACTTGGTGCTTGCGTAGAGGCCATTATATTACACATATTATCATTAACGTACCCTATTTGTTAACCTCTCACAGAATGGCCACAGCTCATCTATACATCATCATATGCCATTTTTATCACATACACCATCACAAGAGAGGTTGTACTACCTATCTAGAGTCATTTAACCCTGCATAAGGCCCATCTTGGGTGTTTAATATCACTTTGAAAATTAAAAATCACAAAATTTCTACACTTCTCGCAAAGCATGCATGCCATGGGGTGCTAAAATGCATCTTTATATACACCAAATAGTATTTTCCCATAAGCCAAACATGTCTATGATTGAATACAAATAATAGAAACACCATACAAGATGATAGGCTGGCACTATAACAATAGAACTTTAACCATCTCAAAATCCTCCTACCGGTCATTAACGTACCCCATTTGCTAACCTATCAAAGAATGGCCACAGCTCACCTATACACTATCATATACCATTGGCATCACACACATAATGAGTAAAGAGGTTGTACTACCTATCTAGAGTCATTTAAACATACATAAGGCCCATCTTGGGTGTTCAATATCACTTTGAAAATTAAAATCACAACTTTTTCAACACTTCTCATGGCCTTCGCTTGCAGCAAAGTACAAAAATATACACTTATATACCTTAAATACTCTTTCCTGAGGGTAAATGAGATCATAATACATATATACAGTCATTTAACCATTGATAAGGGCCATCTTGGGTGTTTAATATCACTTTGGAAATTAAAAATCACAAAATTTCTACACTTCTCGCAACATCTGCATGTCATGGAGTGCTAATATGTATCTTTATATACACCAAATAGTATTTTTTGATAAGTCACACACCTCTACTATTGAATAGAAATGTTAGAAACACCATACCATGTCATAGGTTGACAATATCCAATTTTAACTTTGTTCATCTTTCAATCCTCGTACTGTCATTAACGTACCCCGGTCTTTAACCTCTCACAGAATGGCCACAGCTCATCTATACATCATCATATGCCATTTTTATCACATACACCATCACAAGAGAGGTTGTACTACCTATCTAGAGTCATTTAACCCTGCATAAGGCCCATCTTGGGTGTTTAATATCACTTTGAAAATTAAAAATCACAAAATTTCTACACTTCTCGCAAAGCATGCATGCCATGGGGTGCTAAAATGCATCTTTATATACACCAAATAGTATTTCCTCATAAGCCAAACATGTCTATGATTGAATACAAATAATAGAAACACCATACAAGATGATAGGCTGGCACTATAACAATAGAACTTTAACCATCTCAAAATCCTCCTACCGGTCATTAACGTACCCCATTTGCTAACCTATCAAAGAATGGCCACAGCTCACCTATACACTATCATATACCATTGGCATTGCACACACAGTGACAAAAGAGATTGTACTACCTATCTAGAGTCATTTAAACATGCATAAGGCCCATCTTGGGTGTCCAATATCACTTTTAGAATTAAATATCACAAAGTTTCTACACTTCTCGCAACATCTGCATGTCATGGAGTGCTAAAATGTATCTTTTTATACACCAAATAGTATTTTTGACAAACCACACACCTCTACTATTGAATAGAAATGTTAGAAATACCAGACCAAGTGATAGGTTGAAAATATAGAATTTTAACTTTGTTAATGTCAAAATTGCTCGTACCGATCATTAACGTACCCCAGTCGTTAACCTATCAAAGAATGGCCACAGCTCAACTCTACACCATCATATGCCATTGTTATCACATACACCATCACAAGAGAGGTTGTACTACCTATCTAGAGTCATTTAAACATACATAAGGCCCATCTTGGGTGTTCAATATCACTTTGAAAATTAAATATCACAACTTTTTCAACACTTCTCGCGGCCTTCGCTTGCAGCACAGTACAAAAATATACACTAATATACCTTAAATACTCTTTCCTGAGGGTAAATGAGATCATAATACATATATACAGTCATTTAACCATTGATCCTAAAAACTCGCTAAAACTCCAGCAACTGAGATGTAACACTTGTGTGAAACAAACAGAACCATTTAGCAACTATTGGCAAGTCTGTTGTCTTCCTCCTTACGGTGCTTTATTAGTTTCATGTTGGCCATTTTGACTGTGTTATCATGGAGGATGTGGCCCCAGACGGTGGAGTTCCCATACCGCTTCTTGTTCACATAGCCAAGGATGGTATTATGGTATATAAACTGGACATTGGGCTTGGTTGGGAACTTGTGGCAAGTGAGGTTTTTCGCCGGATAAATGAGGAACATGACCTCATACATGTCACTCTCACTGTCCACAGCTAAGACCTTGCCCATGTGCCATGCGTCCTTGGTGGAGTCTGACTCATGCAGGAATGCGCAGGCGACAAACTGTCCCTCTTGGTACTCATCCTGCACGAATACAGCCGTATCCTCAATGTCCATTGTCGATCCGCCCTCAAAAACGGGAGGTGAGGTTGGTCCGTCCTGTCGCATGTGCTTTGTGACGGGGGCCTCAACTGCACACTCCGCAGCACGCTTTCGTGCGGCACACGGAGGCACATTTTCTTTGTTAGCCGTGGCTGGGGCAGGAACCATGTTCTTGCGGGTGCGCTTGCCAGCCACGACGGGTGAGGGACCCCCTTGGCGCTTGCAGGCAGAGGTGCTAGCGACAGGAGCGGGGAGAGTGTTCCGTACCGAAGTACCTCGAGTCTGCTTTGGCGGGGGTACATCATCGTACCGAAGCTGCGGCATGGAGACGGGCCGCCTTCTCCCGGTCCTCCTGCTCCTCCAGGTCCGGAGCATCAGCGGGAGCGTGCTCCGGCACACACCTCTTAGGGCGACGGGGGGGGTCGCCACCACCGCCACTGGGGGCTACGTCAGCCATCTGCAAAAATGAGAAGAAATACATTAAATAAAAAGGTAAATAGTGATTAAACAAGTTCCTATATGCTGACAAAGGATGTACAACAAAGCCAAAGATTTTATCAGAGGTTTTTATGCTGATATGGTAATTCATAGTGAGGGAATCAGTAGATTTTAAGATAATAAGGAATTTGTTAGTGTTTGAATACTGATAAGATATACATAAATAAATAGGAAAAAAATATTCATCATGTTCCTATATGCTTACAAATGATGTACAGTAACCCCGGAAGTTCAATCAGCTGATTAATTGCTAATATGGAAATTTATACTGACAAAATATAAGGAAAATGCTGAAATATACCCACCACAAAAATTTTTTTGGAAAAAAGGTATTCAGTATCTAACTAATGACACTTGTGTGAGTTAGAGGTACCATAGGGGCATGTCATGGTGAAATATGATGGAGCTATGTGCACTGGAAGTGCCACTTGTGTGGAAAATACAGAATAAGAAGGGGGGGTACGTTAATGATCGCAAAGGTTTATAACCACTCAGCAGTGGTGGCTTTGTGCAAGGGTGAGCTTACCTGGTCAACACAACAGAGGGGGGACATGTCTAACATACCCACCATAAAACATCCCCCTGAATCCAAGATGGCGACCAGTAGGCAGGCATCTTGCCACCGGGGTACGTTAATGACCGACGAACACTATCTTCCTAAATTTGGCCACTATGGCTATGCTTTCGATCCCACAGGAGGATTAACATACCAAAATGCCCAAATAGAGGTAGGAGAAGGAATATAACCCCAAAAAACCATGGGATAAGCACAATTTTGGCTGTGAGGGGGCCTAAAAGTTCACGACGAGGCAGAAATTTGGCCATTCAAGCCCAAATTGGGGTGGGGGGTCATCTCAAAACACCCAAACATGGCCCAAAATGCATCTTACACACGTAGGGGGTCCTATTCTAAAGGATTATCAACAATTTAGACCCAAGGGTACATCATCCCGGCCAGGAGAGGCCAAATTCTGCTTGCCGAGCGAAAAATCATTAACGTACCCCAATTTTGAAAATACAGCCCGGGGTGGCCAAAGCTTCAGCCTGGGGCCCCGGGCTGCATCGCAGGCCTCCCCCGGCAACACATTTTACCCCCTAGCATCCAAAATACATCGTTCCGGTACACAAAAATTGATCTACGGCCCCCCACAGACATCTCCAACAATATTTCATCGCAATTTCATGGAATTTCGTGGAATTTCCTTACCTTTTTCACGAATTTGGCGTTCCTTTTGCAGGGGAACTCTGCTTAGGGGTAGCTATAAACAAGCTGTGACCTCCTCTGAGCTGAAACACGGTACCCGGATGCAGGCCACTTCCGCTGGGCAACAGGAAGTCGTTTTTCTCTTCCCGCGCTGTTTTTCCCGCCGCCGATCATTAACGTACCCCGCTTACGAAGAGACCCCCCATACAGCCAAACCAGACTGTATTTGGCCACAATTCTTATTCAGGCATGATGTATTTACTCTAAAAGTGAGCATAGACTGTGGGAATTGTATGTATTTGGTTTATTTTATTCTATTTAGAGGCAAAAGCCCGGGGTACGTTAATGATTGCGGTGTGCATTGAAAATCACTTATATGTGCCTGGCAAGGGTAATTCCCGGAGTACATGAAAAATTTTTTTATGGAAGACTCCCCCCTAGGGTACCTCTTAATTGCATATAATAAGAACACTGATAATATTCCCTAACCAGGTTAGATAGCCTCTATCATTAACGTACCCCACGTGAACATTTATAATTAAATGCATATAGAAGATAAATTATGCCCCAAGACCCACCCAAACCATATGGAAATCTTAGCTGTGACCCCCCACTAAGGAATAAAAATATTATTGGTGGTGTAGAAGTGTTTCCCTTGCTATTATATGCCCAAGAAGCCACCTGACCAGTAAAGCCTGGAATGACCCATATATATATATATATATATATATATATATATATATATATATAGAAAAGTAATGGAGAAATTTCATGTAATGTTTTACGAAGATATGTACTGAAATCCTCCTTCATCCTGATTGGTCCACTTATAAATAGAATCATTACCAGGTATGGCGACGCGTCAGATCTGACCAGACCCAACCAGATCTGACCAGATCTGACCAGATCTGACCAGATCTGACCTGCTCCTACCGGTACATTTCATCACCCTGTGAGCTGCTCACCTAGGTATATAAGACCAGTGAGCAGCCCCCAGCAATCATCTTTTCTACTTACATTATCCCACGCACAACCTCACTAGTATCTAGGACCTACGACAGGTTGAGCTACGAGCTTAGGGGCAGAGCCTGCATGCTGGCGAGTGTATCATTGTTACCAATGGTGGAGAACTCCTCAGAATATCCCACTACTAACCTCTCATAGCCATGAGTAATAGTGAGACCACACCCAAGGAGCCAGTTTCTGAACGTACCTTGGCATCACCTGGGCTAGACGTGCCCAACCCACCTGCAGCTGCAGCACACCATTTCCAGAGAGAAAATTCGTCACCTGACACCTTCAAAATGATCCAGTTATACCAACCGATCACACCAAGGAACCCTACCCCTGGTAGAAGAGATAGCAGAAGCTACACAACGTCTCATTCTAATGCTGACAGCGACAGCCCCAGGAGCAGTCGCGATGATTAGGATCCAGGGGAAGGAACTACAGCACCTATAGTCCCCGCCCCCACCATAAAGGACCCGACCAAACAACCGCCCCCCACTACTCCTGATCCTATTATTGAAGCAGAAGTTAACTCAATTGACTCTCACACACCTCCAGTACCCAGTACATAGAACATATGGAATATAAGGAGGACCAGGACTCTTCCACTGACGATGATGAAGACGAACATAAGGACTACAGCCAGCGAACTTCTGAAGCTGAAAAGCTAGTCTGATCAATATGGACAACAAGGTAAGGCCATTTTTGTTGATACAGAATTGACTAAGAGTGCAGTATCTGTTGACATAGATAACCACTTGTATAGAACTCTCGTTGATTCTGGCACCTCCCTGTTTTCCATTAGCCAAAAATGGTGGATAAAATATCAAACACAACCAATTTTAGACATGGTAGACACTCTAGACTCTCAGTGTCACTGGATGATAAGACCCCAGTCCAGATAAGTCACTCAATGGCCATAAGCTCCCTCATCGACGGCCATGAATTTTGAACCAGGTTTCATGTGATTCCTGACTTAAATCACCCACCCATCCTAGCTGTAAAATTCATGGCTAAATACAGAAAAATCTCCTTTGGTCTTAAACCAAAAACACCCAACTACATCAGGGCTGTAAAGAATATTCCCATAACACCCAACACTAAAGATAATAGGGATCTTTTTCTCCCAGGAATATCTTACAATGTCTGCATTCAGAGTATAGACCCCCCCATCCCCACCCCAGCCCCACACCCTACCCTATTACTTTCTAACGACTCGCCCATAATAACCTTTTTACCATCCTTAAAACAGAGATACACAATTTAGTTAGTGACATTGCCAAAAATTTTATTTAATTTCCTGGAGGCTCAGGCAGGCGTAAACTGGATGATCTGGTTGGCACGCCACATAAATTACCCACGGTCACAGCGTAAGCTCGGTTTGTGATCCCATTCAATTGGGACATGCATGCGCCGGTTTGTTACAAGCTCAGGGCTCCTCAATACCCTAAGGTATTACCAAATGATGGCCTACTGTAGGAGAGCAGCTTTCTTGCATCCTGATCCGTGTTTATAACTCTGTTTACCTTTGGTACTGGAATGTTTGGTGAGACACATAATTACATTAACATCCTTAATTCCCACGCCACAGGTGGCCAGGATAGGGATCCCACAAGACCTGATTCATCATCAGTATTTCACATCCCACCCACCCATACCACAATATTGTGTCATAACTGACCACCCCATCCTGATTGCTACAGGATCATAATTTGCATAGGACCGACGGGTCCACTAGCATCCATCCAATAGAAAGGCCCCATGCCATTTTAGGGAGAGACATAGCTTTAAGGGATGCCTGTGATTGAGAAATAACTACCTCATGATCAGCATATAAGCCTCCTCCCACCCCAATCCTATCCACTTCTCAACAATACACCAAACTTACCAAACCCAGTCACCACATGGAGCAAGTATCCGGAGACCACAGGGCCAAAATGCTGAGGCTGCCATGCAACCAGCCCAGGTAGGACTTGTCTTATGTGTCCATTTAGTAGTGTCATCAATTGTTCTAGCATGAGAATGATGGATTATGCCATCATGTTACCCAGATACCCATTACATGCCAATGGTAGTGTGCGCCCAGAGTGCTTTGTAAAATGCAATAGTTGAATTTGCAGTCCACTTCATGCCTTTCTACGAAGGCCTGACCACTTTAGGTCTTACTTATCAACCTTTTGGCAACACCCCACCCACCCCACCCACCCCACACACAACCTATCTTACCCTAGACTAACTATTTAATTAATACTGTTTAATAAGCCTTAAGGCACCAGAGATTAAACATTGACTCAACTCAGGGTGGACCATCCGTAGTCTTCCAAGCCCACATGACAATAAAAGCAAGGCCATAGATCTGTTTGGGATCAGACTGGCTATCATGAAGCACTAACATTTATTTATTGACATAGGCTGCTAAGACCTGAAATTTCTGCCTGTCTAGTACAGCGCACAAGGAGATGAACTCCAGGACCCCACAGTGTCCTCAGCTATCAAAGGCATCACTTGAGGTCGTTCGTAGCGACTACCCTACCGTCCCATTGTGGGACAGACTCAGCATATAACTTGCAGTCATTTTGCCTCAGAGCAACCTTTACGTGAACTACCACATCACTACACATGTGTCAGCAGACACTAGATTTTGTTGACAAGGTCAACCTTCAGGCACAGCTAGCAATCTTTAAGAATCCTGAAGAAGGTTAATAAATTAACCGAAACGTCGATCAACTTGATATTTGACATTCAACATAACAGCATACTACCTACTGTATAATATTTTTCTCCATGAATAAAAATTTAAACTGTACTTGACCTTGTCTGGTTTTGTGTGATATAATAATTTCTAAGTATAGCAATCTTTAAAACGTTTGAATTTGCTCCAAATATCAGGCCAGCCACCCCCACCACTGAATTGAACCATCTCAGCTCACTAGTCACTAAACCTCTTACAAAAAGTCAAGGTAAAATACATCAATTACTAGTCATAAATTAGCCTAGCAACCTAGTCTGTTTGGTAATTATGCCTACAAGTGTCCAATGGAGAAACACACCACCCCAAGACAATTGCAAGCAAAAACCCCCCCAAAAATTTGTATGAATTTTTCTTTTTTCACAACCCCAAATTCACCATAAAACTAGACCCTACACCAAGCAAACACCCCCTCCCCTACTCACCCCCTAAGCACATTAAAACCCTTATAGATATCGATTTTAATCCCCCACTTAACTCACTCAACTCCCTGATGGAGGCGAGCTCCCTGTTAACTTGAATCCCTCATGACACAATGAAAATGGTGCACTCCACACCGCCCACAGAGGGGCTATGGTGTCGTATGCACCACTAGATTACTATTACTGGAGAGTACACGTGCACTGGCCAAATCAAAACAAACCCCTTGCCACTATACCCACAGCCATAACACTCGGGGGAAACACCTACTCTATTTATAGAACAGGAGTTCCCACGCTGTGATGGTGATTCCTCGACGAGTCTCGCCCCAATATCGCCCCTCGACCCAGGAGAACATACCAGGTCGGGAAGCTTGGGCCCCAGCCATCGGCAAGCAATGACAACAACACTGAGTTGACCCTGCTAAACCCTAGGGAGACCCAGCATCCCACCAACCCATATATGTTTAACCCAGACCTGGCAAAGAGGGCCGCAGATATTGTCAATGGTAGGTAAAATTTCGACTCACCGATCCAACATGGCCGGTTTAGGCACGTGGTGGAATCACCCAAATCTCAATCGTCCCACCTCACCATTTACCTGCCACCCCCACCATCATATAACTTAGGACCGTCCCTAGGCTATACCCAAATGTCAATGATGCTTGGAAGATACCATCACACTTATGTGGGGATGGCAGGCACCCCCTCACACACGCCGGATAATATGGCGGATAATGCCATAAGACGCTGATGTGGGGATTACCCCCCAACTCCACCCCCCTCAGACCCCCCCTACCATGAAACCCCCACCTTATAATATCGTCCAGACACACCCACACACAACTATCACCAAACCCACTAGGCCACACAACATCATAACAATAGATAGGCCTAACTAGCACAACAGATCGGCTTACACTGATGCTTATCAACATCAACAACGACTGTGGCGTCTGGCCCAACACCTTTCTCGCCACACGCGGCAGCCCGGCGCCATCTTGGTTTCGCATCAATTACTGAAATTGAATGACGTCACGGCTGTCACCATGACTACCATCGGTCATGTGACACCCGCACGTGGCGTTTCTATTACAACAACATTGACACATGTTCATACATTAGCTTGCTCAAGTCGAACTTACATTCGAATACCCATTAGCCATCCCGCCGGGCAGGATGATTATCCACTGGATCTGTGTGATGCTGAAATACAAATTAAAAAGTGGATTAGACCAAATGCCCCACGTCTTGATCCTCAAAATTGTCATAAACTCAAGAGTCGCCTTTTGAAATCAAAATATACTCACAATCCGCCTGACATAGTGATGATGATATGAAGCACTGTGCCGTTAGGCAAGACAATGTCAAGCTCCTATACCTCCAAGGTTATGTAACATTATGACATCACAAGACGGACAGGTGCCCTTTTATAGCGGCCTGGATCAAAACTTTGGCGACACAGGAAAGAAAATCTCCCCGCCCCTATTTCGGCCAAAAAATAAATTTTCCTTCAATCAGCATCAACATAGTTCCTTTTGAGGATACATGAAACAGGTAGGAGTCGACCTGAGCAGGTCATACCTGTATTAATCCCCATAGCTTACCTGACTTTTTGCCATTATGCTACAGCACTAGCTCGCTACTACCACCTGGTGGAATTAAGAAAAACTAACCATAGCGTCCCTGGATACATAACCCACGCTAAGCCAAATGAATCAATTGAGCTCTGTACTTATGTTTTATACATTGACAAAATGATATTGACCTCGCATCCTTTTTCTGTGTTAACTATGGCCTGTTTGCAAACCATGACAGACAATCTGTTGTTGATGAATTGTTCTCTCTTCCTGTTTTTTCTCAGCAGGCCCACCGCCGGACACAGCCACAATCCCATCAGGACCACAAGCAGAGCCAAAGACAGAGGGACAAGTACCACCAGATCCAGAGGCTCAACGACCAGCAGACCAATCTCTATAAGACCAGCATGACCCAATCACCTTGCCATGCTGCCACGATCGGGCACAACAATAATTTTTGCACACATATGAGAGGGCAGACATCATCGGCAGCCCTCTGCACACCATGCCACCACAGACCCAATAGCTTCACCTGCCCCTGTTCCTACAGCAAAATGGTCCCCATTAACTGGAGGAACAGCACAGCATATTCCCCACCCAGGACAGCATGGAGGCCCATGCAAGCTCGCCGACCTTCTCCTGTCGAACCCCCAACACCAACAGACTCAGACAGCCATTTCTGAGGCTGGAAACCTAGCCTCGGTGATGGAGGATTTCGCAGACTTATCACTCTCCTACAGGCCTATTAGACGGAGGACTAAAAGGAGGGCTGAGGGCCGCTTCATGAACTCAAACGCCCAACAGCATGGCAACCTACCACCCAACAGCTTCCATGCTGGAAAGCACTTCAGGAAAAGCAAGTGACAAAATTCTGATAAGCAATAATGAACTTTGGACTATATATGATGTTGTGGAGACACAAACTTCCCCCGACTTACCCATCCAATCACCCAAGATAATTATTTTTTGACAAAGATTGACCTTTTCTTATGCATGCAATAGATTGGCAAACTCTTATGATCTTATAGGTGATTTTTATAACATGACCTTTTATAATGTCACCTTAGGTGCTACAAGATCATCCGCATTCAGACACCTTTTTCAAGCTCAACTATGTATTGTTTTTATGAGTTTTAGTCAGTAGTATAATTAGGTTTACCCTTAAGTTCTCAAGTTTGGCACAAACTATATAGAGCAGGGCCAACAGTCAGATGGAATACTACCTTGACCCTGCCCTACATACAATTTTTTTTCTCTTTCTACAGCCAGTCCAAATACGACCTCAGTCAATTTTTACTGGCTAAACATGTGCCCTTGGCAGCTGGAAGCCGAATTTATCTTGGGAAACTCCCAACCTTGGTTCGACTTCCTGGTGCCAACTTCACAAACTATGTTTTTTTTTGTTGTTTTCTCCGTACATCATATTTGAAAATACTCCAAATACCTCAGCTTAGAAAGAATGTATTTTTATACCCCAATAGGACATACCAAAAAAAATTTTCCCCAGAAAAAAATATTTTTGCGGATGCACAAATAATTCTTGCGGGTACACAAATATTCTTGCGGATGCACAAATAATTTTTGCGGGTACACAAATATTCTTGCAGATGCACAAATAATTCTTGCGGGTACACAAATATTCTTGCGGATGCACAAATAATTCTTGCGGGTACACAAATATTCTTGCGGATGCACAAATAATTCTTGCGGGTACACAACTATTCTTGCGGATGCACAAACATTCTTGCGAATGCCAAATAATTCTTGCGGATGCACAAACATTCTTGCGGACACACAAATAATTCTTTTGGGTACACAAATATTCTTGCGGATGCACAAATAATTCTTGCGGGTACACAAATATTCTTGCGCAATCGCAAGAATAATTTGTGTACCTGCAAGAATGTTTGTGCACCCGCAAGAATTATTTGTGCATCCGCAAGAATGTTTGTGCACCAGCAAAAATTATTTGTGCACCCGCAAGAATATTTTTTTGGGGAAAAAATTATTTTTGGTATGTCCTATTAGGGGCTCCGTACTATATAGCTCACAACAAGCTCAGGTACAAAAACAGTATTCACGACGTGCCAAAAATATATGTACCCATTTATTCTTGTAGTAATAAGTATCATAAGCCTCTTTTGATCCAACAAGGTAATAGCATGCTACCTGTATCTCTTATTTTTACAGTTCCATAAAGGAACCTCTATGTGTACTTATTTTATTTTTATACCGTATTTTCACACCGAACACCCCTTTGTATCAAGTATCTTATATGCATAATACCCAAAATTGTCAATGGACTTGACAAGCCATTATTATTAATGATTTTCCTCCCTTAAACCTCATGCAGAGACGAGTGGGAATATGGGGATTTGTCAATGGACCATTCTGGGTATTATTCATTATTTTACACATTTATCAAATTCTTCGCCACACACACTCAGGACCTGCTCACAAGCTCACAGCTCATTCCCCCCCCCCCCAGTGTGTACAGTGAGCTGCTCTTACATCACCCATACCAGGATGTTGTGAGAGCCGGACCCATCCCATTTCTGGGCACTGACTCACTGGGAGTATCACAACATACCAACACACCTGTGGACGCATTTCTAGGATGCAGGGAAATTCCACGATCTCCCTTTATCCTGATTGGTCCACTTATAAATAGAATCATTACCAGGTATGGCTATGCATCAGATCTGACCAGACCCAACCAGATCTGACCTGCTCCTACTGGTACATTTCATCACCATGTGAGCTGCTCACCTAGGTATATGAGACCGGTGAGCAGCCCCCAGCAATCATCTTTTCTACTTACATTATCCCACGCCCAACCTCCCTAGTATCTAGGACCTACGACAGGTTGAGCTAGGAGCTTAGGGGCAGAGCCTGCATGCTGGCGAGTGTATCATTGTTACCACCCATATGTACACTATGTCATCATGCAATAAACAAGGATCAAAGAACTGTGTTTTGCCCAACCATATTACTGTAGTATTCTGACTAATTTCTCTGAAGTGCAAAGGCTGATTTTCAGAGACATTATTCACGATGTTTATTTATGTTTTATGTTTATATGTATTCATCAGTCTTGTCTATATCCATGTACTAGCGCTAAATAAGATGCAGAGTGTTCTTCTAATATGTATACTCTATTGTTCTTACAAATGGATTACATTACCATTCATTAAAAATGATTGATAATGTTAATTCATTATTTGATCTTAAAGGTAGTAAGTTTATGCATTTAAATGCAAGAAGTTTGAAATCAAAAAAAACTTTTGATGAATTTAAGCTAAGGTTTTCTTACTCAGACTTAGAGTTTATATCAGTCTCTGAAACGTGGTTCACTGACTCCAACAAATCTCATGAAATAGCTGGCTACAAAGGATAAAGGAGATAGAGTTTGGAGAGAAAAAGAAACAGACAATCTTCCTAAAATTGGAGGAGGAGTCTGTATTTACGTAAACAAAAGGTTACATTGCTCAACTTATTCTTTAAATAATTGTAACTATTCAAGTTGTGATATAGAATCCCTATGTGTTGTTTTGAAGAATGATAGGGGTGAAGCTAGTATTGTCTGTACAATATATCGGTCTCCTAAGGGTAATCTTGATAATTTTTTTGAAACTTTAGACAAAATTATGCATGCTCTATATTTGAAAAATTACAAAAAGATTTATGTTTTAGGTGACTTTAATATTGATTTATTAGACCAACGTTGGAAAATCTCAAGTAATAGACTTATCAATAACATGATGCAGTTTGGTCTAATGAATTGGATTAAAGAACCCACAAGAACAGTTAACAAAGACTCTTGTTTGGATTTAATTTTCACTAATGATGTTAGTATGGAGCGAGCAGGAGTTATTCCTTTTGATCTAAGTGATCATCATATAGTCTTTGGTCATTCCGTAAACATTAATTACAAAAATCCCAAAGCAACAATTCATGGTAGATGTATGAAAAATTACACGAATGAAAAATTCTTAAATGAATTCAGTGGGATTAATTGGAATACCTTTTTTGCATGCTCTGACCCAAATTTGTTATGGGATATATATATCAACAATGTCATTGGCATCTTAGATGAAGTGTGTCCATTCAAGACCTTTAATATTCGCAAAGGTAAAGAAGATTGGGTTGATATGGATTTATTACAAGACATCACTGAAAAGGATAGATTGCTAGCTCGCTCTTGGAAAACAAAAAACAAAGTTGACATAACTATTGCTAAAGATGCTAGGAAAAAGCTCAGAGGTAAAGTTCATAAAACCAGAGAAAGTTATGTGTTAAAATTGACTGATGAATTAAAAAATGACCCTATTAGGTTCTGGAGAGAAATCTCCAAACTATTACCTAGTAAAAAAGGAGATAAGAACAATATACAGTTGCTTGATGATCAGGGTAACTATATAAGTAAGCAAGACATTTCATCTTTTGTCAATGAATACTTTGCAAACATTGGTCAAAACTTGGCACAGAATTTTTCTGATGTGTGGACATATGATGGTGATACAAGTCATGAGTGTGTGATTGATAATATTTCTACATCAGAAGCTGAAATAGAAAAATATATTAATGATATTGTAACTACAAAATCCTCTGCAATAGAGGGTGTCAACTCTAAAATTTTAAAGTTTATTTTTCAAAATTCAAAAAGACATCTGGTTCATATCTTTAATTCATCGTTTAACATAAATATTGTTCCTAGTTCATGGAAGATTGCTAAGGTGGTCCCAATTCCAAAAGGTGGCGATGAGGGGATTATAAATAATTATCGGCCTATATCACTTCTTGCCTTACCTAGTAAGATTTTAGAAAAAGTAGTTCATAATAGGCTACTTGATTACCTAGAAAGTAATCAACTATTATCATCAACACAATATGGCTACAGAAAAAACAGGTCAACTCTTGATTCTGTAGGTTTATTAACAGATAATATTCTTATAAACAAGAATTCAGGTGAAAACACTTTAGCAACTTTCTTTGATTTGAAAAAAGCTTTTGACACAGTAGACCACAATATTCTTATTAAGAAATTAAGTATTCTAGGAGTAAAGGGAGCATTTTTAGAATGGATCAAAGATTATTTGAAAGATAGAAGTCAATATACCATCATAGATGGTACAAAATCTAGTAGCAGAAATGTCAAGTGTGGTGTTCCTCAAGGTTCTATACTTGGACCTATATTATTTTTAATATATATAAATGATGTACAATATGTTTGCAAAAATACAAACATTTGCTTATTTGCAGACGACACTGTTATATACTGTTCAGGAAAAGATGAATCTGTTGTCAATGTTAAGATGCAGGAAGATATTAATAGCTTTGTGACATGGTGTGATAAAAATAAGCTAACTGTCAATGCTGAGAAGACTAAATTCATGGGATTTGGACATAAAAAATGTTTCAAAAATTCTAATTTTGAAATAAAAGGTAAAAGAATTAGTAGGGTATTAAGTTATAAATATCTAGGAATTATTCTTGACCCAACCCTGAATTACAATACATTTTTAAAAAACCAAATGAAAACTATTGCATACTCTTTGTCATTTTAAATATCTGCTAAAAAAAGAGTTAAAAGAATTGATTCCAACAAAAAAAGATATCACCTGAAATTGGTTGATCTTTCTTGTATCCTCTATATATTCAAAAATTATATCTGTATTTGATGGTATAAATACTATACATATTTATAAAGTGTAAGCTCACTGCCAATTTATATCTACACATGTTAAAATATTTGACTGAATTTGGTGTACAAATATAGGGTAACACTCTTCCTTCATACTTGACTAGCGCTTGTTTTGTTTAGTACTGTTGTTATTGTAAATATTTGTCTAAGTGTCTTGTTATATATGATGTTAATGTAAGAATCTATTTGTTACATTTATATGTACTTTGTCTATATTTTATTATACTCAATAATATTGCACAATTTATTTTAAAGTATGCTAATAATTGATTTTACATAAATCATCTAAAGTAATCTAATATTTAGCACATTACCTCAATGAATAACTACTTTATTTATCAATTTGTTTACAACAACAAGAATATAAAGATTGTGTGCTACTATTTAGTAAAATCGGTGGCCAACTAAAACTAATTTTATTATTAAGCGGCAGCCCTTTTGTTCATACTGTCATTTAAGTATAATTTGTACTATATATATTATAAACTATGTATATTATAAACCAAAAAAAAAATTAAAAAATTATGAATGTACTTTATTCAATTGAACAAATAAATTTATTGAAACTTGAACTTGAACTTGAACTTCTCTGGATTCAGTGTTCATTACAACATCGACTTGTAACGGTTCGTTGACAACATCAGCAAATCACAGCTAAGCTTCCCCTGACAAATCAAATGACTGCATTTTCCAATTTACCAGCCAGGGTTATGTGACCACAATCTAGCCAATCAGATAGAAGCTTTCGCTAGCCATCCCATGAGCCACCAAGCTGACTACTAGAGCAACAGGCCAGGATATAAGCCAGGCTTTACTGCTTGGAGGTCAGTCAACTGTTGGGTAGTCAGACACTCTGCTACTTAGTAGTCCCAGGTGGTCCATATTGTGAAATATCATTTATGGAATAAACCTTATCATCATCAAGATCTCGCCTTGGGTGGATTCTTTCATCAGCTATGGGCACTTCCATGCCCACAGTAAGCTGAAATTGTATGTTGAATATGGTTATACATAGGAATGTAACAGTCATAACCTGCTGCACACAGCTCTATGGGTACAAAGGCTACTTGATTTGTCAATCCGTCTCTCAAATTGAGTATTGCAGTCAAGAAATAAGTAGTATAAAAAAGTGATTCATTTGAGCTTCCTAATAAATTTGAACTTATGGACTACAGAGAAAAATTATGAGATAGATAATAAACCAAATTTATTTTAGCTTTGCAAATGATTGAGACTAGTCATCAATCAGATCATTTCATATGATCCCCCAATTTCATGGCATCATGAAGCCAAAGTCAAATACAGAGTGACATGGTGATGATTTCTCTTGAGGAATGTTGCAAGATGAGCCTAATTATTATAATTATAGATCCTGAAAACCAATTTCATGATCTAAGACAGATCAAGCAGTAACACGCTCAGAAATACCCCATCAATCTTCTACTACTCTATATTCCTGGTGCTGGACCGGGTGATGCTTGGGATACCTAGTTTGACATACAGGATGATGTGTCTAATGAAAGATATAAGAATACAAGCAATCAGTGGATGTTCATATCTTTATGGAGTACTAATCACCTACATCACAAAAAGGGATGACCTTGTCTCATACATAGCAAGGTATCTTAATGAATATTAAGCTGTGCACAACCATTTAAACACCAATTATCTAGAAAATTCTGAGGGGATGGGTAGAAAAGAAATTGTTATCATTACAAACAGTATCAAGCCCATAATGATTAGGATGTGGGACATTATATTGCTTTGTGATGAGTCTTGGACTCAAACTATAGACCATTGCCATCCCACTTTTATAAACAAGAGATGAGAAGTTTCCATAATCTGAAATAACTTAATGTCCATAATCATTAGGATCAGCACCTGTATATTTCTTTATGATGAGCCTTGGATGTTTTTTCTTATCATCTATCACTTGCACTGTCTGCTTATCTCCTAGCACCCAATGGTAATAAAATCAGTCTTATTATAACCTACTATGAAATTTGCCAGATTCCACCAAAACAAAAAATGGTATTAAGAATGAACGACATGCTGGTGTAGATTAGGTGTTTTTATGGGTAAGGAGTCATCTAGAAAAAAGATTACAGACATTTAATTCTTGCAGCCATTTCATAGATGTTTCTGAAATATCATTTCTCTCCAAGCATTTTTGCTTTGGCCATTTGCAGAGGTACCCAAATATCCCAAATATAGTTTGTTTAGGGTGAAAGTTCCCCACCATTTATCACCTTAAGGTGACTATTTTCTTGTCAGTAAGATATTTGATATTCTGTTTTGAAATCCTTATTTTACACTATTTCAATGACTTTTCAGATCAGCTCTAAGTTAGAGCCCCCATAGGCAAACTATTACATCACTCCCCTCCTGTGCTGTCACTGATTTCATGCATCCTCCTCTCCCTTACTGACTGACCTTCCTCGAGTTGAACCACAACAAAACTGTCAGCATAAATAACATTTAAATGAGCAGTCCTTACAAATGAGCATTTTATGATACAGTACGCATCATTTACCATGGTATGGTATTAGAGCAACTTGATGAAGCATTCATCCCCATTATGTAATGTTCAGTGACATTACTACACTTATGCTATATCCAGGATGTTATTTGGGCATCATGCAGAAGTATTTAGATCTGAGTGGTAAAGACATCTCTGTGTTATAGTCAGCATGTTACCTTGGGTTGATTAAATCTATAAAGAAAATTACCATCAGAAAGAAATTGGTCATGGACAGTTGTTATCCAATCCACTTAGGTCAGCCCCATTTAATTGAAGTTGGTCAGGTCATGACCTGAGTGGCTTAGTGACCCAATTAGGAAGTAGTTTATTATGGGAATTTTCTCATCTGAGGGGTTCTAACCCTCAGATTAAGTAAAAAACTCTTTTTACTTAATCTGAGGGTTAGAACCCCTCAGATGAGAAAATTCCCATAATAAATGTCTTTGTAGGCTGCTCAATCCACTACATACCTTTGGACAGACCCTTTCAAGTAGCCTCCTACAATGATTTTGAAATCCTCAGATAGACACCAGGGGATACCATAGCACACTCGTATTATCATTTAATACCCACAAGGTTCACCTGATGAGGCCCCTGGAGGGCCGAAACCCAGACAACCAACTTACCCCAGTAGGGATGAGTATGAATACAGACCTTTTTCCCTACTATTGGAATAAAATAAATAGGACAGCACCCCCTATTTTAACTTATTCCAATGGATGAGAGGTTAGTGACTGATGTAGGTTTCCTCATCAATCGTTCTGCACTCACCTCCCCATACTATATGTGGTTTAATCTCCACACACAGTACCAAATACCCACTCACTACAGCCACCTAGTGGAAGAGGAGAGAGGTATACACATCCAATGCCTCCCTACACAGCACAACTCTGCCACCTGGAGAGAAAAGCAGTAAGGGAACCACACACTGCCTCTACCACTCAGCCAATGGGGAACGAGGAACACAGCCCCTTCCTAGAGTAGGAAGGGACTGCAACATTGGATTCTCAAGTCACCCCAAGACTGAACCAATTAGAAGGGGAGATTTTAAGCGGCAAAAGGGAAAAATACCATATCCATGGAGACAGCCAATCATGGACAGTCACATGGATATGACAACCAATCACAGAGGAGCACTGCTGCATGACTTCGAGCTACAGCGGTCTTTTCGGTCTGTTCTGCCTGTGGTAGTGAGCGGTACATCGTCCAACAACACCAATTAGGAAGTAGGACAATATGACTTTGGTTTGATGACGATTATTATTGTATAGCAAGATGGAAGCCTCTCATCCCAACCTAAGAGCCTTAATTGATATTCAAGTGATAGATATGTTATCTATGCTAGTGTTTGATTGAGCCTAACATTAATAATTCACTATGTGCCTTGTTGGGAGGTTGTCTATAGTAATTCATTTGATATCCATCCTCCTTTATCTTTTTGTATTTCCCTCCGGAGTAATGAACCTTGAGAACAGCTAGTGTTGGATTTTGTAAGCATGCACACAAAAAAACACTTTACTGTCATGTTGGATGGGTCTTCAGTACCAACAATTGATGTGTATGCACTAATCCTGTTAACTTCCTCTGCCCCATGGATACTTCATGATGCGGGGTGCACATAATCGATGCAAGATTTTGAAGGGATTTCTTATCTAAATATGATAAAAGAAATGCTAGTGCCAGCTGAACAGCTGAGAACAAGAAGACTGTGGGATGACAGTACACTCTTAACCCAATTGTAAATCACCTATAAAGACCACTAAATTCGGTTTAGTAGAACCTACTGATGGGTCATTTGATTTGTACTGACAGTACTACTACTATATTCATAAAATAGAAGCAATCTACTGTTAAAAGACTGGCGCAGTCTGACGGTGTAGGATGCTGCAGGATTTCAGTACATATCTTTGTAAAGATATGTGTCAAAACATTACATGAAATTTCTCCATCACTTTTCTAGATAACTGTATCTTAGTCATGCTTTTGGCAGCCTCTATCTATGAATGGAGTATTTGCTGGTTACAACACATTCCACTCCCGATTACCCTGACATGGCACACTGTCTTAGAACATGAAGTATGACAAACCTTCCATACAGAAAACCTAGATAGGACATAGATCAAATGTAATACACTTGTAAAGGCTGCAAGGTAGCATCATACCATACATCATGTGTGTATATCTTGCCGCATCATCCCTGTTACATCATGGTTAAATGTAAGAAAACATGTAGCTGTCATCTTACTCTACTAAGAATGCCTGCACTATAAACAAATATGGTCCATGCCCCATTCTTAGGCTGCAGTCAAAGTATTAATTAATGTAGAAATGGTGAATCATTATCCCCTATAGCAAAGCTCAAGGTTCTGTCATGTTCCGTGACCACTTTAAGCACTAGAAAACATTTTAGTTACTCTCATTGTTAGGATATATCACACTCACTACATGACCTACAGGGGGGGTGAAACCGCCAGCCTGACAAGCATGACAGTTTTTCCTTCACAGAAGGCCTGCGAGACTTTTATTGCTCAGTTAATGGGGCGTCTCTGTGTTCCTGACCAAAGCAGACCATAGGGTATTGACTTCAATCATCCTGCCTGTACTTAGAAAGGGGACAGATCATAAAATGTGTATTCCACTTTTTGTTTTCTTGACACTAGCCATGTAATTAGTAAATTACATTTTGTGGTTTCTTTTTGTTCTCACATCCATTCCCCTGGTTTAACTCCATGCTACATAGCAGTATTGTGGTGTTCACAATTTGTGTTGATTGTGTCTGCAGTGAACAGTTCTACACTGTATGGATGCGTCTACGATCCAGCACTTAGAACAAATGCAAGTCTCAAGCCTTCTCACTGCCCTGAAGGTGAAAAGAAAAAAAAACAGGTTGTAGGAAAGACATTAGAGGGAGATGGGTGGTCAGCAGCTTGGACTATAGATACCAGGTGGACGAGGTTTATGGGGGTTTGTGCAGCATACTGAATGTGTGAGTCTTCTATAAACCTTAGAATACTGGGTTAGAGATTTTTTGGAGAAGTTTGGCCATCGTTTAAAATTCAATTTATAATATTTAGGCTAGATAAAGTAGAGGCCTTGCTGCTATATACAAACTGTCAGTAGACCTTTAAAGGTATTGTACTTATCATATTTATTTTTCACCTTTGACTCTACCATATAACCCGGTGTCCGAGTCTACCCACAAGCCAAGCCATACCAATAGACCAAAGGCTGGCGGTGTCAACTGCACTCAGTGACCCCGTCTCCTCCCACTGGAGGATAAGCCCGTTAATCACGAGCAGCTTACTACATGCCAGGAATTCCTAGCAGCTATGTTTAGACCAACTCCTCCTGCTGGAGGACATACCCATTAATCACGATCAGCTCACTGCATGCCAGCAATTCCTAGTAGCAATTTTTAGACCAACTCCTTCCGCTGGAGAACATGCCCATTGATCATGAGCAGCTCACAGCATACCGGGGATTCCCAGCAGCTATATTTAGAACCATACTGAACTCTGTTACCCCCAGTGCTATGTTTAGGATCCACCTACACACCTGCACTGGAGTTCCCCAGTTACTATATTTAGCTCACCTGATACTATTTTTAGGATGAGCTGGGTGAGCAGCTCCTACTATAAATACCTGTAGGTGGAGCAGTTCACTCATCTTTCTACCTTCATACTTCATCCCTCACACACTCACGTGAGACAAGAGCCCACAGCTCAAGGGCTAGGCTTGGACACTGTTGGGCACCTTATACTGTATTGCCATCTATACCTCGTGGACTTCAATGAATAAAGTGGATATCAAACTGGATCCCTGATTCATCTGTATTCATCCTCATTCATCATTTACGGACTCGTTGACAATGGTGGAAAACCCTCACGTATCATCCCACAGTTACCACCTCTCATGAGCCATGGACAACAGTGAGACCCTACCAAAGGAGCCAGCCCCACAACGTATCCTTACATCTCCAGACAGAGATCAGCAAGAAGCCACCATAACACAGCACACCACCCAGATAGACTCCTCGCTAGACGCGTTTCAACTGGCTGCCAGTCCACAGACGTACACATAAACAAACACCTGTTAGTTCAAACACCTTACATTTTTCGTCCACCATAGTGGACACCAACACAGGTGCACATACCCGCACACCTCACCCTACCTGGTTATTCATCCTCAGAATCACCACCCCTAAGATTAGGTGGTCTTCAAAATACCACATACAGCACACCTGAAAATCGATCACCTGATTACCTCCACCTAGACAGCCATCTAGAAGAAAGGTCCAATAGCCTGCAGGACGCCCTGGAAGCTGCTAGACAGTCATCTTCATCCAGCACTGATTCTGGCCCACAGTGTACACCAAACCTAAGTTGGGACAACCTCACTGTACCAGACATCCAAGCTCACCTACTAGTAGCAGACGGATACTGGAGGAGCAGGTTAGACTCAGCAATCCACAGGTGGAGAGGAAACAGACTCAATACAGGACGTGCTCAACAAGTACCCACCGGTGCTACACCAAGCTACCAGTGTGGTGAGAGCCCCTCTGTTTTCCCAGATAGGATAAACTGCATTATAGAAGAGCAGTGGCAAGTAAGCTCCAACCTCAGCAACTTACTAGGCCTCACCAACACCCACAGCCGGATGGCAACCCACCTGGAGGCAACCTCAGGTCTTATTACACCTACTCCACTTCTGAGGAAGACGAGGCGACACCTCCAGTACCAAATTCATCCCTGAGCACTCCACCAAGGGCCAGATCTTTTGAAAGGCCAAACCCCACCCATAGGCCCAGGAGAAGGGTACAATCATCCTTCCCTTACAGGCCAAATACCCCTGTATTTTACAGACTTCAAAGAAGCCTGGACTCTGCAGCTGGAAGAGGCAACATTGTGGCTACTACTCCCATCCTACACAGAAACACAGAGAATGCACTCAAGCAGTCAATGACTCCCTCTCCAACCTTCTGACAGGACAAATGAACTTATTGTCTGCTGAAATAAAAAAGATTGGGGACGACTCCTCCTGCCAACTGTCAAGAATAAATGACAGATTAAATGACATGGACACCTGGAAATCACACCTGGAAAATGACATTGGCCATATACAGAGAAGGGCAGCTCAAGACAGTGCTGATGTTTTCAGAAGGTCAGAGATAGCGTCAGCCAACCTGTATGACAGAATTAATAAAAATATTGATGGAATGAGAACTGAAATATTCAGGGCTATTGACAGGACCAGAACACCCCCCAACCCAAGGCAAAACAGTCCATTCTCACCCACCAACACTAGGTTACCCCCCTCAGGTCAACCTTCACAGGCTATGAGCACCTCTACCAGAATGCCAACATCATTGCCAGTAGGGTACAGGCTCAGCCCCCCAAGCGTTTTCCAAAATACAGCCTGCATCATAGCGACAGGTGCCACGCCCACCCACCAAGACGCAACACATGCAGGTTTTGGCAGTTCGGCCACGACCCACCAGATGGCGCCCTCTACCACCCATCCATTACCGGTAGCCGCCACTTCATCCTCAGGCAGTGTGTACAACCATGTATACACACCCCACCAGGCACACACGCCCTACAACAACCCTATACCCATGTATAGTTTGTTTACAAACACATCACCAGCCCAAGCAGCCGCCCACCACCCTGCAGCTCAATCCACCCCAATGATACCAAATCTGGGACAATCCAACTTCTCTGCTACCACTGGCTATAGAAACTTCGAACCTGAGCGACTCACATCTGCTCAATTAAGCTGTTTCAACAAACCAGAACCCTTTGACAAGCCCTCACCCTACAGGTCTGCAGCCAAATTTCTGGCAGAGTTCAAATTCTATATAAGAAGTGCATACCCCTGCAGCCCAGCAATGCATGCATCCTGTATGTATACCTTTTTAAAGGGCAGGGCAGCACAGTGGTTTTTCACAAAGCTTTTTGATAAACCAATCATGTATGACACTGAGGCAGTCTATACTGCTTTTCTCAGCAGGTTCAACCAGCCTGACTCTGCCACAATAATCAAAGGGTATAGAAACAGAAAACAACAGCCCAAAGAGACTGTAGAGGACTATATAGCAGATATGATTTTATTGCTGTCCAACAGCAACCTGGAGGAGCCTGTACAAGTGGACTATCTTATAACTGGCCTCAAGGACGAAATAAAAAATGTTGTACTCTCAGACACCCCCAAAAGCATTAGAGAAGCTGAGACTGCAGCATTAAGACAGGAATTGGTCATAGAAGCAGCCAAAGCAGCCCATGCCTCAAGCCAACCTTCAGACTTGTGTGCCATGAACTATAATAACTACAATGGGCAAAAGAACAACAGTTACAGTGGTAACAACAACAACATCAATAACAGATCCAGGAAGGACCAGTACAACAACAACAATTATAACAACAGATCCTCTGGAAACGGCAACAATAAACAATATGACGATAAAACTAAGTCAGGATACAACCAAAATCAGCAAGGTTACAACAACTCCAGATCCGGCTCAAACAACAGGTCAAATTCCATGAACAGATACCAGTCACCAGGCAGGAGCAGATCTCAGGAGGATAACAAAAGCAGATCCAAGTACAGTGACACAAGAAATAATTTTGTCTTCATCCCTGTTGCCTCCACCCCCACTAACACCCGCCAGGTGTCCTTCCAAAAGCTCCTAGTCCCAGCAGACTTCCCAATCCCTGACGATTGGACCCAGCAACAAAAGAAGAAGTCTAGGGATCCAACACCAAGCAGAAACGACAACAAAAGGACCGAGATAGCCATCCTGACAATCAACCTCCTGATTCTGGACAAGGAGATCATTACAATGACAATATTGAATAGGAACCAGGGGAGGGCCATCATGCATCTTACGGCCCCACCCCCACATTGGACAACAAACTTGGAACATCCCCCACATGCCATATTTCACACATGAACAATGGAGCAGAATTAAACTCAGCAGAACAACAGGACCGCGACCCCCACCTTGTGAATTGTGATGAAGACTCCTCATCAGACAGTGAGGACCTCTATGAGAACCAGAACAAGAGGATTTCCACCCTCCAATAAAAAGTCGAGACCAGTAAGTATGGGCAGCAAGGTAAGACCTCTTACATTAATACTGAATTGACTAAAGGCACAGTTAATGTTGATATCAATGGCAGATCTTACAGAGCCCTAATAGACTCTGGAGCCTCCCTCTCCTTTTATCAGCCAGAAAATGGCAGATAAAATAGTATCAACACCCAATTTCAGACATGGTAGGAGATCCCGTATGGTAATCCTACTAGCTGTTAAATCCTCAGTTCAGGTCAACAATTCCATCACCATAACCTTCTTAATTGATAACACAGAGTTTAAAACAAGACTCCATGATGTCCCAAAGTTAAATCACCCCCTGATTCTTGGTGTAAACTTTATGACCAAATATAGGGCCAAAATTTCATTTTGAACCAAAACTCCTTCACCACACTTCATAAGGGCAGCCAAAGGTCTAACCATGCCACCAAATTCTGAATCCACATTCAATGCAATTGTCATAGGACCTGATTCCTTAATAGGCCAAACAGGCATCGCAGAAAATGTTGACACGACATTACCGGTACTAATCAAACATGCCCTTGTTGAACCAAGGTCAACAAGAAAAATTATACAGGTAACAGTGGCCAACCTGAATGATTTCTCCATCAACATCAAAAAGCACGTGAACCTAGGCATTTTTGCACTTAACAATCTAAAGAAAGCCATTCCCATTGGAAAACTCAACAGCCAACACTCCCTCAATAGCATAATCTCTGACAAAGACATGCTCCCCATCAACTGTGGAGATGATCCCCTGGATCAACTACCAAAAGGGGACGACCCTCTAAAATATACAATATGTGACAAGCTCACCGAGGCTCAAAAATAACAAGTCAAAAACATTGTTGAATCAAACAGAAAGGCCTTTGTATTAAATGAGAGTGCTATAGGATTAAATGTTGAAAATGAAGTCAAATTAGAATTAATCCCTGATTTCAAACCCTGCAACAGACCATCCTATAGAATGTCACCCAAGAATGAAATTTTCCAAAGAGAGCTGTTAGAAAAACATTTACAGCAAAATGTCATCGAAGAATGTACCAAACCCTGTGAATGGAATTCCCCAGCTTTCTTGGTCCCCAAACCCCAGGGAGACAGGTCTGTAGCCTCAGGGTGGAGGATAGTCATGGATTATAGATGGGTTAACCAAAACCTAAAATCTTTTTCCTACTCCTTCATAAGGGCAGACGACCTCATGCAACAAGTTGGCAGAACAGGTGCTAAATATTTTTCCAAATTGGATGTATATAGCGCCTACCATCAGATTCCCCTAGCTAAAGAATCCAGGCCCTTAACAACCTTCTCTGCCAATGGTACAAGGTATATGGCCAAAGTACTACCCATGGGACTAAAAAATTCTGGTCTATCGTTCATGAATGTAATGGAACAATTGATCATAAAATGCAAATACAGAAATGCAGTAGCCTATGTGGATGACATAGCCATATACAGCCCTACATGGGAAAGGCAGCTCCAAGACCTAGATGAAGTGCTTAAACTTTTCATCAAAGGAAACATCAAATTAAAATCTGAAAAATGTGAATTTGGCACCACTAAAACGGAATTCTTAGGTTTTACCTTAGATCAGCACGGCATATCACCTTCCCCAGACAAAATCTGGCCAGTTAAAACCTTCCCAGGTACTAAAATCATCCATGACCTTAGGTGTTTCAATGGTATGGAACAATTCTATAAGAGATTCTTTAGAGGTTTTGCCCATATAATGAGGCCCTTATATGAAGCCACAAAGGGTACCTTCAAATGGACCACTCAATGCCAAACAGCCTTTGAAAAGATCAAAGCATCAATTTTGACTGAAGCAGTCCTGAAATTCCCAAACTATAACAAACCTTTCATCATCTTCACAGACTCCAGAAATTTCAGCTTAGGGGCAGTGAATACACAGGTAGATGAACATGGTTTTTATAGACCAATTGAATTCTCTGGGAGAGACCTAACACCTCAGGAAACCAGATATGGAATAACTGACAAAGAGTTACTTGGAATAATCTTCGCTGTTAAAAAGTTCCACCATTATGTAGATGGCACTCACTTCAAGGTATATTCAGATCATACAGCCCTAGTCTCCCTTTTCAACAAAAAGGAAAATATCGCCAATGGTAGATTGGCAAGATGGGTAGATACTGTATTGTCCTATGACTCTGAAGTGAAATACCTACAAGGCAGAGCTAATCTAGTGGCAGATTGCCTGTCCAGAAGAAAATATCCCCTTAGCACTGATGATCCAATACCAATAAGATCACAAGGAAGAATCTCCCACCAAAGAAAGTACAATTTTCAGACATATCCATGACAAAGGTTTTCAGATCAGATGACCCAGTTCCCAATAATCCCATCTGCATGGGACCTCCTAGATCAATATTAAAAGTAGGCAAAATTTGGGGAAGCATGAATAAGCCATCCAAAGGCGTCATAGCCAGAAAGCGCACCCCAGAAAGGCAGCAGGTTGTGATTCCTGACCTGTGTGTACTCACTCGAGCACAGTCCCAGTCCCAGGATGACACACCCCCAGCCGCCAGCCAACCAGCGCCCAGTAAACAGACCCGCCCACTCAAGCCTAAGTGCAGCAGTCCTCGCCCCAGAGGCAGGTCACCTAGGGCCTCTATCAAAGCTGCTAACGCCAAGAGAGCTAAGCTCTCCCGCCGTGCGCTACCTCTAGCTGAAAGGGCGATTCAGGAAATCTGTAAACATCAGTCCCTGACACCTTCTAGAGAAATACTGATTAAAAACCAAAAAGAAGACCTTTTTGCATCCTCCATGGCAAACTACATAGAAAAAGGTAGCCTGCCACACGACTCAGGATTAATGAATCAAATACTATGTAACCACGACCAATTCATCTTACTGGATGAAGTCCTCTTTAGAATTACTGATACCAACCTAGGTAAGGCCCTAGAGCCCACCCTACAAATTGTAATTCCAGAAAAATGGACAGAATCTTTAGTGGAAGCAACTCATTGCTCTCCCCTAGGTGGCCACCTAGGTGCAGTCAAAACCTATACAGCTACCATTTTATTATTCCAATTATTTTAACATATTACTGTATTAATCAAAGAATATATAAGAAATTAATACATTGTACTTCCATGTGAGCGTTCATGCCCCACTGCACAATATAAGGCTTTTAAGAGCCTAAGAGACCGACCTCATGGTTCAGTGCACAATATAATAACTTGTAAGTGAATGCAACTGGCCGTCACGGGTGCCTGGGCACCGCTGACGCCGTCATGGGTGTCTGAGCACCCCAACACTGAACAATAGGTTACATAAGTAACAACGCCATAACATTCCTGTCGCTCTAGCATCGCTCCTGAGCAACCTAGGTCAAATATGAAAGCATTTATAATATGGCCATAATTAGACGGTCAAAATGAGCCCAAGATCAAGGCGGAACTCTTATTAATAAGGAAGTTACGCCACAGAGACTGTTTCAACCTCTGAATGTGCTACAGACAAACCAGCGCAAGTTATAAAAAATGCGGTGGTAACTTAACATATTCAAGTCTGCGCATGTGCAAAATAAAGGCTGTAGCTGCGTAAACGACCAAGATATGAGGGTCTGAACATGCCATACCGACCGAGACAATGGGGGACATGGCGGCGTCCATGGGGGTCCTTTGTGCACCCAGTGACACAGGAAAGACTCCCCTCAAACAATCACAGAGTTAGGCAGATGCCACTGGCTCCAGCCAGTCTGAGGGGCCAAGCCAGGAAATGGTACTTATACCACAGGCAGCTCCCTCTAGAAGGCAGAATCACCAGAACCACCCTTGGGGTAGCATCTCCAGTCAAATCTCCTGCTACCTGCTATAGATCTGCACTATGCTGGGTTAGACTATGCAGAAGTTTTTGATTTCTGCGGCACTTGCCACACATGTCTGACCACCAAAAAGAGACCCAAACACCTGAAAACCCCAATGAAATTACGTCACCCAGTGCTTACAGCATACTCCCACGTCACCATGGATACCATATGCCCTTTTTCCAAGGCCACAGACGGCTCTCACTACATACATGTGGTAACTGATTATGCCACTAGGCACATAACTGCCTGGACCAGCGAAGAAAATACTGCTGCCATTGTAGCACTTGGTTTCTTCCAAAGAGTATCCATGGCACTTCCTCAGTACTGAACACAGACAATGCCCAACAATATGTTTCAAAATTATTCAAATATTTTTGTGAAAAATTTGGCATTACACATGTGACAGGAAGTGCACACTGGTCCAGGTCTCAAGGTCTCTGTGAGTGCCAACATCAAACCATAGAATCATCCCTCAGAGCTTTTGTATCAAAATCACAAAAGCATTGGTCAACCTTCCTACAGACTGTAGTCTTCAGTATCAATAATACCATAAGCAGTGCCTTAGGTTACTCACTAAATTTGCTCGTCTTTGGCAAACAAACACACCTGCCAACAGAAGAAGCTTTGTCCTTGATTAAAGCTAAAAAAGACTCAAGCACCAAAGAGAAAATTGTGACCAGCCTACTACAGTTCAGGGATGATATTCAAATGAAGGCTGCAGAAAACATGATTTCTGCTAACAAAAAGATGAAAGCCAGAAACAACTCCTCAGCAGAACTCAGCTCATACAACACAGGCCAGTTGGTATATTTACATATACCTAACCTGCTAGTCAAATGCACATAAAAAAAGTTGCAACCCACATACTCAGGCCCCTACATCATAATGAAAATGACTTCACCAGTCACAGTCATTTTAAAAAGGCTACAAGATGGAAAAATACTGAAGAAATCAGTACATGTATCAAGGCTAAGGAGACCAATCACAAGAGCTAGCGCCAAAGCCATCATAAAAAGGCTACAATCAGGGCCCATAAGCTCACTTCATGACCCCCACCAGGATGACCCCTCCAATGTGAGTTTCACCACTCCCAAAATAAAGAAAAAGAGAGGAAGGCCAGCCAAAAAGGGCACAATCTCCTTCAGCCCCATGCCCTCCAGAAAATCAAGAAAAATTCCTAAGCGTCCATTATAGATCACATGACAGCAACAGTCACAGCCCAACACCCAACCCATTAATACTAACAACCATAAAAATTCCTATGTACCCAAAATCAACACTATCTTGATTAATTACATATACAACTACCTACCCCTTCTAAGTGGAACGCCAAACACTGGCAAATGGATTATCAGATAATTAGGTTAGGTTACCCACGCCACATACTGACCACCCAAGGCAGCGCTGTATCCTCAGTTTGTGTACAAACTTCAAAGCACACATGCGACGGCTTGTTACCACTTCAAGACCACTATTTCCAATGATAAACCTATTGTAGGAAGATGGATCTCTGACATCCATACTCCATGTTTACACCACTGTTTCCGCCAACCTTTAAGTGCTGTGGTGTCACATATACAAATCAATAACACGCCACCCTCAAGGTCTTTAAGGACCACAGGGTTGCCATAGTAACCATATCACCTTGGCTAGGGATAAAACAGCCCCCCCCCCGCCAAGCTCCCGAATATTCTATTTTTAGACAATACCTCACCACCAACCAATCCAGGCCAGGATTGCCCTAATCTGCATAAGGGGCAGATCAACCCTTTTGCATCCATCCAATAACATTTGGCCTACGCCCTTTTAGGGCAAGACATACCATCTAATGGGAGATCTTAGACTGAGAAATAGTCTTAGGTTTATAAGCGCTTGCCCACCCCCATCTGATCACAACACAACCTAAAACCAATACCACTACACCTTAAACACGGCAACAAGTGTCTGGAAAAGGATCATGGCAGACCCATCATGCAACCAGCCCAGCCCATCTCATGGGTCTATTTTAGCACTTAGGATTTTATTTTAACAGTCGTTCTAGCATTGTACATGATAGTAGTTTTTATTATCATGGTGCCCAGGTACCCCTATTAACCAATGGCGGTGTGAGCCTAGAGTGTGTGTAAAATGTGGAAGAACTTCTCCACTATCCTATGATTTTTAACACTGATAATCCAACTTACTAAACCTCTTCAGCCAAGCAAACTCCCCACCATTACCTCCCCAACCCCCATTCACAGCCCACTTAGACCTTTTTCCCTTTATGACTTACAGCCTGGACCCACCGGCAGAAAAGCACGGTCCAAATGCAGCATGGACCATACACAGCCTCTTGGACCACATGGGATCAGGAGTGATCTCATGGATCCTTTTGAAATCAGGAGCATAATCATAAAGCAACAACACCTCATCACTTTCCTCGCCCATGAGGATATTAGACATTACCTCAGCAGCCCTGTATTAAGACGGGAGCTGGACTTGAGCAACCACTCCACAGCAGCAACCCTCAAAGCTTTCATGGTCGCTGTAGCTAGGGATAATCCCCGCCGGCCTCCATGGGGCAGGTTTAACCATAGGTCTGCATCATACATAGCACTTTTATGTGCCCGCACGCTTTTAGCGTCAGAACAGCCCCTCAGGGACTTACCCCGCCAATACTCTAGAATTGGACGTGAACTGGCCATAAGGAATACAGCCAGCCTAGTATTCCAGTTTGCTGTTTTTGAGATAAACAGATTTGAAGCTCAATCACATGTACCGTCCCTGACGGTGGTAACAGGCACCAGTCCATCACCATGAACCCCCGTCATGTAACTACAACCCTGCCACCCACAAAGCCCCCCCCCTTGTAAATACTTGACCATACTAACCTCCCTTTTGTGACTAAGTTAATGCTGTTCAAATAAACCCCACATATAAATTTTTCACAATCCTCAAAATTCTCGATTTTTCTCATTTTTCTAGAGCAGCAGTCATCCTAGCAGTTTGTATATTCCTACATCTGCATCTCAGCTGTGCCTCAGCCCCAGACACCAATCTGAACACCATCTTCAGGCCCAACTATGGCGCATTGTTTATCAAGTTACCCCAAACACTACTAGCCAATTACATGGACTATCCATTGGCCTTTAGCCTTAATTTGACCTTTGACCAGAACCTAAGTTGGCCAGAAAAACTCAGCCCACTCATTAGCACTGATGCACCCCCATATATTAAGCACACAGCCCATGCCCTAGATAACATGATACAGAGCCTTCATCAGAGATGATGCGGCCCAAATAATTTATGGACTTCCTGAACATGTGGCATTTTTTAGGTTTTTAATTTGAGACCATTAGAAATAATACGTTCTAATACCAATTTGAGATTGTTAGAACACTCTTAGAATGTTTTTCCGAAGACTATTACATCGTCAAGATATACAAGACATCTTTTCCACAATAAATCACTTAATATAGTTTCCATCATTGCTTCAAATGTAGCTGGTGCATTGCACAAGCCAAACGGCATTACGTTATATTGGAATAGTCCAATATGACTCAAAAATGCTGTCTTTTCCATATCTGATGGGTTCATTCCCACTTGCCAATATCCTGATTGCAAGTCTAGGGTACAAAACCAACTGTTACCTCCTAAGGAGTCAATGGTTTCGTCTATTCTCGGTAATGGATACAATTCTTTTTTGTTTCTCCATTCAACTTCCTGTAGTCTATGCAAAAGCATATAGTACCATCTTTTTTGGTTACCATACATACAGGACTACTCCATGGACTATTGGATGGACTACTACATCCTGATCCAACATCGTGTTTATTTCCTCTTCAGCTATTCTTTTCTTTGCTAAAGGTAACCGCCTATACAGTATTTTAAAGGGTTCTGCATCTCCAGTATCTATTTTGTGTACTACCTTATTTGTTGTACCTAGCTTTTCACCAGGTTTGGCAAAGGCAGTTTTATACTGACAGAGCAATTCATGAAACTCTTTCCGATGTTCTGGATTTTCTAATGAAGTTTCAACTTTAACAAGTCATCTGAAATTTCATCGTCTTCTGTTACCTTTGGTAAGTTTAACTTTCTATCCGTTACAGTTTCCGAAAGGGTCACGTTTCCGAAAACTTGTCCCTTTTTCAGGTAGATAGTAGCATTTCCAGTATTGGAAACAGGCACCACCGACCAGGATGCATTCGCTACTATAGTGTCTACGGAAATTAATCCGATGCTTGACAAAGTAACTACATCCGGTTCTATCACTGCAGGCTTATTGCACTTTGCAAGATCGCTTCTCACAAGCACATCACAGGCTACACCTGCGGGAATCCGCACAGTGTGTGCAACGCTAGCCATACTGCTTACTTGCCTTAGTACGCACCTAACCTTTACAGGATACGGGTATTTCACACTCAACACTCCTGATTGTGATTCTAAAACCACCCCGTACAGGGATGCGAAATCCAACCCGAGTATCCCCTCATCTGCTATATCTGCAATGGTGGCACTCATGACATAGTCATGTATTCCATCCAATTGCAACTTCACACAAGTTCTTCCATACGTTTGCATGGTACTGCCATCGGCCGTCTGAGCATTTCCTCCCGATTTGAGAGTATCGTGTTCATTCGGTATAAGATCATAGAACCTCTTGGAGATACAGGAGTGGCTAGCACCCATATCCATAAGAAATTTGGCAGATCTTCCGTTAACAGTGAGGCAAACATACCACCGCCTTCCGTTTAGAACAGAGGGTGTGTCCGTGATGATTGGGACGTCATTGTTCACACCTGGAGTCAATCCACATCCTTTCAGGTATTCCAGACAAGGATGACCCGGGGGTAGGTGGGCACTACCAACCCTGGCTAAAAAATAGCCGCCTACCTCGTCACTGATATTGCGTTTCCCCTGTGCTCCCTGGGCACCTGTTATATCAGCTTACCTAACCTTCCGTGTGTCTACAACCACCTCGGTGTTAGGCGAGTTTGCTACTTTATGCGAACTTTTGTTACGGATGGTGATATCATGGCAAGATTTGTCACTGGGATCCCCTTCTCTGCCCATAGGGGGACCCCTCCTTAGTTTTCCTCTGTTGTTAAACCAGAGACACCTTCCTGTCTACGAGGGACAGGTTTCTCAGCCATACATTCGGATGCATAGTGTCCTAATTTCTGTCATCTGAAACATCTCTTCTGGAATTTATCCACCCGCGGTCTTTTCAGAGCCTCTGTCAATCCTGCTATCAATGTCTCTACCAGATTCGTTGGAGCAGCAGGGGCTGCTACGGTAGGAGTGACTGTAGATGTCATGTTACCAGCTTGAATCGGTCCGGAAGCTATTTTATTAGCAACGGACCCTCCTTTTCCTTTCGGATACACTTTTCTATACCGTTTCTGTCGGTAGTACTTTCCAGCTACCTGGACTGAACCAATATATTCTCCATTTTCATCGGAGACATATTCGTCTTCCTCGTCAGCCTCTTGCAAGTCAACTGGGGCCAATTGGGAAGTCTCATATACTTGTGTGGGGGCACCTCCGTATTGTAGTGGAGCTGCTCGTACCAGATTTGGTCCTAAACCCACTAGCCTTTTCTTCATATCATGTCCATCTATTGATATAAAGAGGTCACTGAAAGATGTATCATCCTTCCAAGAATCCCAAACTACTTGTTTGTGATCCGGATCCCGCAATCCACTATAGAATTGTGTAAATAATTCTTGCAGATAGCAGTCATCATCATGAGCCCAATTCGGATGTGCCTTGGATAACAAGTCCTGTAGCTGCAAACCAAAGACTTTATGAGATTCTTTAGGTTTCTGAGTCCTCTCCTTAAAGCTTACCCATGGATCTTCTCTTACGATCGTACCAAATAGGTACGCAGCACATTCAACCAATTGGTCATAGGTGCCGTATACTCTGTATGCTGCTCTCCATTGGTTGAGGGCTACTTTTCCACCTTTGTTCAACCAACAGATCAAGTAAGGCAGAGCTTCTTATTTTGTCCAACCACTACAGTTGACTTCATCGACAAAAGCCTGATACCTGTCCTTCCATGGATCATTCGAATCATAGGGAGGGGGTATCCTTGCCTGTCTACGAGCCGGATTATTACATCCTCATAGTCTGTCTGCTTCTCGCATGCTCCAGTTCATGACTTCCATGCCATCTGCTCCCTTCCGGTAGCAGTGAATGCCCAAATTTTGGATACATTGGCTTCTATCAAAGATGTTTTGCATCCCTGCAGGCATGGATGTTCTCCTATTTGGTTTCCTGCCATCCACATTGGGTTGTGGAGGATTCGGTCCAAGGAATCGTCCACCATTAGGTACATTGCTCTGACTCGAGGGCGGGTTAGGCAATCTTGCACCTGCTGGTGTGCTATGTCCGGGTTGAGAAAAATACGAAGGTGGTGTAAGTAAATTTCTCACTGGTCCCGGTGCCTGTGGTTGAGCCACTGGTGTAGTGTTAATTCCACTAGCTGTATTAACATGAGTCGCTTTAGTTTTATGACTCAGATCTGGTATTGGCGGTGCCGGACCTACCACCGTATCAAGCACAGGAGCCTGGGGTGTAGGTGCACTGTTGGTGGGTCCCTTGTTCGTTCCTACTTGTATAGAGGTACTATTCAGAACACCTACTCCGCTGGATGCGGAATGATCCGTTTTTTTATAAATTCCGGAAACTACATTTTTGTCTGCCCCATCAGCAGTGAATGGGTTGTATGTGGTGGGAGTTACATCATGGGATGTATTTGCCAACATAGTAGAGACCACATTTGGATCTATAGTACCTATAGTCAGTTGTGCGGCTTCTATGTATTTGTCTAGGGTTAGTGCAGTAGTCTGCAGTTCCTGAAGCTCATTCGTGAGTTTCTGTCTATCCTCTTCCAGTTGTTTATTTTAGCTATAATGCCCATCTGGATAGTTTCATTGTCTTCAGCTTGCTTACTGCACTGAAGTTTCAATTTCTCCAATTCGCTTTGATATTGGCTTATTTCGGATTCGTAATTCGCCTTATCAAGACTTAGTTGATCATTCATATCTATATATGTCTGGATACGAGTGTGTCTATTGTCATATTCTTTATTGAATGACTTTCTCATTTCTTGAAGTTTCATTTCTTCACTTTCTAATTCTTTCATGTATTCACTCTTTCTGGTTTCGAATTCATTTCGCATACCGATTAAGTCTTCTTCTAGATGCAGCTTTTCATCGATTACTTCATCTTTCGCTTTGATCAAGGTATTCGAATTCTCGTTCAAAGTTACATAGGTTTCGTTTAACAACAGGACATCCGGTTGTTTAAATTCCTCACCTTCCGGTACCGCATATGTTACGTCGCTGTCTATGGCACTGTAGTCTAGTATCGGTAGTCCAGGTCTGGGTATACTGTATGGTAATTTTCCAAACGTAACCCTCTTTGGCATAGGTGCCGGATGTTCTGGATTAGTGCTTCCACCAACTTTGAACATCGAATTACTTAATTCGTCAACAAGTGATTGTTGACCCATCAAATTACTCTTTCTCTGTATGGATTGTTCCCTCCATACAGAGTCTGGTATGTTTTCTTCACTATCCATCTTATAGTGAGGTCCGGGATCTCTCCAGGATGCAGTGTCTACATCATGTGAGCTCGAATGGGTATGGATCAACAATGACCCATTACCATTCTCCTGGGCAGTTGATTGCCCTTCAGGGTTAGCTTCCGCGAGGCTGTCTAACCCATGAACTAGCCGTTCGGACGTTATAACGTCCGGGCTATACACCAGAATTAACTGGTCATGGCACCAATGTAATGGTTTAGTCTTACGGACTTGGTGGTTCAGGCCTTACTAATCGGGAAAGAAGGAGTAAGGCGGTGATTCAAGTGTATGCCAACGGATGGTTTATTACAGGAACACTCACGGCTACCCGGTAGATGATACAAGGGCAGCTAATGGATAAAGATATTTACATGATCAGAGGTCAGGAGGGCCTCTGACGTAGCGGCTGAGCCCCGGCCCTTATATACAGACCTAGGTGTTCGTCGTCAGATGTCCCCACAGACCCGGATCGGTGCTGCCAACTATCCGGAACCTGAGGAACATCCGCCACGCCAGACGGTACCCACCACTATGGTTTATATTAACGTACCTCTACAATATTATCAATCCTCTGTTATTATCTTAAATCCAAAATGTGTATTCTATGATATCTAGTTGTTTTTTTTAGAGTCGGTGGTTTCCGAAATGTGCAACACAAATGAAGATATTGTTTGAAATAAGCAGTCATGTTTTTAACTTTGAATGAAAGACATACATACCTCCACATGACCTTCCAGCTTTGAATAACACAACAATAAACTATTAAAAAATTCAACAGCCTTATAATATAGTCAAAGAGTATGATTTACCAAAATATAATAATATAAGCATAGTATCAAATCACATGGTAACAAATGGCCACCATAATCTAAGGAATCAGTAATTACCTTCTCTATCATTATTCCAACCATACATCTAACAATATATTCCGGTTTGCTGAAAATGCATCACGTGTTTATTACATACCATGAAACAGACAAGTCAGGTAAATGAACGAGATTGATTACTCAATTCTATTGAATAACTAGCAAGGCACATAGCTAACTTAACATTCTCACTCACAGTCTGTCCTCCTACTACCGACAAGGAGTGGGCAGGTGACAAAACTAGACGGCATATTGTTATTTGTAGTTACAAATAACAATTAGGATGTCGAAGTATTATACGAATTACTCGAATAAGTGACAGTTGTGTGAAACGGAACTGTTAGTTAAATTACTATACCATATAATATCATATTATATCTACGGTATAATTAATAAGACAAGTAATATGAATCGTATACATGTGATAATGACAGTTATATGTAACGGAACTGTCGATAAATAAATCACATAACAACATCCGTATGTGTGTTTGTAGTTATTAACACCACATTTAAATATATATATAGTCTTGAAGAAGACTGTTATAGTAACTTCACTATATAATGACATGTCATATATTATTAACATACGAATCCGTTAAGGATTCCGTGAGTAGTACGAATGGGACCATTTATACCATACACTTGAAAAGAAAAGAAAAAAATCATGGTGTAGTAATGAATATAATAATAATATATTATCACCGTGTACCTAATAACCTTTATAGCACCACATCAATATACTTATTATACAGTTTGCCTCGCAGGACAATAATGTGTGTGTTCTGGTGAAGTTTAACGGATTCTTATAATATGAATATTAATAATAATCAGAGATCCGTATCAAGAAATATCTATGTACCCGTATCATAATATGTATCTAGTGGATATGCACATACATATAATATTATAGAAAAATAGAAAAATGACATTATATACAATATACAGAAATTATAGGTGCTGCTGGAGTATTCTGCTGTAATCCTCCGGGTACTAGTAGGTAGGTGTGGTCAGCTAACCACGGGATGGACGTGCTAAAGTTTATGGTTTCCATATATAGAGTGAACACGGTAGATGAATTTGGGGCAGCTACCCACAATCCTCTAGTAGTGCTAAAGTTTATAAGTAAATCCGAATGGCGTAGAATGTAGAATAATAGTCCGGATGTGTCAACTATGTAGAAAACATAATCCTTTTTTAAGTTTAGTTGACATAAGTAGAGAATAGTCCAGTATAGGTTGATCCGGAAGTAATAGTAGTAGTTGGTATAAGTCCATTCGGGAGTATAGATGAGTTGTAGAGGTAAATCGTAAAATCCATCCTAGTAAGTGGTTAGCATGGGTAACAGCAGGAGTCTAGAACTGGTAGCCGGATACATCTCACAGCAGCAAGTCTACTATCGGATTGTTCATGGAAGAAGTTATAAATCCGAATAGACTATTCAGGGTGCAATAAGGGTTATACAGCCTGAATTATACAATAGACTGGTCATAAGAGGGACCCGGAACACATGCCATAGGTGTTCATACACTAGTGAAGAAAACATTCGCAGACCTGCAGGGTTCCGCAAAGACTATATCTGGTTATGGAGAAAAGAGAAAAAAAAAAAAAAAAATTATGGGAGAAATAACCCGTAGCATGCTTAAGCGGATTTCTTAGCATGCTTCTTCTTAAGAAGAGCTAGAGCCGACTCGGGAGTGCCGTCCCACTCCTCCAAGTCGACTCCGAATACCCTCATGAACTTAGTGTTCAGGTTGGTGTTCCGAGTTATCTCCTCTTTTACACGTTTCTCCAGCACGTGTACATCCATAGCTGCCTTTTCTTGGGCAGCTGCGGCAGCCTCCTCCTGGGCCTTCACATCACTCCGGATGAGGGTCTCGAGGCGTTGCTTTTCAGCATCCGCGACCTCCTTCATACACAACAGGGTGTCGTTTAGGAGACCCTGATGGAACTCGGTCGCTTTTTCGCGAACACACTTCTCCCAGTGAGTGTAGATGGCCTTCTGGACATCTGCCTCTCCCTGGCGAGATTTCTCAAACCAAACTTCCGCATTACCGGTTTTAATGGTAATAGCGTCTTTTGGTTTCGCAGGTGCAGCGACAGCCTTGGGAGGAGTCGAGGCGGCCTGTGGACCACTTCCGGGTTTAGGGCTTCCGGACACACCTGCCGTTGGTACACAGTAGGCAGGTGGTGCGTTTTGTTTCAATCCCATTTGCAGGTACATGTTCAACTGCTCCTGGGTAAAAGTAACTGGTGGGGCGGCTGGAGCGGATGCAGATCCGGCGGCAGCAGATGCGGTGGTCTTCTTTGGCATAAGGCGACCATCCTTTCCTACCTTCCTTTCGAGAAGTAACTTTCCCAGGCTTAGATACGGCTCCAGCGTATCCGGCAGGTTCGGGCTTCTTGAACACCGGAGTGCCCTGAGCCTGCTCTGCGGGGTGCCTAGCCAGAGGGGACCTGGAACGGTCCTCTGCTCTGACTTTCGGTTTAGTGGTGCCCTGACCATTACCGTTGCCGCCACGGTTCTGATCTCTCCTGCTCCTTTCACGAGCTCTCTTTGCATCCTTTCCAGATTCCTCGCATTTCTGCCAGAGAGACTCGTGCATGTCCAGTTTACCCTTTCCAGGAGTCAGGACTATCTTTGCTCGGAGTTTCGAATCCTTGGTCTTCAGAACTTCGCAGAGGACTTGGTCCCCCGGTCGGATCTTAGACCAAGCATCCTCGCTCAGACTGTCAAACTCTTTCATGAGTTCCTGATGAAGCTCCATGATGCGCTTCCGTGCCCCGTCCAAACCTTCTGCATGGCATTTCTTCTGGTGTCTAGCCAGATCACTACGTCGGTTGTATTGCACCTTCGTAGTACACTTCTTGCCCTTCTTACCATAACTCGGATCACAAATGTAAACCGGGTGATGGTGGAAGTGGGCCTCTACCAGATGCCGTTGAAACCGGGCTGGAGTACTCCAGGTCCGGATCATGACATCACTCGCATCCTGGCAGATAGAGAAGGGACAGGACTTTTGGTCGTCACCGTACCACTTCTCTAAAGCCCAACGCAGCTTCCTCCTCTGGGTATAAGTGTAATACCCTTCGGTGTGGTTTAGCATAAGCCACATCTTTCGATAGGCTTTGCTCGGATTGGGATCCTCGTCCGAAAGACGCATCCAATCTTCATCGTCTGACTCATCATTTTTATTGACTGAGTCCGGGCAGGCATAGAGAATCCGAGACCCAGCCTACCCAGTTAATATTCGTAGCCTTGACGTTCCACAGGGACTTGTCAGGCTTCGGGTACGTTCCGAGCTCGAAGGCTCGGTTGGCTTCATACACTGTCTCGCGGAAGTCAGCGTCTACCATAAGTCCCCTTTGGAACCACGGCCAGTCTCGAAGCCACTCGGGAGGCGTCCTGGTCAGCTGGTCGGGAACCATAACGCCCTCAACAGCTATCCTAACCTTCGGGTCCAACCTGACTGGTGTCCCGTCCGCGTAGGTCACTTGAGCCTGCAGTTCCGGGTGGACATACAGGTAGCGACCATCGTACTCTACTGGGAACGGGTCAGCCACTGCTGGCTTCCACTGGTCCTCCGCGCCGTCGACTTGTGTGGTCTCGGACTCTGTCGCTGCGGGTTCAGCACTCGCAGTCGCTCCGGATCCCTCTGGTGGGAGTGGAGATAACATCTTCTCTGGCTCATTTAGTGAAAATGAAGCCAGTTTCTCCTCGAACGAGCGATCCGTGGATTCCTCCACGTCCATCATCTCGCTCTCTTCCTGTGTAACAGGCGACAAAGCTTCCGGAAAAGCTTCTGCGGACGGAGTCAGCTTATCCGGGTCACCGGATAGCTTGGCTGCAGCTACGGATTCCTCAGCCATGACTGGGGAATCGCCCACGGGAGTAAACTACTCCTTTTTCCGGCTTTTACGGCGCCGGGGCCGACACAAGCGGAGTCTGTCTACCAGGAGACAGACTCTGGAGGAGCAGCGAGGAGTTTGCTAGCCGGTAAAATCCAAGAAGGGAGCGAGCTCGACCGTCTTGGACGTTACCGAAAAACAATATGGCGACAGGCCAGCATTCGTGACGTCATTTCCCCGTTGCGCGCGGGGTCACGAGAGGTCAGCCGAGACTGGACACTGTGACGTCATGCGGATACGCACGTGCTACAGGCTGTACATCAACAAACTGATTGTTTTTAGGTAATTATCGCTCACACCGATGACTCGTCTGGGGATTTAAGTGGAGATTATGGAAAGCTTAAGCTAATCCACCGGATTATCCGTCCACTACCCATTGGTACATCATGCGGCGGCGACAAATAAGCCTTTCGGGTCAGTTGTCATCCGTTTATCTAAATGTAAACATTACACTCGTTGTGTATACAGGTTAGGTCACTGCAGTCCTCTGGGCAATTCGGGGGCTGCGGCGAACGTATCTCCCCTTCTCGGATAGTTCTTTATCGGACCTGACAGTCTGAAGAGCTTTCTCTAGGTGCTTCTTAGCCTTAGAAACACCTTTCCTCTTCTTTTTGTCTTCACCTGCCGAGACTTTTTTAACTCCCCCACGCTTAATCGGTGTTGGCGTGGGTGTCACTGATTCGGAACACTTTTTAGGTCTACCACGACCACGCTTCACTGTAGTGTTCTTTACCTGGTCTATTATGCGATTCTGGTTCAGGATCTTTCCGGAACCTTCACCATACATTTCTGTGGAGGTCTCCCTCCCAGACCATTTCCTTAATCTAGCCACATTAGACTTATAAAGTCGACCTAGGTCAGATTTGATGATTACGGTACAGTCACTGATAACTTGTGTTATAGTAAAGGGACCATCCCAATTAGACGCTAATTTTATGTGTCTAAGTGGTTCATGTAATCTGAGAACTCTGTCTCCGGATTGGAATTTCCGATACTTTAGATCGGTATCGTATCCTACTTTCTGCCATTTGGCACTTTTCTCCAAATCAATTCGGACAGACTCATATGCCTTTTTAAATCTGTCTCTTAAGCATTCCACAAAAACTACATGGCAAGGTAGTTCCGGGTCCATCCCTACAACTCCAAATACTAAGTCAGCAGGCATTATCAGATCCTCTCCGAATACTAAAAGGTTCGGAGTACAATTTGTACTTGAATGTACCGTACTGTTATAAGCATGTGTCACAAAGTGGCATTGCTCATCCCAGTCGTCCATGTGTTCATTGATGAGTGACTTTTGCACTTGGATAAGGGTTCTATTGAACCTTTCTACCAATCCGTCGCTTTGTGGCCTATACGGGTTGGTTCTAGTCTTGCAAATAGCTAAGTATTCGCACATACCCTGCCAGAGATTTGATTCGAATTCTCTGCCTTGGTCACTGTGTAACATCAATGGTACACCGAAACTTAGTACCCAACCTTTTACAAAGGCTTCGGCACAAGTAATTGCTTTGTGGTCCGGTAGTGGAAATACTTTAGTATATTTCGTATAATAATCACAAACTACCATCATACAGGTATTATCATTAGCGGTTGTATTAAATCCACTAATAATATCTACCCCGATTCTTGCGAATCTAACTCCGAAAAGTTCTTGGGATAGGGGAAGTTTGCCCATCCCGGGTCCGGGTTTGTTTTTACAACAATCCGGACAGGTGATTACCCATCTTTGCAAGTCCCGTGTCATGCCCGGCCAATAGTATTTCTTGGAAAGTCGTGCTAACGATCGTTTCCTTTCGAAATGACCACTGGTCCGATGTCCATGACAGAAGTACATAATGTCATGCCTCATAGCATGTGGTATCACCACTTGCATGATTCTCTCACCATTATTGCATGGCTTCCAACGGTATAACACGCCTTTCCGGACTTCAAGCTCAGTCCATTGAGCAAGAAACCTTCTCATTTCTCGATTTTCCAGGGAGACCTCTGGTCTAACTGGACGTATACCCTTTGGTACCAATTGCAGTAGCTGCGCAGTTATCGAGTCAGCTTCCTGGAAATGTCGTATGTGATCCATAGACCAATCCAGTATACTGGCAACTAGGGGTACGAATGGTCTTCGAATCCCTGCTAACACTGCCCTATGAGCTCCACAATCAGTGCAATCTGGATTATCACATTTCCGAATTGGTATTCGAGACAAAGCATCAGCATTTAAATGCTTAACTCCGGGTCTATGCTGAATCTGTTGATGTTCAAGCCCATATTCGGATAAATGGGCTAGCCATCGGCCTAACATTCCTTCAGCATCTCGGAAGTTCAGTAGCCACCTTAAAGAGGAGTGATCCGTACGTAAAGTAAAGTTCGTTCCCCATAGAAAATGTTTGAACTTCTTGGTATATACGACTACTGCTAACAACTCTCTTTTGGTTGTGCAGTAATTGCGCTGAGTCTTGCTCAGTGTGTTGCTGGCAAAGGCAATCGGTACTTCTCTCCCATTTTGGACTTGCGAGAGAGCTGCACCAATGCTATCATTACTAGCATCAGTATCCAGTATGAAATGATCCGTTTCATTCGGATATTGCAATACAGGAGTACTCGTGAACAGGTCTTTTAGCTTTTGAAAAGCGGTTTCCTGTTCATGCGTCCAAGGAAATTTTTCCTTGGTACTTCCTGGAGTCCAGTTAGCTATTGCTTGTAATGGATAACTGACTCTAGAATAATTCGGAATAAATTCCCCTAATAGGAACAGAATCCTAAAAAGGACCTCACTTCTTTGGGTGTTTTAGGTCTATTCCAATTCGTAACTGATTCGATTTTTTCCGGATCAGCCTTTATCCCTTCATCACTAATGATGCGGCCCAAATAATTTATGGACTTTCTAAACATGTGGCATTTCTTAGGTTTCAATTTGAGACCATTAGAAATAATACGTTCTAGTACCATTTTTAGGTTATTAGAACACTCTTCGAATGTTTTTCCGAAAACTATGACATCGTCAAGATATACAAGACTTCTTTTCCATAATAAATCACTTAGAATTGTTTCCATCATTGCTTCAAATGTTGCCGGTGCATTGCACAATCCAAACGGCATTACGTTATATTGGAATAGTCCAATATGACTCGAAAATGCAGTTTTCTCCATATCTGAAGGGTTCATTCCCACTTGCCAATAACCTGATTGCAAGTCTAGGGTACAAAACCAACTGTTCCCTCCTAAGGAGTCAATGGTTTCGTCTATTCTCGGTAATGGATACGAATTCTTTTTCGTTATTCCATTCAACTTCCTGTAGTCTATGCAAAAGCGGATAGTACCGTCTTTCTTTGTTACCATACACACAGGACTACTCTATGGACTATTGGAAGGGACTATTACATCCTGTTCCAACATCTTGTTTATCTCATCTTCAGCTACTCTCTTTTTCGCTAAAGGTAACCGTCTATACGGTATCTTAAAGGGTGCAGCATCTCCAGTATCTATTTTATGTAATACCTTATTTGTCGTACCTAGTTTTTCACCAGGTTTGGCAAAGGCATCTCATAGAACTCTTTCCGGTGTTACGGATCTTCTAATGAAGTTTCTTCATACAACTTAAGTAAGTCTTCCGAAATTTCACCATCCCCTGTTACCTTTTGTAAGCTTAGCTTACTATCCGTTACAGTTTCCGAAAGGGTCACGTTTCCAAAAACTTGTCCCTTTTTCAAGTAGATAGTACTGTTTCCAGTATTGGAGACAGGTACTACCGACCAGGATGCATTCGCTACTATCGTGTCTACAGAATTGAATCCGATACTTGACAAAGTAACTACATCCGGTTCTATCACTGCAGGTTTATTACGCATTGCAGGGTCACTTCTTACAAGCACATCACAGGCTACTCTCGGGGGGATTCGCACAGTGTGTGCCACACTAGCCATACTGCTCACTTGTCTCAGTACACATCTAACCCTTACGGGATACGGGTATCTCACACTCAACACTCCTGTTTGAGGTTCCAACACAGCACCATACAGGGATGCGAAATCCAACCCAAGTATCCCCTCATCTGCTATATCCGCAATGGTGGCGCTCATGACATAGTCATGTATACCATCCAACTGTAGTTTCACACAAGTTCTACCATACGTTTGCAAGGTACTGCCGTCGGCCGTCTGAGCACTTCCTCCCGATTTGAGAGTATCATGTTCATCCGGTATAAGATGGTAGAACCCCTTGGAGATACAAGAGTGGCTAGCTCCCGTATCCACAAGGAATTCGGCAGATCTTCCGTTAACAGTGAGGCAAACATACCACCGCCTTCCGTTTAGAACAGAGGGCATGTCCGTGACGATCGGAACGTCATTTTTCACACCAGGAGTCGATCCACATCCTTTCAGGAATTCCAGACAAGGATGACCCGGGGGCAGGTGGGCACCACAGACCTTGGCTAATTCATAGCCGCCTGCCTCGTTACTGATATTGGGTTTCCCCTGTGCTCCCATGGCACCTGTTATATCAGCTTCCCTAACCTTCCGGGTGTCTACAACCACCTCGGTGTTAGGCGATCTTGTTACTACATGCGAACTATCATCACGGAAGGTGATATCATGGCAAGATTTGTCACTGGGATCCCCTTCTTTGCCCCTCGGGAGATCCCTTTCTAGTTTTCCTCTGTACTTATCCCAGAGACACCCTCCTGTTTACGCGGGACAGGCTTCTCAGCCATACATTCTGGAGCAAAATGCCCTAGTTTCTGGCATCTAAAACATCTCCTTTGAGATTTGTCAACTCTTGGTCTCTTCAGAGCTTCTGTTAATCCGGCTATTAACGTTTCCATCATATTAGTCGGAGCAACAGTGGCTGCTACGGTTGGTTTCGCCGTAGAGGCTACACTGCCCGGTTGAGTTGATCCGGAAGCTGTTTTACCAGCGACAGATCCTCCTCTCCCTCTCGAATGAACCTTCCTATACCGCTTTTGTCGGTAATACTTTCCAGCTATCTGGACTGAACCAATATATTCTCCGTTTTCATCGGAGATATAGTCATACTCCTCATCAGCTTCATTCGATTCAATTGGAGCTAATTGGGAAGTATCATATACCGGAGCAGGTGTACCTCCATATTGGAATGGAGCTGCTCTTACTGGACTAGGTCCAAGACCTACCAATCGTTTCTTCATGTCATGTCCATCAATTGCTATGAACAGGTCACTGAAGGAAGTGTCATCTTTCCAAGAATCCCAGACCACTTGCTTGTGATCCGGATCCCGCAATCCACTGTAGAATTGTATGAACAATTCTTGTAGATAGCAATCATCGTCATGAGCCCAATTTGGACGTGCTTTTGAAAGCAAATCCTGCAGCTCCAAACCAAAGACTTTGTGTGATTCCTTAGGTTTTTGTGTTCTCTTCTTGAAACTTACCCACGGATCTTCTCTAACGATTGATCCAAATAGGTATGCGGCACATTCTACCAATTGGTCATAGGTACCGTATAATCCGTAAGCTGCTCTCCATTGGTTGAGAGCTACTTTTCCGCCTTTATTTAACCAACAGATCAAATATGGCAGAGCTGCTTCTTTTGTCCAGCCACTACAATTGACTTCGTCGACAAAAGCTTGATACCTGTCCTTCCATGGATCATTAGAATCATATGGAGGGGGTATCCGTGCCTGCCTACGTGCCAGATTATTACATCCGTGTAGTCTATCCGCTTCTCGGATGCTCCAGTTCATGACTTCCATGCCGTCTGCTCCCTTCCGGTAGCAGTCAATGCCAAGGTTTTGGATACATTGGCTCCTATCAAAGATGGTTTGCATCCCTGCAGGCATAGAAGTTCTCCTATTTGGTTTCTTTCCATCTCCTCCTGATCCTGATCCTCCGGATCCGGATCCTCCTGGGCCGCCTGGAGGATTTCCTCCTGGTGGACCATTATTATTATAGCTTCCAGAAGAACCGCCTGAGCATCCACCATTGTAACCGGCGTTTCCAGAAGACGCATATCTAGGGTAAGAATTATTTTGATTCCATCCCTGGTTATAGCTATTACCATTTTGGTAATTACCATTTCCTGATGGATTATAATTATTTCTATATCCATAGGAAGATATTCTTGGTTGATACGTACCGCCATTAGCATTGATTTGTGGCGGGTTTGGTCTTGGGAAATGTCCATCGGTAGGACCATTACCAGAACCCGGAGGTGGATTCGGTAATCTTGGCACTGCTGGTGTACTGTGGCCGGGTTGGGGGAAATATGAAGGTGGTGTCAACATATGCCTCATTGGTCCGGGTGCTCTTGGTTGTGCCACGGGTGTAATATTATTAGTCCCAGTAGCACCATCGTGAGTCGCTTTAATTTTGTGACTCAAATCTGGTATGGGTGGTGCCGGACCTATCGTATCCAGCATCGGGGTTGCTGGTTTAGGTGCGGTTCCATTTACTGCGGTATTATCCGGTTTCTTGTAGATTCCGGATACTACATTCTTGTCAGCCCCATCATCAACGAATGGGCTGTATCTAATTGGGGTTGCATCTTTCGATGTCTTTCCCAACATTGTAGATAGCACAGCTGGATCAATATTGCCTATAGTTAACTGGGCTGCTTCTACATATTTATCTAGAGTTATTGCAGTATTCTGCAATTCCTGAAGCTCATTTGTGAGTTTCTGTCTATCTTCCTCCAGTTGTTTGTTGTAAGCTATAATACCTACCCGGATGGTTTCATTGTCTTCAGCTTGTTTACTACACTGAAGTTTCAATTTATCCAACTCGTCCTGATAATGGCGAATTTCGGATTCGAATTTTGCCTTATCAAGGTTTAAGGTTGTTTGTATCTATGTATGTTTGGATACGAATGTGCCTATTATCATATTCCTTGTTGAATGATTCTCTCATGGAATGAAGTTTTAATTCTTCATTCTCGAGTTCTTTCATGTACTCACTCCTTCTGGCTTCGAATTCCTTTCGCATGCCAGTTAGGTCTTCTTCCAACTGAAGTTTTTCATGGAATACTTCGTCTTTAGCTTTGACCAAGGTATTTAGGTTCTCATTCAAAGTTACATAAGTTTCATTCAACAACATGACATCCGGTCGTTTGAATTCCTCACCTTCCGGTACCGCATAGGTTAAGTCGCCATCTATAGCGCTGTAATCTAATATTGGTAATTCGGGCCTGGGTAATCTATAAGGTAGTTCTCCGAAGGTTACCCTTTTTGGCATTGGTGCCGGATGTTCTGGGTTAGTACTACCACCAACTTCGAACATCGAATTACTTAACTCGTCAACAAGTGATTGTTGGCCTATTAAGTTACTCTGTCTCTGTATAGACTGTTCGTGTCGTACAGAGTCTGGCAGATTCTCCTCACTATCATTATAGTGGGGTCCGGGATCTCTCCAAGATGCAGATTCCGCATCTTGTGAGTTTGAATGGGTTTGGAGCATTAATGATCCATTTCCATTCTCTTGGGCAACCGATTGCCCTGCTGGGTTAGCTTCCCTGAGGGTGTCTAACCCATGTACTAGCCGTTCGGACGTTATAACGTCCGGGCTATACACCAGAATTAACTGGTCACGGCACCAGTGTAAGGGTTTGTGGCCTTACGGACCTGAGGGGTTCGGGTCTTACGATTCGAAAAGAAAGAGTAAGACAGTATTCCAAGTGTATGCCAACGGTTAGTTTTATTTCTTATTGTACACTCACGGCTGCCGGATGATGTCAGAGAGGCAGCTAATATCAAGGAATAATGGTTCACATGGTGTGGAGGCCAGAAGGGCCTCTGACGTAGCGGCTGAGCCCTGGGCTTTATATACGGACCCAGGTGTTCGTCGTCAGATGTCCTCACAGACCCAGATCAGTGCTGCCACCTATCCGGAACCTGAGGAACGTCCGACGACTCGACCCGCCACGTCAGACGGTACCCAACTCCTATGGTTTAATAACGTGTACCTCTACAAGTGTTAGCTTTGTAACACTAAAGCCCCCCCCCCACCGGTGGTGGTACCTGTCCCTCTCCACAGGTGGCAGCACAGCTTGGGGAACTAGATTTACCCCCGATTTGCCAGATTTACCAACACCCTATGTCTCACTACTTTACACATAACGGTCACTGCAAGCTAGCACACATATCTAAATTCGCTCTCTAAGTAACAGTCCTGTGCCTGTAAAGTAAACAGTCCGTTGATCTCTCAGACATATATGTACAGATCACTGTAAGTGTATCTGTGAAAGCTCAGACCTGGCCATTTATATAGTTGTAGATATGTGCATCTGAGAACAAGAGCCAGTGCTGCCACCTGCCCTCAACCAGGAGTACTATACACATGAGTCTCTACCACTGGGTAGGTTAGTTGTCAGCCAATTTGCTGTATGCAGCATGTTCCCAGTGTGCCCTGTTCGTCTTTACCTGCAATTTAAAAAGAATAAAATAGATTAATGGCATATTCTGATTGCACATTTGGTGAACTTTATATATTTTTTTGTACTTACAACTTCCTGTGCAGCACCATGTATTTATAGTGAACCACTTTTTTTTTTTTTTATTAATATTACAGATTTTATCTAATATATGAACTTGCAAAATTGCCTAATATGTACTAGTTCATATTGAGTATATGTATTGAGAATTTTGGCAAAGCTACCAATACATCATAAATCTAAAGATCAACAGTCCATCAATGCAGAATGTCCTCATGGCACAGAACATTGCCATGCCGAGTAGCTCACACAGGTTATGTTCAATCATCACGTTGACCCTACAAATTGATTTAATTCACTGGACCTGGCAATTAGTGTGAGAATTAGATAAGATACACAGATTAACTCCTATCAAGAGACAGGTTTTTGGTGCCTTATAATGACCAAAGGGCACGGTGCCCTAATGCATCAGAGGCCAGCGAAAAGACACCATGTCTGTAAACACATCTCAGGACAGCAACGTTTTGGATACAGTTTAAAAATTGTCATCACTATAATCCTCATGACAAGGCACGAAGGGTCTGAGAGAAGGCTGTCAAAGCAGATCCATAATTTGTATGAGGTGCACCTTGTGTATGAGGTGCACTCGGTGTATAAGGTCTACCCTGTGTATAAGGTGTACTCTGTGTATAAGCTATATCCTGTGTATAAGGTGTACCCTGTAAATAAGGTGCACTCTGTGTATAAGGTGTACCCTGTGTATAAGGTGTACCCTGTGTATAAGCTATATCCTGTGTATAAGGTGTACCCTGTGTATAAGGTGCACTCTGTGTATAAGGTGAACCCTGTGTATGAGGTGTACCCTGTGTATAAGGTGCACACTGTGTATAAGGTGCACCCTGTGTATAAGGTACACACTGTGTATAAGGTGCACCCTATGTATAAGGGACACCCTGTGTATAAGGTGCACCCTGTGTATAAGGTGCACCCTATGTATAAGGCACACCCTGTGTATAAGGTGTTCCCTGTGTATAAGGTGCACCCTGTGTATAAGGTGAACCTTGTGTATAAGGTGTACCCTGTGTATAAGGTGTACCCTGTGTATGAGGTGCACTCTGTGTATAAGGTGCACCCTGTGTATAAGGTGCACCCTGTGTATAAGGTACACCCTGTGTATAAGGCACACCCTGTGTATAAGGTGCACCCTGTGTATAAGGTGTACCCTGTGTATAAGGTACACCCTGTGTATGAGGTGCACTCTGTGTATAAGGTGCACCCTGTGTATAAGGTGCACCCTGTGTATAAGGTACACCCTGTGTATAAGGCACACCCTGTGTATGAGGTGCACCCTGTGTATAAGGTGTACCCTGTGTATAAGGTGTACCCTGTGTATGAGGTGCACTCTGTGTATAAGGTGCACCCTGTGTATAAGGTGCACCCTGTGTATAAGGTACACCCTGTGTTTATAGGTGCACCCTGTGTATAAAGTGCACACTGTGTATAAAGTGCACCCTGTGTATGAGGTGCACCCTGTGTATAAGGTGCACCCAGTGTATAAGGTACACCCTGTGTATTAGGTGCATCCAGTGTATAAGGTACACCCTGTGGATAAGGTGCACCCTGTGTATGAGGTGCACCCTGTGTATAAGGTGTACCCTGTATATAAGGTGCACCCTGTGTATAAGGTACACCCTGTGTATTAGGTGCATCCAGTGTATAAGGTACACCCTGTGTTTATAGGTGCACCCTGTGTATAAAGTGCAAACTGTGTATAAGGTGCACCCTGTGTACAAGGTGTACCCTGTATATAAGGTGCACCCTGTGTATAATGTGTACCCTGTGTATAAGGTGCACCCTGTGTGTAAGATGCACCCTGTGTATAAGGCGCACCCCATGTGCAAAGTGCACGCTGTGCATTAGGTGTATCCTGTGTATAAGATGCACCCTGTGTATAGGGTGTACCCTGTGTAAAAGGTGCACCTGAGTATAAGGTGCACCCAGTGTATAAGGTGCACCCTGTGTATAAGGTGCACCCTGTGTATAATGTACACCATGTGTGTAAGGTACACCCTGTGTATAAGGTTAACCCTGTGTTTGAGGGGCACTCTGTGTATAATGTGTACCCTGATTATAAGGTGCAACCTGTGTATAAGGTGCATCCAGTGTATAAGGTGCACCCTAGGTATAAGGTACACCCTTTGTATAAGGTGCACCCTTGGTATAAGTTGCACCCGGTGTATAAGGTGCACCCTGTGTATAAGGTGTACCTTGTGTATAAGACACACTCTGTGTATAAGGTGTACCCTGTATATAAGGTGCACCCTGTGTATAAGGTGCACGCTGTGTATAAGGTACACCCTGTGTATACATAAGGTGCACACTGTGTATAAGGTCCACACTGTGCATAAGGTGCACCCTGTGTATAACTTGCACCCTGTGTATAAGGTGCACCCTGTGTATAACTTGCACCCTGTCTATAAGGTGCACCCTGTGTATAAGGTGTACCCTGTGTATAACTTGCACCCTGTGTATAAGGTGCACCCTGTGTATAAGGTGCGCCCTGTGTATAAGGTGCACCTTGTGTATAACTTGCAGCCTGTGTATAAGGTGCACCCTGTGTATAACTTGCACCCTGTGTATAAGGTGCACCCTGTGTATAAGGTGCACCCTGTGTATAAGGTGCACCCTGTGTATAACTTGCACCCTGTGTATAACTTGCACCCTGTGTATAAGGTGCACCCTGTGTATAAGGTGCACTCTGTGTATAAGGTGCAGTCCGTGTATAAGCTGCACTGTGTATAAGGTGCAGTCTGTGTATAAGGTGTACCCTGTGTATAAGCTGCACCCTGTGTATAAGGTGCACTCTGTGTATAAGGTGTACCCTGTGTATAAGCTATATCCTGTGTATAAGGTTCACTCTGTGTATAAGGTGCACCCTGTGTACAGGAGTACTGAAGATACAATTAAGCAATAATAACCTTAAACTTTGAACTTGAAGTATATGTGATGACAAATACCATCATTACTATAGGAAGGAGGGTGGGATGCAAAGGAGAGGCAGGGGAGAGGGACAGACAGAGAGAGGGAGGGAGGGACGGACAGACAGAGAGAGGGAGGGCGGTTGGGAGGAACAGAGGGATGGAGCGACAGAGGGAGGGAGGGTGGGAGCGAGAGGGTGGAGTTGATGGTAGGTCTTGTAGATTTGTCCCCTACAGCGTTTTAAACCATCTTTGTTGTGAGTAGTCATGTCTTAGGTAAGTACGTATACAGTCAGGATCTTTAATCCACTTGAACATTTACTACACTTAGCCCGAATATAAGGTGCACCCAGACTTTACGGATCTGCTAGAACACTTTACAATGAAATAACTTTTCTTCTCATCAATGGATTTCCAAAGTTTGAGGTGTACCCTGTGTAAAAGATGCACCCTGAGTATAAGGTGCACCCAGTGTATAAGGTGCACCCTGAGTATAAGGTGTACCCTGTGTATAAGGTGCACCCTGTGTATAATGTACACCCTGTGTGTAAGGTACACCCTGTGTATAAGGTTAACCCTGTGTTTGAGGGGCACTCTGTGTATAACGTGCACCCCGATTATAAGGTGCAACCTGTGTATAAGGTGCATCCAGTGTATAAGGTGCACCCTAGGTATAAGGTACACCCTTTGTATAAGGTGCACCCTTGGTATAAGTTGCACCCGGTGTATAAGGTGCACCCTGTGTATAAGGTGTACCTTGTGTATAAGACACACTCTGTGTATAAGGTGTACCCTTTGTATAAGGTGCACCCTGTGTATAAGGTGCACCCTGTGTATAAGGTACACCCTGTGTATACATAAGGTGCACACTGTGTATAACTTGCACCCTGTATAAGGTGCACCCTGTGTATAACTTGCACCCTGTGTATAAGGTGTACCCTGTGTATAACTTGCATCCTGTGTATAAGGTGTACCCTATGTATAAGGTGCACCTTGTGTATAAGGCACACCCTGTCTATAAGGTGCACCCTGTGTATAAGGTGCACCCTGTGTATAACTTGCACCCTGTGTATAACTTGCATCCTGTGTATAAGGTGCACCCTGTGTATAACTTGCACCATGTTTATAAGGTGCACCCTGTGTATTAGGCGCACCCTGTGTATAAGGTGCACCCTGTGTATAAGGTGCACCCTGTGTATAACTTGCACCCTGTCTATAAGGTGCACCCTGTGTATAAGGTGTAACCTGTGTATAAGGTGCACCCTGTGTATAAGGTTTACTTTGTGTATAAGGTGTACCCTGTGTATAAGTTGCACGCTGTGTATAAGGTGCACCCTGTGTATTAGGTGCACTCTGTGTATCAGGTGCACTCTGTGTATAAGGTGCACCCTGTGTATAACTTGCACCCTGTATAAGGTGCACCCTGTGTATAACTTGCACCCTGTGTATAAGGTGTACCCTGTGTATAAGGTGCACCCTGTGTATAAGGTTCACTCTGTGTATAAGGTGCACCCTGTGTACAGGAGTACTGAAGATACAATTAAGCAAGAATAACCTTAAACTTTGAACTTGAAGTATATGTGATGACAAATACCATCATTACTATAGGAAGGAGGGTGGGATGCAAAGGGGAGGCAGGGGAGAGGGACAGACAGAGAGAGGGAGGGAGGGACGGACAGACAGAGAGAGGGAGGGCAGTTGGGAGGAACAGAGGGATGGAGCGACAAAGTGAGGGAGGGTGGGAGCGAGAGGGAGGAGTTGATGGTAGGTCTTGTAGATTTGTCCCCTACAGCGTTTTAAACCGTCTTTGTTGTGAGTAGTCATATCGTAGGTAAGTACAGTCAGGATCTTTAATCCACCTGAACATTTACTACACTTAGCCCGAATATAAGGTGCACCCAGACTTTACGGATCTGCTAGAACACTTTACAATGAAATAACTATTCTTCTCATCAATGGATTTCCAAAGTTTGAAAAGATATGGGTAGCTAAGATGCCTTCCAAAGGTCTAGAACCACTTTGAATTTATGGAATGGCTTGCCTAATGTGTACTAGTTCATATTGAGTATATGTATTGAGAATTTTGGCAAAGCTACCAATACATCATAAATCTAAAGATCAACAGTCCATCAATGCAGAATGTCCTCATGGCACAGAACATTGCCATGCCGAGTAGCTCACACAGGTTATGTTCAATCATCACGTTGACCCTACAAATTGATTTAATTCACTGGACCTGGCAATTAGTGTGAGAATTAGATAAGAGACACAGATTAACTCCTATCAAGAGACAGGTTTTTGGTGCCTTATAATGACCAAAGGGCACGGTGCCCTAATGCATCAGAGGCCAGCGAAAAGACACCATGTCTGTAAACACATCTCAGAACAGCAACGTTTTGGATACGGTTTAAAAATTGTCATCACTATAATCCTCATGACAAGGCACGAAGGGTCTGCGAGAAGGCTGTCAAAGCAGATCCATAATTTGTATGAGGTGCTCCTTGTGTATGAGGTGCACTCGGTGTATAAGGTCTACCCTGTGTATAAGGTGTACTCTGTGTATAAGCTATATCCTGTGTATAAGGTGTACCCTGTGTATAAGGTGCACTCTGTGTATAAGGTGTTCCCTGTGTATAAGGTGTACCCTGTGTATAAGCTATATCCTGTGTATAAGGTTCACTCTGTGTATAAGGTGGACCCTGTGTACAGGAGTACTGAAGATACAATTAAGCAATAATAACCTTAAACTTTGAACTTGAAGTATATGTGATGACAAATACCATCATTACTATAGGAAGGAGGGTGGGATGCAAAGGGGAGGCAGGGGAGAGGGACAGACAGAGAGAGGGAGGGAGGGACGGACAGACAGAGAGAGGGAGGGTGGTTGGGAGGAACAGAGGAATGGAGCGACAGAGGGAGGGAGGGTGGGAGCGAGAGGGACGAGTTGATGGTAGGTCTTGTAGATTTGTCCCCTACAGCGTTTTAAACCATCTTTGTTGTGAGTAGTCATATCTTAGGTAAGTACAGTCAGGATCTTTAATCTACCTGAACATTTACTACACTTACCCCATATATAAGGTGCACCCAGACTTTACGGATCTGCTAGAACACTTTACAATGAAATAACTTTTCTTCTCATCAATGGATTTCCAAAGTTTAAAAAAAAAGGGTAGCTAAGATGCCTTCCAAAGGTCTAGAACCACTTTGAATTTATGGAATGGCTTGGGAAAATTTTACTCTCAGCTTTTCCTCGTCCTATTAGGCCAATCAGGGCCTTATCTTCGCGTGTTAGGCGCACCTTATACAGGAGATATTACAGTACTTATTTGCCCCCACATACAAAGATACAAAGTAGGCCTTCATTAGTATGTAGGCATATTATGGGAGGGGTTCAACCTCTAAGATGGCCTGGTTTTACGGTATCTGTAACTGCCCTGTCAGCACATCCTACACAGCCCAGTACAGGACGTATTGATTAACTCATTGAGCAGATCCCTACAGCTCACTGTCTGCTCGCACTAACTCATAAACATGGTAAAGTTTGTGTTATCATAGCTGGCAGTATATAGTCAATACAGGACTAGGTGGCCTTACATGAACTTTAGTTGAACAAGGACTAGAGGGCAGTACATGGATTATAGTCTAACCAGGACTAGGTGGCAGTACATGGATTATAGGCCATACAGGACTAGGTGGCAGTACATGTATTATAGTCTATACAGGACTAGGTGGCAGAACATGGATTATAGTCTATACAGGACTAGGTGGCAGTACATGGATTATAGTCTATACAGGACTAGGTGGCAGTACATGGATTATAGTCAATACAGGACTAGGTAGCAGTGCATGGATTATAGTCAATACAAGACTAGGTAGCAGTATATGGATTATAGTCTATACAGGACTAGGTGCAGAACATGGATTATAGTCTATACAGGACAAGGTGGCAGTACATGGATTATAATCTATACAGGACAAGGTGGCAGTACATGGATTATAGTCTATACAGGACAAGGTGGCAGTACATGCACTATAGTCTATACAGGACTAGGTAGCAGAACATGGATTATAGTCTATACAGGACTAGGTGACAGAACATGGATTATAGTCTATATAGGACTAGGTGGCAGTACATGGATTATAGTTAATACAGGACTAGGTGGCAGTCCATGGATTACAGTCTATATGGACTAGGTGGCAGAACATGGATTATAGTCTATACAGGACTAGTTGGCAGTACATGGATTATAGTCTAACCAGGACTAGGTGGCAGTACATGGGTTATAGGCCATACAGGACTAGGTGGCAGTACATGGATTATAGTCCATACAGGACTAGGTGGCAGTACATGGATTATAGTCTATACAGGACTAGGTGGCAGTACATGGATTATAGTATTTACAGGACTAGGTGGCAGTACATGGATTATATTCTATACAGGACTAGGTGGCAGTACATGGATTATAGTCTATACAGGACTATGTGGCAGTACATGGACTATAGTCTAACCAGGACTAGGTGGCAGTACATGGATTATAGGCTATACTGGACTAGGTGGCAGTACATGGATTATATTCTATACAGGACTAGGTGGCAGAACATGGGTTATAGTCTATACAGGACTAGGTGGCATTACATGGACTATAGTCTATACAGGACTAGGTGGCAGCACATGGGTTATAGTCTATCCATGACTAGGTACATGTTATATTCATTGGTTATTGAATATATAGCGGCAGCTCACACCAACTTACTAAGATAGTGTATTATGTCTAGTTCTAGGTGGCATCAAACAGGATATAGTCAATCTGAGGTCTGAGTTGCACAGGCTGTAGCCTTCTAATACCTCTTAACTAGACCTTTCTAATACCCCTTAACTAGGCCTCCTCTTATCCAAACTGTGGAACAAGGAAGCTGTGAATAGTTACAGTGCTTAATCGTCCAGTGCAGCGGTAAAGAGGATGTGTAAAATATATGTAGTTTACCCTTTACTGTTGGCATGTGGGGGTAGACGTTGCCATTAGGAAAAGGAGGATTGTTTCCAGTTACCTGACCGACCCTAGCAAAACAGGGCCAATTCTTTTCTTTCTTTTTTTAGCGCCTCCCACGCCGCGTAGCGGTGGTACCGCGAAGCGGTACGGGAGTGCGCTATGATGATTGCATTTGCCCCATGTGATGAGGTCTCACAATACAAAATAACAGTGGGAGGCATTTTTTTACGCGGTCACAACGGCATTTCTTGTTTGACAGGACTATAGTCACAATACCAATAGAGGTACGAGAATGGCAGACCACTTTTTAGAAAGATCTCTATCCACTGATTAAGCCGATATGACCAGCCTCAGCTAGACAGTACACTGTCACCCCCATCCCGCTAGGTCGGAATATGTAGAGTACTATTGGGGATTATACCACGATTTCGGAACTTCCGGTGGGTTTATATGCAGTTTAGCCGTGCATTATTCTGCATATACCACACTTGTGCATTTTTGAAATTTTTGGTATATACTTTTTCGAGGTCAAGTTGGACTTAGAATATTTTTGGAGACGCTGGCGGACATAGAAATTTGGTCTCGCCATTGTTTCAATGTGAAAAATCGTCCCAACTCGTATGAGGATTGAACCCCGGCCGCAGTGGTGGTAGGCGAAGGCCTTAGCCATAGCGCCACACTGAACGGTGATGAAACACAGTGCCAAAATAAATAAATTCTAACCTGAGGTCCTAGTGGTACGTTTCCATTCAGTTTTCGTATTGATTCCAAGCTTGTCATGTTATAATATTAAAATCCCAAGAAGTATTCAATCCATAGACGAGGAATGCGTGCTAATTTTCTCCATTTTCTTCGATATAAATAAGAATCCATTGATTTTCCCAACGTACGCGAGTCGCGGCCCGGTTCGCTCTGTGCGAAGCCATTGTTTTTGTTCCTTGCCGGGAGAGGTACCGCTGTGTATACAGTCACTTTTCGTATTGATTCCAAGCTTGTCATGTTATAATATTAAAATCCCAAGAAGTATTCAATCCATAGAAGAGGAATGCGTGCTAATTTTCTCCATTTTCTTCGATATAAATAAGAATCCATTGATTTTCCCAACGTACACGAGTCGCGGTCCGGCCATTCCCACCCGCCTCCTTGTCCGGCGAAAGTGTGTCAGTGGCCCGGATGTAGATATAGGTCAACTGCTCGTTGTACGAGAAAGACGCCGAAAATTTCGGACCGGTTTGGAAAATCAATGGATTCTCCTTTATTTTGAATATATTGGACATAATACGTATGGAGGGATCATCTAGACTATCTAAGGATGTGTATGTTTTAATTTGAAGACTCGTCATGGCTGGATTCCATACGAAAAGTGAGTGTAAACACGGCGGTACCTCTCCCGGCCAGAACAAAAACAATGGCTTCGCGCAGAGCGGACACGGGCCGTATCGCTTGCACTTACAAAATATCTTCTCCTGGCTGTATTCTGTGGAAATCAGGTAAGAAATTGATACAAAATGGAGGAAATGGTGGTATAAACCTATTAGGTGATGCATATCGGGGCCCCACGGGCTGTATATGCTGTATATACCCTCGCCGCTCCGCGGCTCAGGTATATACAGCATATACAGCCCTAGGGCCCCGATATGCATCATCTATTAGCTTAGTACCATGGACAATCTGGACAGGTGCAATCACATCCCTAATGCCTGTACCCACTAGATGGCCTCATGATCAGGGATCCGGGAACATGTCTGCCCCCGTGAGCTAACCCCAAGGGCCACTATATTGGACAGGAGGAAGACACCTCTCCCATACCCCCCCCCCTAAAAAAAAAAATAAAAAAAAAAGAAAAGAATCCGACCTACCGAACCTAGCAATGCAACTCATGTAACTGGAAACACACCTTTTTTTTGGCCTTAAGAATCTTTATATATACTTCATTCAGAGAATTTTGATGTAAAGTGACTATTACGGCAATCTCTGTACTACTGCTGCTATCAGACACACTATAGCAGTGCTCCAAATTCTGACCTGCTGCTGCTGCTGCTGCTGCTGTTACTGCTGGTGTGTCCAGGTGGTGTGGAGGAGAGGCAGGTGGCTCCCCCCAACTACACCATTAATTACTGCCTACCTTGATCTAGACCTACAACACCATAGGCACATTATCCTACAACTGGACATCCCAAACTGTAGTGAGATTCAATAACTAAGACAGTTCTACCAAATCCTATACAATATGCTGACATAATCATCTGTTACTGAGAGTGGTTCTCTACACACTACCTTCCAGTGGTTGCCAAACCAGGTGGTTACGGCATAACATGCTACAACTGGATAGCCTCAGACCATAGTAAGACTACATATAAGGGTTCCAATAGTGCCCTACATGAGTGCCTGCAGAACTATGACAGCTCTTCTAAATCCTATACAATGCTGACACAATCCTACAGCTGGACAGCCTCAGACCCTAGTGAGATTCAGTGTGAGGGTGCCACTAGTGCCCTACATTAGTTCCAGCAGGGCTATGACGGCTCTACCAAATCCTATATATAATCCTGACAACATGCTTCAATTGGACAGCCTCAGTTTCTATCAAAACTCACTATAATTGTGTCAACAGCACCTAATTCATTATACTACTGCTATGTATTTCTGCGTTTGTCATTCAGGTCTATGCTGCACAGCTATATGGTGTTTGGGAGATTGTAGTCGCAGTAAGCGAGAGTAGCATCTTTTGCAGGTCCTGTAATATTCCTAATAAAAACATGGGGTTCAAATTGTGGTGAGATTCACAATGTGCTGCACAGGGTAGATGCATAGTGATGTGCCTTGGTATCTGTAGTGCTTAAGTAGGTGCACTTTATTGCATAGGACATTTCTCTGGCAGGAATCTCAGGGGCCCGATGGACTCAAAATGGGCCCCATAGGCTCCATGTAGCCACTATGCTGCCGTTAATAGGGATGTTATACTATGGCACAGATGAGAACCACTTCACTAAGATGGATGCTGGTACCAGTCGTTATTGATCGTCACTTTCATTGAAACAGGCCCCAGACTACATGTCTGGTACCTCTCAGTGTGGTGCCAAGGTAACCAGGGGGTACTGCTGCTGCTGCTCCAGCACCACTCCTACCAGCACCACTCCTATACCACCAGCACCACTCACTACCAGCACCACTCCTATACCACCAGCACCACTCACTACCAAGTAGGACTATTGGTGGCACCACCCCTCCCATCGCTACTACTACCACCACCAGCAGTGCACACAGAGCAGACACCTGGGAGACAGGCAACAGGTGATGTCCTGTACACACAGGTAAGAACCACACCTGTAATTTATTAACACCTTTAGCCTTATAGTTAACACCTGTACAGAGCCTGTCATCCACATTGTGAGATGCTGGTGTGATAGTGAGGGTTTAAGGTAGGGGGCTAGTTCAGTAGGGTGGGGGGATAGTTGTTTGTCTCTTCACTTGTTAAATAGCCACCAGATGGGCTTTTCTACTAGAGAGCACTCACCAATTTTATTGGCACGTTTCATAGGTGGTCGAGGCAATATGTGTATATGAACACCCTATGTGACTTTATTGGTGGTCGAGGCGATATGTGTATATGAACACCCTATGTGACTTTATTGGTGGTCGAGGCAATATGTGTATATGAACACCCTATGTGACTTTATTGGTGGTCGAGGCGATATGTGTATATGAACACCCTATGTGACTTTATTGGTGGTCGAGGCGATATGTGTATATGAATACCCTATGTGACTTTATTGGTGGTTGAGGCGATATGTGTATATGAACACCCTATGTGACTTTATTGGTGACATGCTCGACTGGGAGTAATAGTTTGTTAGGGTGGAAGGATTGGGATTTGGCTGTTCAGAAGAGCATTTCTCAAGATATCATGTCTATACTCCTTCAAATCATATTGGGATCAATCACTCTAATGCCCATGTTACAGCCCAGTAGTGGTCACTAATGATTGCATTGGTATGACCTTGATGGTTTTCCCTCCAGAGTGTGCTTAGGAAATATCACCTGTATACTATCTCTTATTTAATAGTTTAATTTATGTTCAAATTCAGAAGATTCTGGGTCATTTCTGGTTTGAAATATGTGAAAAAAGAATATGACTGTGGATCAACACAGTAAAAGCTATGCCCACAAGGGGGTGTATGGGCATACCTTTTACTGTGTCGATCCATGCGCTTATTAGGGTGTATATATGCTAATTACGTCAAATAACATATTGCCTTTTTGACTAGAGAACACTCACTTGTCAGGAAGGCATTTTTTCAAGATGGTATGACTAGACCCCCTTCAAGTCATAGTGAGAGTCGCAGTTAAAATAGCATTACAGCCCTGCACCTTGTGGTCGCTAATAAGTATACCAGTACGACCAAACCCAATGTAATTACTGCCTTTAGTGTTGATCATACAGAGTAGTCGTAGTGTGTTACCTACATTCACCCACTCTGATATTGAGGGTTTCAAGTCAAACTAGGTGTCTAGTTGTACTCTCCTGCCCTCCTGGTCGCCTTGTCTCAAGTGCTGGTTTGACTGTGTCGATCGGTTCTATTTTCTGCTCATCCTACCAATTTTATATACCAATCAGGAGGGCATTTCTCAAGATGGTACGACTAAACACAACCAGTACGACGTAAAACCCTCAATATCAGAGTGGGTGATCGTAGGTAACACACTACGACTACTCTGTACAATCAGCACTTAAGGCAGTAATTACATAGGGTTTGGTAGGGCAGTCGTACCAGTGCAATGATTAGCGACCACTCGATGCAGGGCTGTAATAGTATTTAACTGTGGGATCTCACTATAACTTGAAGGGGGTCTAGTGTTACCATCTTGAGAAATGCCTTCCTGACAGATATTTATATACTAAATAAATACTGATTTTTATATAGTAAATGTTTGGGGAAAAATCGTCCAATTAGCCAAAAAAGCACCCGGCCAATGAAGCACTGGAACGAGCCCTTAACAGGTAAAGGATTCATCTGTAACCAAACACTGTCACAGACCTTACCAGGAGGGTAATTCAAAATTCGAAATGGTGCTATATTTTACCACTGATTTAAATCAACCTCCAGGACTGATAATCATAGCTTTGTAGGGTGAGTGGATCGGATGCACTCTTTTACCAACCATGGGATTGGTGTGTAAGGCAAGAACTTTTTTTTTTTTTTTTTTTTTTACAATTAACACATTAACAATGGTACAGAATGATCAGGTAGACATTGAACACCTAGACCAGAAGTGAATAGAGTGAAGGACTCACTTTTAGTGCTGGTTCTACTACAACGGTCTGTCCATTTTCTGCTTTACGGCCAATTATTATATAGGGAGGACTGCCGTTGAAGACTTAAATCAGTAATTAGAGCTGTGATCTGGGGTTTGGCCTCATTTTGACTGGATTACATCACAGGGCAGTAGACAATTGGTTCTGTCCACTCTACACCCCAGGACCTGGCTGTTCACTGGTAAATGTGCTATATAGGGAGTAGTATTGAAAAGTACCAAGGACAACCTGGAGGCCATTTCTTAATGTACTATGACTACACACATGCACTACGATTTTACACTGACAAGAATAAGCCAGGCTATCATAGGTAAGGCCCTACGACTGCTCTGTACGATCAGCAGCTATGCAGTAATTACATAAGGTTTGGTAGAGCAGTTGTACTGGTGCAGGTATTAGTACACTGCAAAAATGGTGTTTAGATTTTAAACATGTTTAGGTCTAAACATGTTCAAAATCTAAACATATAGGTCAGTTAGGTGTCTCATCAATTACACATTTAGGAAATAAACACTTTTATTATAACTACATAAACATTTTTGCTAAACATGTTTAGATGTTTAGAGTTTAAACAGCTGGAAAATAGGTGTTTAGATTTAAACATCAATATGTTTAGATGCTTGGATTTCAAATCCACACCAGGTAGCAGCACTACCTTTGAATGGACTATCTGTACACAATTATAATCAATTGTTGTAACAAATGTCCCCAAATCCCATGTTTATTGTCGTTTCTTTTTATTGAATGTCATGAGAATAGGAACAGCAATAGAAAATTGACTAGATTCTCCTTACGCCAGCATCATTGCCATAAAATAGTCAATATGCTCCATGACTTACACCTATTTCATGTTATTTTGGAATGGATAAAGCAATGTCCTTGCTGCCAAGCTGCTGTACTTTCTGGATACTCTCATTGTATGTACATACATGTGTATACGTGTAGCTGTGGCTGACATCTTTGGAGCCTTTGTCATGTAGATAAATACCTGCTGATGTCCCCTCAGTAAATGAGAAAGGAAACAAAAGATATTTCTTTATTTTTTCAATGCATACATGTCTGCAAATCCTAACCCTAACTCATCACATAGACATCTAAACACAAAAATTCATAAACATCTAAACAAAAAAATTTCATAGGTATCTTAACACAAATTTTAAACCTAAACACCTACATTTCTAAATACCTGAGCTAACCACATTGTTTGGCTAAACATGTTTAGGACATCAATGTGATTACAAAAACGTTGCAAGAATATGTTTAGAATTGTGTTTAGGATCTAAACACCATTTTTGCAGTGTAACAACTAGTAAAGGCATACATAACAAATAGAGGTTCACGAGTTGATTCTAGGGGCAGAGAAGAAGCACGAGGCCGTAGGCCGAGTGTCTTCTTATCTAGCCCCTAGAATCAACGAGTGGCGTTTATACCAGGGTTTCCACCATTTTTTTAAAGTAAATACCTTATAAATTGAAGAAATAAAAATCCAAGCAATAGGTCTTGTTCAAGCTCCTCCGCCATCTTGGGTTATTGGCGAGACGACAGGACTGCCTGGACGCAAAGTGTTACCTCGGCGTGTGTCCTACAGGCATTTTCATAGTAGAACAGCTGGTAAGGACTGCGCGCGACAGCCAGAATACCCTTAGAACATATGCCAACGTGACAATTTGTGTCTCGCCGAGGTAAATAATCCGTGCGCTACCCAGTCAACATGACGGCGAAAATTTCGCTCGATTTGATTTTTATATCATCAATTATGTTACATATACATGTCAAATCATGGCGAATTAAAGGTAGGTGCTAGAATATAATCTCTACTTTCATCCTCTATAAGCATTAAGGTCTTATTGCTATAGTTTTTTTATTATCAAATTAAATCTATCATGTCAACTTGCTGTCACGTTGTCTCGTCTCAAGTGTCAATATCCATTTAATTAGCGTGTACTATTCGAACGTCTTTATCCCCTCCCGGCACCATAGCTTCTCACTACGACTGCTGTCCTTCCAGTCGTAGTTAAGAAATGGCCTCCAGGACAGTGACATTCACACTGATGTCTTAAGCCACCAAATGTCCTCTCAAGCAGGGGTAACTTAGGGCATGTCTGCCTCCATGACCTAACCCCAAGGGCCGCTATAGCAAATGTTTGGGGAAAACAGATTAGCAGAAGATTGACCTGAGTGACGCAGAGGAGCCAGTCCATGATGAGGGTTTAGGAGGCTCACTGAACAGATTGATTTACAAAGGGGGTAAGCTTAAGTGTCGTCACTAAACAATACATCATGAAGTTCATGCTCATTTTACATTTTATCCCGTGTGCTTTTAAAACACATGACTTTTTAAAAGAGTGATGATCATTTCAAATAATCACATTTGCTGGAATATTATAATGGTAAGAAGCCACTTCAATCACAGGCACAAAGATGTAAGTTTGTTGTAGCATAAAGATAATGTTGATAGCTCTATAGCATGAGACAACCAATACTCATGAGGAGCATGGTTTGAATCAGTATTGTATTGATTTTAACATAGCAGTACCTCCAGACAGCTCACATCTTTAGCGCTAGTTCCACAGGCATAAATCAGTCTGATTAGTGCTAATTCGGCCACTATACTTTGATTATTATAAAACGTTGGATTAGGCCTATTCCGAATGATTGTACGCCTGTGGAACCAGTGCTTAAGAGCAGTAAAACGTCTGATCCATGCATTTCATCACCTGTTATTCCTCTATAGACCAATGCAATAAGAAAGGGTGATGTTTGCCATGAACACAAGCTGTGCTAAGGCCAATTATTCTCCAATACTCAAAATTGGTTTTGTGATGTCCACATATATATGCAAATAAACAAGAGATCTACAAGTAAATCATCTTTTAACTGATATACTCTATATTACATTCTTATTAACTTTACCTCAGAAACCTGTCTACAAATCCTCTGAAGAGTCACATTTTCCTGTTGAATTGATCTACATTGGTTTCAACCTAAATCCCTATTTTCGTGTGCCTAAACCAACAACCCCCCCCCCCAAAAAAAAAAAAAAACAAACAAACAAAAAAAAAACAAGAAAACCCCACAAAATACACAACTTTTCCTCTTACTGTCTTCGGTAGATGTTTTGTTGTTAATAGCCTCATAAACACGAGAAACCGACCCATGAAAAAAGTAAGTATAAAACCTTCCTCACAAGCTCACCAAAATGTGGGATTTGGAGCCCGATTAGCCTTATAGATTCCTTAAAGGTTGTGGGGGGAGGGATTCAGAGGGGGTAGCTTCTGAGGGGGTTAAAATCAAGTAATTTACAGTTCAATCAAAGTCAAATGGCCCCGATTTTGGCTATGATATCGTCATGTAAGGGACCTGGCTTATAAGGGGGGGGGGGCTTCTGAGGGGGTTTTATAGTATATGGGTTTTCTACATTCCAAGTAGCAATAGTACCAGGAAAAAAACCTGTATCTAAAAAAAAGAATATTGCATTATGTTTGATAGGTTTATGTTCCATGTAAACCTCTAGAGTATTCCTGTTTTGCTAGGGTCGGTCAGGTAATTGGAAACAAACTTTTCTTTAGACCTAGAAGTAAAATCTAGAGGATGTTCTTGGGCTAGCACAGTGTATTCTACGTGCCTGATATTTATACTATTATCAGTAGTACAAGTAGAAGCATAGCACCATAGGGGTGTAGAGTATATACATGTATTGACAACCAATGAGGAGGATTGAAGTCATTCAACATACAACACACATATGATTGGTCCATGCTAGTAGACTACCCTGATTCCACTCTAACATTGGCACAGCCTCAATGGTCCATACTACCCTGATTCCACTCTAACATTGGCACAGCCTCAATGGTCCATAATACCCTGATTGTACTCTAACATTGGCACAGCCTCAATGGTCCATACTACCCTGATTCCACTCTAACATTGGCACAGCCTCAATGGTCCATACTACCCTGATTCCACTCTAACATTGGCACATGCAGCCTCAATGGTCCATACTACCCTGATTCCACTCTAACATTGGCACAGCCTCAATGGTCCATACTACCCTGATTCCACTCTAACATTGGCACATGCAGCCTCAATGGTCCATACTACCCTGATTCCACTCTAACATTGGCACAGCCTCAATGGTCCATACTACCCTGATTCCACTCTAACATTGGCACATGCAGCCTCAATGGTCCATACTACCCTGATTCCACTCTAACATTGGCACAGCCTCAATGGTCCATACTATCCTGATTCCACTCTAACATTGACACAGTCTCAATGGTCCATACTACCCTGATTCCACTCTAACATTGGCACAGCCTCAATGGTCCATACTACCCTGATTCCACTCTAACATTGACACAGCCTCAATGGTCCATACTACCCTGATTGTACTCTAATATTGGCACAGCCTCAATGGTCTATACTACCCTGATTCCACTCTAACATTGGCACAGCCTCAATGGTCCATACTACCCTGATTCCACTCTAACATTGGTACAGCCTCAATGGTCCATGCTACCCTGATTGTACTCTAATATTGGCACAGCCTCAATGGTCCATACTACCCTGATTGTACTCTAACATTGGTACAGCCTCAATGGTCCATGCTACCCTGATTGTACTCTAATATTGGCACAGCCTCAATGGTCCATACTACCCTGATTGTACTCTAACATTGGCGCAGCCTCAATGGTCCATACTACCCTGATTGTACTCTAATATTGACGCAGCCTCAATGGTCCATACTACCCTGATTGTACTCTAATATTGATGCAGCCTCAATGGTCCATACTACCCTGATTGTGCTCTAACATTGGCACAGCCTCAATGGTCCATACTACCCTGATTGTACTCTAATATTGACGCAGCCTCAATGGTCCATACTACCCTGATTGTACTCTAACATTGGCACAGCCTCAATGGTCCATACTACCCTGATTGTACTCTAATATTGGCACAGCCTCAATGGTCCATACTACCCTGATTGTACTCTAATTTTGACACAGCCTCAATGGTCCATACTACCCTGATTCCACTCTAACAATACTCACCAGGGTTACATCCTTGAGTGTAGCCGTGGTGAGTTACTCACCAGGACTGCATTCAGGAGTGTAGCCGTGGTGAGTTACTCACCAGGGCTGCATTCAGGAGTGTAGCCGTGGTGAGTTACTCACCAGGGCTGCATTCAGGAGTGTAGCCGTGGTGAGTTACTCACCAGGGCTGCATTCAGGAGTGTAGCCGTGGTGAGTAACTCACCAGGGCTGCATTCAGGAGTGTAGCCGTGGTGAGTTACTCACCAGGGCTGCATTCAGGAGTGTAGCCGTGGTGAGTAACTCACCAGGGCTGCATTCAGGAGTGTAGCCGTGGTGAGTTACTCACCAGGGCTGCATTCAGGAGTGTAGCCGTGGTGAGTTACTCACCAGGGCTGCATTCAGGAGTGTAGCCGTGGCGATTTACACACTCCCCTAGGGTGGCCCTGCTGCACATACCTTTACTGGTGTAGAGGTACACTTTACTAAACCATAGGAGTTGGGTACCGTCTGACGTGGCGGGTGAGTCGAGTCGTCGGACGTTCCTCAGGTTCCGGATAGGTGGCAGCACCGATCCGGGTCTGTGGGGACATCTGACGACGAACACCTGGGTCCGTATATAAAGCCCAGGGCTCAGCCGCTACGTCAGAGGCCCTTCTGGCCTCCACACTATGTAAACCACTGTCTTTTAATATTAGCTGCCTCTTTGATATCATCCGGCAGCCGTGAGTGTGCATTAAGTAATAAACCTAACCGTTGGCATACACTTGGAATACTGTCTTACTCTTTCTTTCCGAACCGTAAGACCCGAACCCCCCAGGTCCGTAAGGCCACAAACCCTTACACTGGTGCCATGACCAGTTAATTCTGGTGTATAGCCCGGACGTTATAACGTCCGAACGGCTAGTACATGGGTTAGACACCCTTAGGGAAGCTAACCCAGCAGGGCAATCACTTGCCCAAGAGAATGGAAATGGATCGCTAATGCTCCAAGCCCATTCGGACTCACAAGATGCGGAATCAGCATCTTGGAGAGATCCCGGACCCCACTATAATGATAGTGAGGAGAATCTGCCAGACTCTGTACGACGCGAACAGTCCATACAGAGACATAGTAACTTAATAGGCCAGCAATCAATTGTTGACGAATTATGTGATTCGATGTTCGAAGTCGGTGGTAGTACTAACCCAGAACATCCGGCACCAATGCGAAAAAGGGTAACATTCGGAGAACTACCTTATAGGTTACCCAGGCCCGAATTACCAATATTAGATTATAGCGCTATAGATGGCGACTTAACCTATGCGGTACCGGAAGGTGAAGAATTAAAAAGACCGGATGTCCTGTTGTTGAATGAAACTTATGTAACTTTGAACGAGAATTTAAATACCTTGGTCAAAGCTAAGGATGAAGTATTCCATGAAAAACTTCAGATGGAAGAGGACCTAACTGGCATGCGAAAGGAATTCCAAGCCAGAAGGAGCGAATACATGAAAGAACTCGAGAATGAAGAACTAAAACTTCAATCTATGAGAGAATCATTCAATAAAGAATATGATAATAGGCACATTCGTATCCAAACATACATAGATACGAACGACCAACTAAACCTTGATAAGACAAAATTCGAATCCGAAATTCGCCATTATCAGGATGAGTTGGATAAATTGAAACTTCAGTGCAGTAAACAAGCTGAAGACAATGAAACCATCCGGGTAGGCATCATAGCTTACAACAAACAACTGGAGGAGGATAGACAGAAACTCACAAATGAGCTTCAGGAATTGCAGGCCACTGCAATAACTCTAGATAAATATGTAGAAGCAGCCCAGTTAACTATAGGTAATATAGACCCAGCTGTGGTATCTACAATGTTGGGAAAGACATCTAAAGATGCAACCCCAATTAGATACAGCCCATTCGTTGATGATGGGGCTGACAAGAATGTGGTATCCGGAATCTATAAGAAACCGGATAATGCTGCAGTAAATGGAACCGCATCTAAACCAGTAATTCCAATGCTGGATACGATAGGTCCGGCACCACCTATACCAGATTTGAGTCACAAAATCAAAGCGACTCACGATGGCGCTACAGGGAATAATAATAATACACCCGTGGCACAACCAAGAGCACCCGGACCAATGAGGCATATGTTGACACCACCTTCATATTTCCCCCAACCCGGCCACAGTACACCAGCAGTACCAAGATTACCGAATCCAACCCTAGGTTCTGGTAATGGTCCTACTGATGGACGTTTTCCGAGACCAAATCCGCCACGAAACAATATTAATGGCGGTACGTATCAACCGAGAACATCGTCCTATGGATATAGAAATAATTATAATCCATCGGGAAGTGGCAATTATCAGAATGGTAATAGCTATAACCAGGGATGGAATCAAAATGATTCTTACCCTAGATACGCTTCTTCTGGAAACACCGGTCACAATAGTGGATGCCCTGGTGGTTCATCTGGAGGCTATAATAATAATGGTCCACCAGGAGGAAACCCTCCAGGCGGCCCAGGAGGATCCGGATTCGGAGGATCAGGATCAGGAGGAGATGGCAGGAAACCTAACAGGAGAACTTCTATGCCTGCAGGGATGCAAACCATCTTTGATAGAAGCCAATGTATACAAAACCTTGGCATTGACTGCTACCGAAAGGGAGCGGACGGCATGGAAGTCATGAACTGGAGCATGCGAGAAGCAGATAGACTACGCGGATGTAATAATCCGGCACGTAGACAGGCACGGATACCCCCTCCATATGATTCTAATGATCCATGGAAGGACAGGTACCAAGCTTTTGTCGACGAAGTCAATTGTAGTGGATGGACAAAAGAAGAAGCTCTGCCATATTTGATTTGTTGGTTAAATAAAGGCGGAAAAGTAGCTCTCAACCAATGGAGAGCAGCTTACGGAATATATGGTACCTATGATCAATTGGTCGAATGTGCCGCATACCTTTTCGGATCAATCGTTAGAGAAGATCCGTGGGTAAGCTTTAAGAAGAGAACACAAAAACCTAAAGAATCACACAAAGTCTTTGGTTTGGAGCTACAAGACTTGCTTTCGAAAGCACGTCCAAATTGGGCTCATGATGATGATTGTTATCTACAAGAATTGTTCATACAATTCTATAGTGGATTGCGAGATCCGGATCATAAGCAAGTGGTGTGGGACTCCTGGAAAGATGACACTTCATTCAGTGATCTGTTCATAGCAATTGATGGACATGACATGAAGAAACGATTGGTAGGTCTTGGACCTAGTCCAGTAAGAGCAGCTCCTTTCCAATACGGGGGTACACCTGCTCCAGTATACGATACTTCCCAATTAGCTCCGGTTGAATCGAATGGAGTTAATGAGGAAGATGAATATATCTCCGATGAAAACGGAGAATATATTGGTTCAGTCCATGTGGCCGGAAAGTATTACCGACAAAAGCGGTATAGGAAGGTACATTCGAGAGGGAGAGGAGGATCTGTTGCTGGTAAAACAGCTTCCGGATCAACTCAACATGGTAGTGCAGCCTCTACGGCGAACTCAACTGTAGCAGCCACAGTTGCTCCGACTAACATGATGGAAACATTAATAGCCGGATTAACAGAAGCTCTAAGGAGACCAAGAGTTGATAAATCTCAAAGGAGATGTTTCAGATGTCAGAAACTGGGGCATTTTGCTCCCGAATGTATGGCTGAAAAGCCTGTTCCACGTAAACAGGAGAGTGTCTCTGGGATAAGTACAGAGGAAAACTAGAAAGGGATCTCCCGAGGGGCAAAGAAGGGGATCCCAGTGACAAATCTTGCCATAATATCACCATCCGTGACGATAGTTCGCATTTAGTAACAAGATCGCCTAACACCGAGGTGGTTGTAGACACCCGGAAGGTTAGGGAAGCTGATATAACAGGTGCCACGGGCGCACTGGGGAAACCCAATATCAGTAACGAGGCAGGCGGCTATGAATTAGCCAAGGTCTGTGGTGCCCACCTGCCCCCGGGTCATCCTTGTCTTGAATTCTTGAAAAGATGTGGATCGACTCCTGGTGTGAAAAATGATGTTCCGATTGTCACGGACATACCCTCTGTTCTAAACGGAAGGCGGTGGTATGTTTGCCTCACTGTTAACGGAAGATCTGCCGAATTCCTTGTGGATACGGGAGCTAGCCACTCTTGTATCTCCAGGGGGTTCTACGATCTTATACCGGATGAACATGAGACTCTCAAATCGGGAGGAAGTGCTCAGACGGCCGACGGCAGTACCTTGCAAACGTATGGTAGAACTTGTGTGAAACTACAGTTGGATGGTATCCATGACTATGTCATGAGCACCACCGTTGCGGATATAGCAGATGAGGGTATACTCGGGTTGGATTTCGCATCCCTGTATGGTGCCGTGTTGGAACCCCAAACAGGAGTGTTGAGTGTGAGATACCCGTATCCCGTGAAAGTTAGATGTGTACTGAGACAAGTGAGCAGTATGGCTAGTGTGGCACACACTGTGCGAATCCCTCCAGGAGTAGCCTGTGATGTGCTTGTAAGAAGTGATCCTGCAATGCGTAATAAGCCTGCAGTGATAGAACCGGATGTAGTTACGTTATCAAGTATCGGATTAAATTCTGTAGACACGATAGTAGCGAATGCATCCTGGTCGGTAGTACCCGTCTCCAATACTGGAAACACTACTATCTACTTGAAAAAGGGACAAGTTTTTGGAAATGTGACCCTTTCGGAAACTGTAACGGATAGTAAGCTAAGCTTACAGAAGGTAACAGGGGATGATGAAATTTAGGAAGACTTATTTAAGTTGTATGAAGAAACTTCATTAGAGGATCCGGAACACCGGAAAGAGTTCTATGATATGCTCTGTCAGTATCATACTGCCTTTGCCAAACCTGGTGAAAAACTAGGTACAACAAATAAAGTATTACATAAAATAGATACTGGAGATGCCGAACCCTTTAAGATACCGTATAGACGGTTACCCTTAGCAAAAAAGAGAGTAGCTGAGGATGAAATAAATAAGATGTTGGAACAGGATGTAATAGTCCCTTCCAATAGTCCATGGAGTAGTCCTGTGTGTATGGTAACAAAAAAAGACGGTACTATCCGTTTCTGCATAGACTACAGGAAGTTGAATGCAATAACGAAAAAGAATTCGTATCCATTACCAAGAATAGATGAAACCATTGACTCCTTAGGGGGAAACAGTTGGTTTTGTACCCTAGACTTGCAATCAGGCTACTGGCAAGTGGAAATGAACCCTCCAGATATGGAGAAAACTGCATTTTCGAGTCATATTGGATTATTCCAATATAATGTAATGCCGTTTGGACTGTGCAATGCACCTGCAACATTTGAAGCAATGATGGAAACAATTCTAAGTGATTTATTGTGGAAAAGATGTCTTGTATATCTAGACGATGTCATTGTCTTCGGAAAAACATTCAAAGAATGTTCTAATAACCTGAAAATGGTACTAGAACGTATTATTTCTAATGGTCTCAAATTGAAACCTAAGAAATGCCACATGTTTAGAAAGTCCATAAATTATTTGGGCCGCATCATCAGTGATGAAGGAATAAAGGCTGATCCGGAAAAAATCGAATCAGTTACGAATTGGAATAGACCTAAAACACCCAAGGAAGTGAGGTCCTTTTTAGGATTCTGTTCCTATTACAGGGAATTTATTCCGAATTATTCTAGAGTCAGTTACCCATTACAAGCAATAGCTAACTGGACTCCAGGAAGTACCAAGGAAAAATTTCCTTAGACACATGAACAGGAAAACGCTTTTCAAAAGCTAAAAGACCTGTTCACGAGTACTCCCGTATTGCAATATCCGAATGAGACGGATCATTTCATACTGGATACTGATGCTAGTAATGATAGCATTGGTGCAGCTCTCTCGCAAGTCCAAAATGGGAGAGAAGTACCAATTGCCTTTGCCAGCAACACACTGAGCAAGACTCAGCGCAATTACTGCACAACCAAAAGAGAGTTGTTAGCAGTAGTCGTATATACCAAGAAGTTCAAACATTTTCTATGGGGAACGAACTTTACTTTGCGTACGGATCATTCCTCTTTAAGGTGGCTACTGAACTTCCGAGATGCTGAAGGCATGTTAGGCCGATGGCTAGCCCATTTATCCGAATATGGGCTTGAACATCAACAGATTCAGCATAGACCCGGAGTTAAGCATTTAAATGCTGATGCTTTGTCTCGAATACCAATCCGGAAATGTGATAATCCGGATTGTACTGATTGTGGAGCTCATAGGGCAGTGTTAGCAGGGATTCGAAGACCATTCGTACCCCTAGTTGCCAGTATACTGGATTGGTCTATGGATCACATACGACATTTCCAGAAAGCTGACTCGATAACTGCGCAGCTACTGCAATTAGTACCAAAGGGTATACGTCCAGCTAGACCAGAGGTCTCTCTGGAAAATCGAGAAATGAGAAGGTTTCTTGCTCAATGGACCGAGCTTGAAGTCCGGAAAGGCGTGTTATACCGTTGGAAGCCATGTAATAATGGTGATAGAATCATGCAAGTGGTGATACCACATGCCATGAGACATGACATTATGTACTTCTGTCATGGACATCGGACCAGTGGTCATTTCGGAAGGAAACGCTCGCTAGCATGACTTTCCAAGAAATACTATTGGCCTGGCATGACACGGGACTTGCAAAGATGGGTAACCACCTGTCCGGATTGTTGTAAAAACAAACCCGGACCCGGGATGGGCAAACTTCCCCTATCCCAAGAACTTTTCGGAGTTAGATTCGCAAGAATCGGGGTAGATATTATTAGTGGATTTAATACAACCGCTAATGATAATACCTGTATGATGGTAGTGTGTGATTATTATACGAAATACACTAAAGTATTTCCACTACCGGACCACAAAGCAATTACTTGTGCCGAAGCTTTTGTAAAAGGTTGGGTACTAAGCTTCGGTGTACCATTAATGTTACACAGTGACCAAGGCAGAGAGTTCGAATCAAATCTCTGGCAGGGTATGTGCGAATACTTAGCTATTTGCAAGACTAGAACCAATCCGTATAGACCACAAAGCGACGGATTGGTGGAAAGGTTCAATAGAACCCTCATCCAAGTCCTAAAGTCACTCGTTAATGAACATATGGATGACTGGGATGAGCAATGTCATTTTGTGACACATGCTTATAATAGTACGGTACATTCAAGTACAAATTGTTCTCCGAACCTTTTAGTATTCGGAGAGGATTTGATAATGCCTGCTGACCTAGTTTTTGGAGTCGTAGGAATGGACCCTGAACTACCTTGCCATGTAGTTTTTGTGGAATGTTTAAGAGACAGATTTAGAAAAGCATATGAGTCTGTCCGAATTGATTTGGAGAAAAGTGCCAAATGGCAGAAAGTAGGATACGATACCGATCTAAAGCATCGGAAATTCCAATCCGGAGACAGAGTCCTCAGATTACATGAACCGCTTAGACACATAAAATTAGCGTCTAATTGGGACGGTCCCTTTACTATAACACAAATTATCAGTGATTGTACCGTAATTATTAAATCTGACCTTGGTCGACTCTATAAGTCAAATGTGGCTAGATTAAGGAGATGGTCTGGGAGGGAGACCTCCACAGAAATGTATGGTGAAGGTTCCGGAAAGATCCTGAACCAGAATCGCATAATAGACCAGGTAGAGAACACTACAGTGAAGCGCGGCCGTGGTAGACCCAAGAAGTGTTCCGAATCAGTGACACCCACGCCAACACCGATTAAGCGTGGGGGAGTTAAAAAAGTCTCGGCAGGTGAAGACAAAAAGAAGAGGAAAGGTGTTTCTAAGGCTAAGAAGCACCTAGAGAAAGCTCTTCAGACTGTCAGGTCCGATAAAGAACTATCCGAGAAGGGGAGATACGTTCGCCGCAGCCCCCGAATTGCCCAGAGGACTGCAGTGACCTAACCTGTATACACAACGAGTGTAATGTTTACATTTAGAGGAACGGATGACAACTGACCCTAAAGGCTTATTTGTCGCCCCCGCATGATGTACCAATGGGTAGTGGACGGATAATCCGGTGGATTTGCTTAAGCTTTCCATAATCTCCACTTAAATCCCCAGTCGAGTCATCGGGGTGAGCGATAATTACCTAAAAACAATCAGTTTGTTGATGTACCGCCTGTAGCACGTGCGTTTCCGCATGACGTCACCGTGTCCAGTCTCGGCTGACCTCTCGTGACCTCGCGGACCGCGAGGAAATGACGTCACGAAAGCTGGCCTGTCGCCATATTTGTTTTCGGTAACGTTCAAGACGGTCGAGCTCGCTCCCTTCTTGGATTTTACCGGCTAAGCAAACCCCCCGCTGCTCCTCCAGAGTCTGTCTCCTGGTAGACAGACTCCGTTTGTGCCGGCCCCAGCGCCGTAAAAGCCGGAAAAAGGAGTAGTTTACTCCCGTGGGCGATTCCCCAGTCATGGCTGAGGAATCCGTAGCTGCAGCCAAGCTATCCGGTGACCCGGATAAGCTGACTCCGTCCGCAGAAGCTTTTCCGGAAGCTTTGTCGCCTGTTACACAGGAAGAGAGCGAGATGATGGACGTGGAGGAACCCACGGATCGCTCGTTCGAGGAGAAGCTGGCTTCATTCTCACTAAATGAGCCAGAGAAACTATTATCTCCACTCCCGGCCGAGGGATCCGGAGCGACTGCGAGTGCTGAACCCGCAGCGACAGAGTCCGAAACTACCCAAGTTGACGGACAGAAGGATGAGTGGAAGCCAGCAGTGGCGGAGCCTTTTCCAGCTAGCTATGATGGTCGCTACCTGTATGTCCACCCGGAACTGCAGGCACAAGTGACCTACGCGGACGGGACACCAGTCAGGATGGACCCGAAAGTCAGGATAGCTATCGAGGGCGTCATGGCTCCCGAACAGCTGACCAGGATGCCTCCCGAGTGGCTTCGAGACTGGCCGTGGTTCCAACGGGGACTTATGGTGGACGCTGGTTTCCGTGAAACCGTGTACGCAGCTAACCGAGCCTTCGAGCTCGGAGCGTATCCGAAGCCTGACAAGTCCCTGTGGAACGTCAAGGCTACGAACATCAACTGGGTAGGCTGTGTCTGGGATACCGATGGCCAGACCTACCCACGCCCTAGTGCTATCCGGACGCCGTGCCGGACCACTAAGGAATTCCGGGAGGCCGCTGCTAACTTCGAGCAGTGGGATGACGGTTACTACATAACCGAACAGGAATTGGTGGATGTCCAGAACAATTCACTAATCGGATTGGACCGAGCTGCAGCCCTTCGGACGGTTATTGTCCGCCGTATGACTGCCGAACAGGAGGCACAGGAAGAGGCTAAGAGGGCCGCGGAAGCACCCGCACCTCCTATCCCCGACCTGAAGTTTGCCACCAGAAGCTCCGCCAGTGCTACATCAGCTACCGGCAGCACTACTACCCCAGTAGAAGCCACGACCTCCAGCACATCCGGAACCCAGGAACCGGAGGAAGACTGGAAGGTCAGTAAGAACCGACGATCCGCTGCTCGGAAGCTCAAGAATCTCCCGGATTCTGCGAGAGCCGAGCCGAAACCCAGCACCTCAACCACTGGTAGTACTGCCATGGAGGTTGAGTCGTCTGACGAGGAGTCGATGCACGAATCCTCGGTTGAGTATGATGAGAAGGCCACTCCATCAACTCAAACCGAGGCCGAACGTTGGGCTAACGCCAAATCCGGATTCAAAACCCGGATCCCGACGTGTTTCTCCGACTGTGCGTACGGAGTTAAGAAGGACGGCTCTACCCTCTATGCCTGTCCAGACTCAATCAATAAGAACGATGAGTCGGATGATGAAGATTGGATGCGTCTTTCGGACGAGGACCCCAATCCGAGCAAAGCCTATCGAAAGATGTGGCTTATGCTAAACCACACCGAAGGGTATTACACTTATACCCAGAGGAGGAAGCTGCGTTGGGCTTTAGAGAAGTGGTACGGCGACGATCAAAAGTCCTGTCCCTTCTCTATCTGCCAGGATGCGAGTGATGTCTCGATCCGGACCTGGAGTACTCCAGCCCGGTTCCAAAGGCATCTGGTAGAAGCCCACTTCCACCATCACCCGGTTTACATTTGTGATCCGAGTTATGGTAAGAAGGGCAAGAAGTGTACTACGAAGGTGCAATACAACCGACGTAGTGATCTGGCTAGACACCAGAAGAAATGCCACGCAGAAGGTTTGGACGGGGCACGGAAGCGCATCATGGAGCTTCATCAGGAACTCATGAAGGAGTTCGACAGCCTGAGCGAGGATGCTTGGTCTAAGATCCGACCAGGGGACCAAGTCCTCTGCGAAGTTCCGAAGACCAAGGATTCGAAACTCCGAGCAAAGATAGTCCTGACTCCTGGAAAGGGTAAACTGGACATGCACGAGTCTCTCTGGCAGAAATGCGAGGAATCCGGAAAGGATGCAAAGAGAGCTCGTGAAAGGAGCAGGAGAGATCAGAACCGTGGCGGCAACGGTAATGGTCAGAGCACGACTAAATCGAAAGTCAGAGCAGAGGACCGTTCCAGGTCCCCTCTGGCAAGGCACCCCGCAGAGCAGGCTCAGGGCACTCCGGTGTTCAAGAAGCCCGAACCTGCCGGATACGCTGGAGCCGTATCTAAACCTGGGAAAGTGAGTTCTCGAAACTTTCCGTCCTTAAACCAGGGACCTGGACCTGAGAGCCAGACCTTGGTGGTAGGAAAGGATGGTCGCCTTATGCCAAAGAAGACCACCGCATCTGCTGCCGCCGGATCTGCATCCGCTCCAGCCGCCCCACCAGTTACCTTTACCCAGGAGCAGTTAAACATGTACTTGCAAATGGGACTGAAACAGAATGTACCACCTGCCTTCTGTGTACCAACGACAGGTGTGTCCGGAAGTCCTAAACCCGGAAGTGGTCCACAGGCCGCCTCGACTCCTCCCAAGGCTGTCGCGGCACCTGAGAAACCAAAGGACGCTATTACCATTAAAACCGGTAATGCGGAAGTTTGGTTCGAGAAGTCTCGCCAAGGGGAGGCAGATGTCCAGAAGGCCATCTACACCCATTGGGAGAAGAGCGTTCGTGAGAAAGCGATCGAGTTTCATCAGGGTCTCCTAAACGAAACTCTGTTGTGTATGAAACAGGTGGGCGACGCTGAAAAGCAACGTCTCGAGACTCTCATCCGGGACGATGTGAAGGCCCAGGAGGAGGCTGCCGCAGCTGCCCAAGAAAAGGCAGCTATGGATGTACACGTGTTGGAAAAGCGTGTAAAGGAGGAGATCACTCGGAACACCAATCTGAACACTAAGTTCATGAGGGTGTTCGGAGTCGACTTGGACGAGTGGGACGGCACTCCCGAGTCGGCTTTAGCTCTTCTGAAGAAGAAGCATGCTAAGAAATCCGTTTAAAGCATGCTAGGGTTATTTCTTCCATAATTTTTTTTTTCCAACACCAAATGACCAGATATAGTGTTTGCGGAACCCTATAGGTCTGCGAATGTTTTATTCACTAGTGCATGAACACCTATGATATGTGTTCCGGGTTCCTTTGACCAGTCTATTATATAATTCAGGTTGTATAACATTTATTGCACCCTGAATAGCCTATTCGGATTTATAATTTCATCCATGAACAATCCGATAGTAGACTTGCTGCTGTGAGACGTATCCGGATGCCAGTTCCAGACTCCTGCTGTTACCCGTGCTAACCAATTACTAGGATGGACTTTACGATTTACCTCTACAACTCATCTGTACTCCCGAATGGACTTATATCAAATACTACTATTACTTCCGGATCAACCTATATCGGACTATTATTTTACTTATGTCAACTAAGCTTAAAAAGGATTACGTTCTCTACATAGTTGACACATCCGGACTATTATTCTACAAATCTACACCATTCGGATATACTATAAACTTTAGCACTACTAGAGGATTGTGGGTAGCTGCCCCAAATCAACTACCGTGTTCACTCTGTATAAGGAAACTATAAACTTTAGCACGTCCATCCCGTGGTTAGCTGACCACACCTACCTACTAGTACCCGGAGGATACAGCAGAAGACTTCAGCAGCATTTATAATTTCTGTATATTGTATATAATGTCATATTTCTATTTTTCTATAATATTATATGTATGTACATATCCACTAGATACATATTATGATACGGGTACTTAGATATTTTCTTGAAACGGATCTCTGATTATTATTAGTATTCATATTATAAGATCCGTTAAATCTCACCAGAAAACACATATTATTGTCCTGCGAGACAAAATTATATAATAAGTATATTGATCTGGTGCTATAAAGATTGTTAGATACACGGTGATAATATATCATTATCATATTCATTACCACACCGTGAATTTTTTTCTTTTTTTTCTAAGTGTATGGTATATACATCCCTATTCGTACTACTCACGGAATCTTTAACGGATTCGTATAATATTAATATACGACATGTCATTAGATAGTGATGTTACTATAACAGTCTTCTTTAAGACTACATATTCAAATGTGGTGTCAATACTACAAACACACATACGGATGTTATTATGTGATATGTTTTATTATCGACAGTTCCGTTACATATAGCTGTCATCATCACATGTATACGATTCATATTACTTGTCTTATTAATTATACCTGAAATATAATAGAATATTATGTGGTATAATAATTAAATAGACAGTTCCGTTTCACATAACTGTCTCTTCTTCAAGTAATTCGTATAATATTTCAACATCCTAATCGTTATATGTAACTAAATTTCACTATCGAATATATATATATATGACATCTGGTTCACAATTTATTTAGTGTTAATGTTATACCTATGGTTGTACCTCTATTACTAAAGGTTTAGACATGTAGAAATGTTATCCTAGTAATATTATATGTATAACACCCTCCTAAATGTCTGGGGGAGTGGTGTAGAGGTACACTTTACTAAACCATAGGAGTTGGGTACCGTCTGACGTGGCGGGTGAGTCGAGTCGTCGGACGTTCCTCAGGTTCCGGATAGGTGGCAGCACCGATCCGGGTCTGTGGGGACATCTGACGACGAACACCTGGGTCCGTATATAAAGCCCAGGGCTCAGCCGCTACATCAGAGGCCCTTCTGGCCTCCACACTATGTAAACCACTGTCTTTTAATATTAGCTGCCTCTTTGATATCATCTGGCAGCCGTGAGTGTGCATTAAGTAATAAACCTAACCGTTGGCATACACTTGGAATACTGTCTTACTCTTTCTTTCCGAACCGTAAGACCCGAACCCCCCAGGTCCGTAAGGCCACAAACCCTTACACTAACATCAACACATGTAGCATCCAGTTGCTAATGTCTACACTAACCACTAGGTGTTTCTTTCTTTCTTCTTTTTTTCTATCATTTCATTCGTTGTTTATATCATCTACCTCACCTCCTAGCAGTGGTACAGTGCCAGCTCCCCACCCCCAGCCCCCACCTGACCGGGCTCTCTATACCCGGTGTATAGATTACCTATACAATCACTGCCCATCAGGAAACGCAGGCTCAGCTTACGCTAAACTTATCTGGGGGTTAATCCATAACTTTGAAGATTGACATGGTCGTTTGATGCTGAGAATAATACTTTCATTGAAACAAAAATCTTTCATGAAAATCGTTTACAATTTCCATGGGATAAATCAAAACAGAATGTTGTGAATTGCATTAAAACGATCAAGGTTCTTTTTCTCACAATCTTGGTCATTTTCAAACAAAATTTAGGTCTTATATTTTTTAACTTATGAATTGCCATCCGGGGCCATGTTTTTCCTTGTCTAGCCAAGAGCCTACTGTTTATACACACCCACCCCTACTCTGGTGCCCTGAGGTATAAACCCTCGGGGTACCAGTGTATAGGAAGCAGCAAGGCATAGTGGGAGAAAACTATATATAACTACCACCATGCTTTGCTTTCAGTTCTAACACTCAAGTGCAGTTGGGTCGCCTTTTCTGCAATCTGATTGGCCGAGAGTGCATGTTGGGTCAGGGGACCCAGTGAAAGCAGTTCCAGTCTCACTTCCTGTTTGTGGCTTTCCTGTCTTATTGTAAATTATTTTGAGGAAAATCAAAGTTATTTTCTTGTGTCAGAACATAAACAATGCCCTCAGATGCGAATTTGTACCCTGCCCTCAGTCCTTGGTCCTCTGGCTTTGCCTGATTGCCTTCGGCGATCTTGGGCAAAGCCCTCGAATCTCGGGCCTTGGGTCAGGGTACAAACTCACATCTTCATGCTTTGTTATTACGTCAGATGATCAGGAAATGGAACCAGAAATATTGCTCACTCTTCAAGGATGTGTTGCATTTTTCTAAAACATTTGTCTGAAACATATGGTAAAAAAATGTCAAGTTCGGGGACATTGTGGCAGTCACTAGTGCCTATCTATATATGGCACTAGGTACGAGTGTAACCCACCCCAAAGATGGTTCAATACCATTCATATCAAAAACGAAAACGTAGTTTATTTTTAATTAATCATTAGCAGGTAGGAATTAAGTGAACTATTCCAATTCAACATGTTATACTTATATCCTTCTTTCCCATGAAATTTTGTAAAAGAGAGAAGGCTAGTAAACTAACGCAATACCCCATGTATAGGGCGCACCACTCTTATAAGGCGCACCCAAACTTTGAGGATCTTCTAAAAAGAATTCAAAGTGGAATAACTTTACTTCTGTTCAATGGATTTTCGAAATTCGAAAACTTAGGGGTAGCTTACATGTTCCTCAATGGCCTAGAACCTTTGAATTCATGGGAAAATTGAGGAAGATTTGACCCTAACCTTTTCCGCATCCTATTGTCGTTTATAAGACACGCCTTATACACGAGGTATTACGGTAGGTCTCATATGTCTTTTTAGGCCATGGCCTACTCCCAATATTTACAAGCCCCCAATAATGTTCCTTTTTTCTATCTTTGGCTGTAGAGAAGTGCTTATCATTTTTCGTTAATTCTAGTGCTTAAAGTGTAAGTATGCCTCTATATTGCTACTCTACCAGCACCTTAAGGTCAGCAATTTTTTATTTTTTATTTTCTATTTGATATGCAAAAAAAGACATTCATTTACATGTTATTTGTCAGTTTCCCGCCGAATAAATACAATAGTTTATTTGTAGCACTAACCTGGTGGTAATATGTGACATGATCTGCGAAAAGGGGTCTTAGTGCAGGGGGCCCTAAGACCCCTTCTTACAGTCCATGCCACATATTATAATATACTTGTAATAATTAATTTTGGTGTGGCCATGGGCCATGATAATAAAACCTATGATGCATGAATGTAGCTCCGGGGAGCTCTATGTCAATGGGTATGATGCATGAATGCATCATTTGTGCAGCAAGGCTCAATAAGTACTCAATTGGTGCATTGTGAAAATAGATGTTAACCATAGAAACTTGTCCTTGACTGACAGCACAGTGTGTTACATACATACCGACCACGCCCAGCTTGTAAAACAACATGTAACAGTTTACAGCTATTATCAATAATCACCTCTTGCATCAGGTGTGCCTTGCATATAAGGTACAGTTCCAACTCAACATAATCCCATAATAGATATCTCAAGTGGTCAATGGATTTTGTAAAGATAAAATATCCATATCAGTACCCACTTCATTCGATACTAGTACCACTTTCTGATGTTACAAACCATGCATGTTAAGTCTTGTGTCCACAGGCCAATAGAATCACGTTTGTCAGCCGACAATTCAAAAGTCGGCCGACAAATATCATTTTGTCACCCTATTTTGACGATAATATCTAACATGTCGTTTCATATCGGATGTAAGAAGGCACACCGTATAAACCATATATACGGCAATTAGGTTAATGCTCCGGGTGCTACTTGATGCCTCCCCATCATGTTACTTCACTGTGCCTGTTAAAGCCTGTGCCGGTTCCTCCATATAGCATGCCAATCATAAGGCCTATATTAGTATGTAGAGTACTTAGTATACTATACAGAAAGAGTTGCTATGGGAGATACCGTGTAAAATCACAGATGCACTGTATGTATAGTCCCAATGTCATGCCTTTTAGTAATAAGAGGAAGATTAAAACCATGCACTGCACTACTAAAGGCCTTGTCATAGAAGGGACTGCTTAATAAATCATGCATGTGCTCACCCCCCCCCATGTTCAGGGCATGGTGTTCAAACATGCACTGCAGACAATTAGGCAGTGGTGTGCAGGGAGTGAGAGACCTCGGGAATATTTCGTTCTAGCATAGTAGTACTGGCAAAAAGTAGGGGGCGCCCCCTCTAAATCCGCCACTATTAACTTGTTACAGTGTCTGTTAAGAGCACACACACACACAGTAGTGAATGGTACAGGTGCAATGTGGAGGCTACCAGTAAATGTGTCACCAAACAACGTACACCCTACACCACACCCAGCCAGCAGTGAGGCGCACTGTAAACAAAATGTCATTGAAATAACGATGAAATCCTTGTCCCAAAGTTGCCTGAGATCCACCGTTATTTTCACAGAGATGTAATTATTTTCACAGAGATTCCGCCGCACTGCCACATCAGGAGCTTCTTCTAAAAACCAAACTGCATCCCTGCTATATGATTACAGTGGTTCACTTTTACAAGGACCCCTAGTAGATTCAACAGTTATTTTATACATTATGTGCATACAGCTAATGTAAGTGGCCAGACTTTACAGGTGACATGATGCTACAGTCTGTTTATGGACCAATGACCTGTATACACACTCGGGTGCTCATTGACCTCAAGCAGGGCCCTATTCATGACTGGCGCTTATTGAAGACATAGATCATAGTGTATTTTAGAATTAAATTTCAATATCCTTGAATTCCCAGCACTTGGCAGAGGCCAGCCCTTAGTAAAATCCTGTCACTTGTACATGTCCATACAGTATGACGCGCCAATGCAATGTCGGTGAGCAGACTCACCAGCACTTCATGGGAGTATCATGGCGGCCAATGTGCATGATACATCAAATAAACCAGCGGCATTTAAAGGGTTATGGTATAGTGGGCGTGGTACAAATCTTTACTGCTGTCCCAAACGCTCACTTCAATATATAGCCTTGGTCAAAGCCTGCTTCAATACATTGGTACAATACATGGGTCGATACAGCTTGGCTAATGGCATATAGACAGGGCACATACAGGAGAATCTCCTGTCTGAGGCACCGCCCAATGACTTAGGCCTGAGCTCAACTACTGTGACATCGGCCTCCACCCAGCCTGAACCATTGCTGATCCTCTAGGCTGTTTCTACTTTCTATGGAAAAAATATAAAACATTTATAAACAGGCAATAAGTCCTTGATCATTTTATTATGGCAGTTTTTTTTTCAAACGGCAGGTATCGGGAACACGTAACTGTTTTCACCCGGATTGAAATCAATATTTTCTAGCTGAAGTGGGTCCTACATTAAAGTTGATTTTTGGGATGATTTCAAATTGAAAACCATCGGGTCAATCAGGGCTCCCTCTGGAAAAACATGCTACCTATTTCCAGGTCTGATTTTTTAGAGGCCCGATTTTGGGTCCTAATTGTATCAAAAATCAATTTTTGAAAAATCATTTTTTTAGAGAAAAAAAAATCTTACCCGATTTATTTTTTCTTGGCTATAGTGGAGGGGCCTGCTTTTACCATCAATCTACAATAACTGCAATTACAGTACGTGTACCCAGGCTCATTTTAAACTTTGAAAATCTGGTCTACATGTAAGGAAATATTGTTCATATATTTTCATAAACTCTCGTATAACAGTCTATATGAAAACTTGTCAAACATCGGCTTTTGCTGACAAAATCACTGCCAGGACAACAGAATTTGTCAGACTGCTCGACCGAATGTCTGGCTGTAATCTTAGGACATTGGGTTTCTTGCAAATCAAACTATTATTAAGGTTTTTACAGCCTGTTACTTTTTTATTAATTTTTGAAGAGATGCGTGATTAAGAGACTGAGTCAATATTCATTCCGGCCATAATCAATTCGGGCCTGCCAAATGATAAAATCTGCAGGACCAAATGACCTGCGAGGGGAAAAACTTTTTGTATAGTCTGGCAGGGTCAGATCCATGATCCCTAATTTAGCCCCTAATTTTGTTTAAATTCTAGGGTAAAAGGAGGTAAATAAACTAGAGTACTGGGAAGAAAGGAGGGGATGAGCACCTCCGCGCCTCCCATCTAAATCCACCACTGAGTCTGGTATCCCTGTATGCAAACGTCATATTATAGTAATTCCCTTCACTGTTTCTGACATGTATGTTGTTTGTTGACATTGTAGGTGTGGATGTCTATGACGTCATGAGTGACGTCACACACCATGGGTCAGGCTGAGAGCAGTAACCCTAAACGAGCAGACACCGTAAGGGTAAGTGGTTACCTCACTCAGTATCAGTGCATTACACAATAAATCTAAATAACCATATAACATGAAAAAAAGTCAATGGGATTTAGTGCCATTATTTCACAGAATTGCATTTAAGCCAGGGGTACTATAGTATATAGCAGGACCTCGCTTGCAGGTTGTCATTCTTACAGCGACCGCCATGGAGGTAGGAGCAAGGCTCCCTCCACCTCCATGGCACAAAGCTTGAAGAAGGCCGGCCATACAAGGCGCCCTCAACGGAACCTACACCTCCCTAGGCCAGTAGGGGCTGGCCCTCAGGGATGGGGGGGGCTGTAGGGAATACCCCTATACAACTGTACAACCAAGGGGACAGGATTCAAAGCACCTGTAGGCCATAAAACCTCTCCACACACCACTCAGAGAGCTGGGGGCAGGGTCATAAAACTGCCCATCACACCGCCCTGAGAACCCACTCCTCCCCCTCCTGATCAGATCAGATATGTAAAATCTTATTTGATTCGAGGATGAGGAATCCAATTAAAATAATGGATGGGGCTGAAAAGATGTATAAAAAGCAGAACACAAAGACGCTCAGCATCACTTCTAAAAAATAGAGCACCAAGTTACCACTCAGAGCTTAGACTCCACCACTCCTGGCGGGCGGGGTACCCCCCAGGGGATCAAACTCAAGCTACAGAGTCTAGTCAGAGCGTCCTGGAGGACATCATAGCTGTAAACAGGGCATGTACGTCCCAATCCAGCTTTACATATGACAACAGCACTAATGCTGACGCTCAGGGTAACACCCAGACACAACAATTTGACTCAATATCTGAGGATGGGGTGGAACCAGAAACTGATCAGCCCAGTGCCAGCATGCCAGGTCATCCGGAGGATCACATACAAATCCTTAGGGAATATGGGAGGGAGATACCCATACTGCTGCCACTGCAGAAACCCATGGACTTCCAACGTGCACGACTAGTGAGGTGGCCACAGGAAGTGCGACCTGACCCAAGATATTCCACCAAAAGACCAGCCGAAACAGAAGAAGGAGTTGCAGCAGAAAACACTGGAGTACAATGGAACACAGGAGGATCCTACCTCACCATAACCTGCCCCCACAGCACGCCCCAACACCAATGCCAGGGCCGGTGCCACGCCACCTGGAGGCGCTAAACCGCCACCTAGCGGCACACAGAGCTGAACCCGACGCCCCAGCCAACAGACTAGCCCTGCCCACTCAGCCCACAATGGACATGGACACAGGGGAGCTGGAGGAAGAGGAGGTGCTAGATTCACCACTAACGGCAGTAAAAATCCCTAAAGAAGAGCCCATGGACAAGACTACAGGCCCTGTAAGGCTAATGTAAAAACACTGATCAGCAACATATACAAGGCGCCCCTGGGGAAGACGGACACAGCAATGCCGTATGAGAAATAGCCCATACCAGACAATCTGGACAGCCTCCACAAGACAAGAATAAACCAAGAGATCCTCGACGAGCTAGAAGCCAAGGACCCCAAATACAAGCAGCAAACTGTAAACAGGGATACACCTTATAAGTCTGTACAATGGGCTCTCCAATTCACAGCCAGACGGCTGATATCAGCACTCAACAGTCTGGACACAAAAACACAGACCCCAAAGGAAATGGCGGTAAAAGTATCTGACTCTCTAACGCTGATTGCCAAAACCTCCCGGAGATTAAACGACATGAGGAGATCACTCCTTAAGAACAGTGTTGTTGGCCCCACCTCACACCTGGCCAAAGACAACAATAACCAAGGCTTCCAATACTTACTGGGTGACAACCTGAAGGAGGAAGTCACCACACACAGTAAGCTACATGACACCTTTAAGGAAGTCTTTATCACACACAAAGACAAAAGGAGGCCCACAAACCAGGAAAACTCAACCAAGGGCCCAGCCCAGGGCCAGGGTCAACAACAAGGGCACCAACAGCAACAAAACAACAGGTTCCACCAAACAACCAACAGTCACACAGAAACAACAACCACCAAGGAAAGTATGACAACAAGAGGAAACAACACACCAACAGAGGCCAATACAACAATAGCAAACAACACAAAAACAAGCAAGACAAACACGAGTGCAACGGAGGCAGCACCAACAACAGGCGCTAAAAACAAAAGTAAGTCCACCTACCTCCTACACACATACAAGTACCACATTTCAGGCAGGTGGTCTGGATCGTGTTTCAATAGTTTCCACGACTGCACACCCTCAAAGCGTAGTGGGAGGTGTAAGAAATGACTTCATACCATTGACTATGTAGCGTGCTCTAGTAGAGGCCTCAAAATAGCAGCTGCTATTTATTCAACTACTGGCTCAATACACATCACTATGAAGTCATAGCACCCAGTCGTAGGGGCCACTATTGGCCACATAGTGACCAGTCATACCTCCTTCATGGTCTAGTATGCACTCCTGTGTTCAAAATAGCATAGGATTGCAGTAACTACCATAATGTCTCATATAGGAGCCATGCCTTGAATAGCAGCCTCCCTTGAATAGGGGCCGGGGTAGGAGGGCTGTCAAATCGGTGTCAAATAGGGGCCGGGCCTTGAATAGGGGCCTGGTGGGGCCAGTTTTAGGTGGTTTAGGAAGACATGATGATGTATAATTGTTCTACGTAATTCCCTTTCAAATTACATCCGATAGATCTATATCTAATGACCTAATTGTATCTAAAACAATGTATGCTGTTATTCTTTCTTAATAGTGAGGCTGAGGTGTCAGCTAGGTGTGAAATCCTTTGTAATTTTATTAGAAAGCCATGGTGGGCGAGGGTTAGGTATGACAGGCATGACAGCTTTGTAAGGCCTAGTGCTCTATCTACACCACTGCATACTAGTAACTACATAGTTGGCCCATGTGTGGAAGTAATGCTCAATTCTTAGGTGAAACACCACACTTTTCTAAATGATATTTTATTCTTTAGAAAAAAACCTGCCATCCCAGAGTCAAAGGCGCTGGCCACAGGGTTATAGGTAGTGGTGTGAAGAACCCAGATTGGATACATTTGAGCAAAGGAGTGCAGAGGGCAGCAGCTAAGGCTACCCACTAATTATTCACACAGAGGGTTGTCATATCAGGATCCCTTATTGAAGCACTGCTGTGGTGGCTATTTAGCCAGCAGGCAGTACGATCACCCAGTAATGTAGCCAGCTATTTAGTCACCAAGGCCAAAATCCTAAGATCACCTGCTAAGATTTGACCCATCTCCAGTCGTAGCTGGCTGAACCTGTCGTGGAAACTATTGAAACACGATCCAGGGCAGGGAAGCAGACACTTGGTCCCAATACACATCAGACGGATGGGTACTGGACATGATAAAAGGCTTACCAATAAGTCTATGCTCCCTGCCTACACAGCTGAGACAACCTGACTCTAGGTGCTTGGACCCTGTGAAAGACAGAATCATGAGTGAACAACTTAAGAAACTGCTATCACAAGGCATAATAGAACCTGCCTTCCCATCACCAATTGCAAGAGCCTTCGTCCCACACATGTTCCTAAAAGAAAAATCTAACGGAACATACAGGCCCATACTAAACTTGTCAAGCTTGAATGAATACACATCATACAAGCATTTCAAAATGGACCACCTGTCAGTGGTTATGAATACAGTCCCAATAGACAGCTACCTAACCAGCATAATACATAACTCAGGCTTACATTTCACTACCGGTAAAACTTAGGGACAAGGACCTCCTACAACTAATATATCATGGCAATATATATAGGTTCACCTGCCTTCCTAATGGCTACTCCCCAGGCCCTAGAATCTTCAATAAAATCATGAAGGCACTCATGGCACACCTGAGAACAAAGCATGGGGTAAACCTTGTCTTCTACATAGACGACACACTAATCTATGCAAAAACAAAAGCGGAAGTCAGAACAGCTGCAATACAGAAACACAGGGTTCTGCAAAATGCAGGCTTCCCTACCAACTTTGACAAATCAGTACTAGAGCCAAAGCAAACCATTGAGTACCTGGGCTTCACAATGCACTCACCCACACTAACACTCATGATACCAGACAAAAAACAGGCCGATATCTTACAAAAGGTGGAGGATATCCTTAAGGTACAAATATGTACCATGAGGAAATTCTTGCAGGTTCTAGGAGCCCTAGCAGCCACAGAAGCTCGGAATGACAGAGCAAAGGTACTGACCAAAAAGCTCATCATTGCAATGAACCAGGCATTAATAACGACACAGGGTAATTATGACAAATTCATTTCCCTTAGAGGGTTCATAAAACCAACCCTGAGGGAAAAACCTACAATATACCTACAGCATACATAGAAGACATACACAGAAAAATGCCCACAGATAACACTATACACAGACTCCTCAGACACAGGGTGGGGTGCATACATACCTGAAACCAACTCTGAACATGGGGAAGAATGGTGTGGAGAAATAGAACCCCTCCACATAAACATAAAATAAATCCTATCAGTCCACAGGGCACTCCTACATTTCAAAAAGCGGGTAAACACATACATATGTTCATAGACAACACTGCAGCCATCAGCTGCCTCGACAAAAGGGGTTCTAGCCAATCCATTCCATGCAACAAAGCCACTGAAAGTGTATTTAGGTTGGCCTGGGAAGTGAGCATAACTTTTAAAACCACATACATTACATCAGAACACAAAGTCAAGGCAGACAGAGACTCAGCAGGAGAATGGGTACTGAGCCCTCAAAGCCAAGAGAAAACATTCAAAAAATTCCAAAAACCTGATATTAACCTATTTGCCTCACCTTCCAATGCAATATGCAAACACTTTGTATGCCTACACCATGACCCCAATGCATATATGTAACCAATGCATTCTCCATAACCTGGTCAGGCTTGTTTGTACTCGTATTTCCATCCTTTGCTATCATTGGCAGGGAACTAAAAAAAATTGAAGAAAGACAGACCCAGAGGGCTACTATTTGTACTGGAGTGGAAGACACAGGCCTGGTACCCCGACCTCAGGAGACTGCCCACCTTCAAAGACAGATGGACCCTAAGGGTCAACACATAAACGCTGCAATGGCCAGGGGACCAGAAGAAAATCTCCCCATGCCCAACAGGATGAGGCTCCTATGCCTGCCTCTATGAATGACAAGCACCCACTGGAAATCATCTGGTGCAATCACATAGGAATATCCAAGGCATCCTGGGAGCTCCTTATGGCCTCATGGTCTAAATCTACCAAAGCCAGCTACGCAACAGCAGCAAGGAAGTGGCTAAAACACACCAGCAAAAACAACGTTAGCATCACCCACCCCACCATACACCAATGTGTAGATTTCCTAACAGAGATCGCCAACAGTTGGGTGGGTCACTCATCAGTAGCCACCACCAGGTCCCTAATGTCATGCTTCATCTACATAGAAGGCAGACCATTAGGGGAACACACAATGACCCAAAAACTAGTAAAACGGGCAAAAGCCCTAAACCCACCAAAGGAACCTTATGAATACATTTGGGTCCCAGCACCAGTAATACACAAACTGGCACAGTTGGGCGACATAGAAGAGCTAGATCTGGATAAACTAACAAGGAGAACCATACTACTCTTCATGCTAGCAACAGGTCAGAGGATACAGAGCACCTATGCCCTGCTAAGAAATGACCTCAGACCTCAACCTCAGAATCAAAAACTACCCAAAACTGAAGTCCAACCACCCTAAAAAGAACCCACTTCTCCTCAGGTTTGACAAACATGTAGACACATGAATATGTGTCTACTCACACCTGAAGGCCTATCTGGACAGGGAGGACACAAAAGGAGCACACCCCAGAGTGTTTGGCACCATAAAAATGCCTTCCACCCCAGCCAGCTCCATCACCTTATCAATTTACATTAAGGTGACCCTAAAGGACACAGGCATTGAGGAACACTTTGGGGCATATATCACAAGGCACGCTGCCACAAGTGCAGTGGACAGCCTAAATGTGCCAATAAATGACATACTCAGCTCAGCAGGATAGGCAGAACCAATACATTTGCCAGGTTCTACATCAGACCTCTACTGGAAGATATAGAGGATACCTCACATGAGACTAACTTCATAACTGCAATTATGAACCGTGAAACAGACTCTTAAACCACCAAAAAGACAGTACACACTATAGACACCTAGAGAGTGGTGGTCTTATCAAACATGAGTCTTAAAAATATATTACAATATAATCATCAAAATATTTATCCAAGAATACAGATACATGTCACTTAACATGTACAGAAGAAAAGTGGGGGGGGGAACACCATAAGGCAGGGGGGGAGAGACATCAACAGTGACAACACTGTGTCCCACAAACATAGATTAAAGACTATAAATGAGATCTACATATATCGCATAACACACTTATGATCAAAAGCCATACAATTATGTATACCTACTCTGTTTGAGCAGACAATTTACAAAGTGTAAATAAAACCTGTCTACCTAAACCTGAATCTATGACTTCTGGTCCTTCAATTAGGATATCCGCCCTGAGTTAGATTATCGAACAAGACAAAATAGCTACCCCTGGCTTAAATTGCACTCTGTGAAATAATTGAATATTAAACCTAACAATGTGTTGTTTGATATGAATTATTCCTAAGAGTAGCCCACCCATTTGCTTTACTCTCTACCTGCCCTATTTTACGGGATAATCTAACTCAAAAACGGCTATGACGAATACATGACAACCTGCAAGCGAGGTCCTGCTATATACTATAGCTACCCCTATGGCTTAATGCCATAACTCTTAGGAATAATTCATATTAAACTACACATTGTTAGGTTTAATATTCAATTATTCACTCTATTGAATATGTAAACTAGAACTGTTGAGTGGTTGAGAAAGTAAGGGGAAAACAAGACTGAGAGTGACATCTCGCTGCTTCATTTTCTAATGGAGAGATTTTCTGCTGCTGAAATTATTTATTATCACGCACCTATTTTCTAAAATACTTATAATTGCTAAAAGCCATGCTTTAAGTGAATATGAAGTGGGTGAGTAAGGCTTCTGGCCATAAACTATTTTGCCTTGTGCAATCTTAATATAACAATACAACTTCTCTCAATGTGTGCATTCAATTTTGCAATACAGTGAACCAGGATATTTTGGTATAGGGGTTAGAAGTGAAACAGAAACCATCCTGGTATGCGGGCAGAGAAACCAATGATCTTGGAGTAATGTCAGGGGCTAATACATACACACTGGAATGGAATGACGGCAACGTTAGAATACCGGTAAAATTCCTTGAGGCGATTCCGGGCCAGTAAGTGCGCAGCCCAGAATCATTGGGAGGAATGTTACTGGTATTCTAATGATTGCTGACAGTCCAGTGTTCTTTATCATATGGCCTTTAAGTGAAGAAAGGCATCGAGGTAGGAGGGAACAAAAGAGACTGCAGCAATAAGAGATTGAGCCCTAAAAGCCACATTACTCATTGGAGACAGGCCGGCTTCCACCACATTCAGTCAATCGGAAAACTTGCAGGACCAAGGCCATTGCTGTCAAAATTGCTGCTGGGCCTGCAGAGATGACAAGACTGTGGAACCGAATGTCTGGCTGTATTTTTGGGATCTTGGACTACATTATCTTTTCATGGCTTGCAATTATCAATTTTTGTACAGCCTAAAACAAAAGGCATTACTGTTTATTAAGATTTAAAGGAGTAAATGATCAAAATAATGAGTTGATTATTGTTTTTCATCATTTCTTTCTTGACAATAATGATCTTGAGGAATCTGGTCCTGCCAAAATCAGTCCACAGTGGTCCAGGCCTGCAGAAAAATAAGATCTGTTGAACTGAATGGCCTGTGGGGGATAAACCTTGAGTATAGACATTCTTTACACACTCTTATCTCTTTGATGCAGTCTGTAGCGTGACACGTTCACTCTCACTCTGATGTCTAGTTGGTTTAAACCACTATTGTCTATCTAAGTATCTGCTCAGAGAGTGCAGCAAGAAGCAATGTTCATATTGATGGGCACAGCAATATGATCTCAGATATCACGTGGGAAAGCAATATAATTAAATGTGTTGGCAAGGGGGTCCCAAAAAAAGTTAGCAGTAGCATCTATTCCTTTTGCACACATAAACTACAAGTGTTGGTGCCTAGGGCCCATATATGAGGGAAGGTTAAATATGTTAAGTATTTCTGTACCAGCCCGCCGAAGTGAGGTATGTCAATTACCGTGAGGACACGTGTACGACCTTACCTCTATGGAGAGATACATAGGAAACAGATGTTTCACATGAAGTATACCCCAATGATTGTTAATAATATGTAAGAAAAGATTCAAGGAAATCACTTTTCTTGTACACTTTTGGGCATTTAATGCTATTTTTGGCTACAGTCTTCTGAAGAGCTTAGCATAAACTGACATGCTTCTATCCAGTTAGCACCACTCCTTGAAAAGAGGACATATGCAACTTATTTCACCATGAAGAGATAGATAATCCCTTCAGGTTTACAATGGTATATAGATATGGGGGCACTGGATTGATGTGTCTGCTGCAGAACAGCTGGAAATAGGTCGTAGACGTGTGCTTGTGGCCTCTGCGAGCTTCCGCGAATAGGTAAAGTAGAGTGAATCAAAATGCCTGTAATTATTTCCTATTATATTCCATTGATATGTTCTATTCTTAACTGTTTACTATACATCAGCAAACCTCTGTTATACCGTGTTATAGTGAAATTAGCCTTGTTTGATGTAATAAAGGTTGTATATGTTTGTTAAATTTTTTGGCTATATGGTATTTTTCATCGGAAAACCACAAATTATGACTTTCTTACTTATAGGTTAATGACATTTTAGTGCCAGGTAGTTTGGTATGCTACCTCTAGATGCTATTGACTGAAATATTAGGGTGGGGGAGAGCACAGTGGACTTAGATGCTTAATGTGCGGTCATAGATGTGTCCTCACGGTCGTAGACGTGTCCTCGCATCGTTAGAGAACTTAACACTATTGCCACTATACCTTTTCTGATTGGAGTTTGGACCTGATATTGCCCTTCTAGGATACCTATACATAACTACTTCTTCATGTAACTATATTCAAGCTGCTCTGGTCATTTGGCACTACCCTCCCTTAGACATTGCCCTCTACTGATATTTTTGAAGGTTTCCTGCTAAGAATAGGGACACACACATGTACCAACAAACAATAACAATTTATTGAACAGGTCATCACACCATAAAAGGCTGGAACATTAAGTACAACTCCATTCCCCCCAGGTAATGTGCTCTTATAAGCAGCATTTGCCGCTAGTCGTAGACGTATCCGCGGTCATAGACATGTCCTCACGGTCGTAGATGTGTCCTCGCTAAGACTTTTCTTATGATATATCTGGTTCTATGCAGAATCTATTAACCAAACTTACAGGGCTTATCACTGTCATATACAGGGCTTATCACTGTCATATGGAGGTACAAGGGCCATATAATAAGGATAGTTAAATATAAAACACTTAGCAGCTATGAGTGCATGTGTGGTCATAGATGTGTCCATGTGTAAACTACCCCAAAATCAAGTCATAGCATCTGGGACATACAGTTTTACAGGCAGGTTCATTATTCTTTGTATGTTACATAAGTACATGTAAGATCTCTACCTGATAAATTTTACTAGTCCATATAATGTGTCTTTCTTGGTGCCAACTTAGCTGAAAAAGGTCGTAGACGTGTCCTCACGACGGTTACACCAAAGGTTTTTTGAAGGTTTCCTGCTAAGAATAGGGACACACACATGTAACAACAAACAATAACAATTTATTGAACAGGTCATCACACCATAAAAGGCTGGAACATTATGTACAACTCCAATCCCCCCAGGTAATGTGCTCTTATAAGCAGCATTTGCTGCTAGTCGTAGACGTGTCCGGGGTCATAGACGTGTCCTCACGGTCGTACATGTGTTCTCGCTAAGACCTTTCTTATGATATCTCTGGTTCTATGCAGAATCTATTGACCAAACTTACAGGGCTTATCACTGTCATATGGAGGTACAAGGGCCATATAATAAGGATAGTTAAATATAAAACACCTAGCAGCTATGAGTGCATGTGTGGTCGTAGAAGTGTCCATGTGTAAACTACCCCAAAATCAAGTCATAGCCTCTGGGATATACAGTTTTACAGGCAGGTTCATTATTCTTTGTGGGTTACATAGGTACATGTAAGATCTCTACCTGGTCAATTTTACTAGTCCATCCACTGTGTCTTTCTTGGTGCCATCCAAGCTGAAAAAGGTCGTAGACATGTCCTCACGACAGTTACACCAAAGGTTTTTTGTACCCAGTCACCACAACAGATAATGCATGAACCCCAAAATATTACAAAAACATTCTCTACCCTAGAGGGTATCATAGTTGAAATAAATAAGGATTTGGCCATTAATTCTTCTTTTGGTAGCAAAGGAAAAAAACTAGTTCCTTGTTTTTACCCAAGAAATTACCCTTTTTGGCTGTTCTGACCACTGTAGCTTACCTTATATGCCTCACAGAGAGGCAAAACCATGGTTCCCCTTCAAGCCCTAAGCCTTGACAACCAAAATACATAAATAACACAACTATGTCTTATTTTGTAGAATTTATTGAATGGGAGGCAAAGACAACCTATTTGATGATGATCTATGACTATTAGACATATAATAAATACACAGGATTGACTGCAACCTTAGAATAGGGAAATGTTCCTCGAGATGATTCTGGGCCAGTAATCGTCAAAGGCGTTATACTGCTGAGACCATTATGCAGCCCAGAATTGTAGGCAGGAATGTTACCCGTACTCTAATGATTGCTACCAATCCTGTACTTATTATTATATGGTACTAACTTCGACAAAAACTCAGATTTTATTAAGTGTTGAACAGAGAATTGACTCCTGGCATCACAAACCTGTTTTGATACTACGCGGTAAAAGAGGAAGGTGAGTGTATAAGAGATTGAGCCCTCAAAAACATGTTACTCATAGGAGACAGACCAGTTTGCATCACATCCTTCTCACACTCATTAACTTTCTACTTCTTTGACGCAGTCCATGGCATGATGCGCATTCACTCTCACTCTGATCTCTGGTCGGTTTATGTCCTATTGTCCTTCTAAGTATCTGCTGGAAGAGTGCTGCAAGAAGGAACCTTTCGTATTGAGGGACCCAGCAATACAACATCAGATATCGGCGTGGGAAGCAATAAAACCATAACCCTTTGTCACGAAGTAATTCTTCACGTTCCGTGTATCGCTGTCTAACATGTATTAATAATAGGTGATTTTACTCTGACGGAGTTTACACTAGCAGGGGAAGACAGGCAATAAAGTATCCAAGTTACCTCAAGAGCTGATATTATCTGATCATTTCTCCAGTTATGCCAACAACTTGACATCTAAGATATTTTTTTATCTTAGGAAAAAATTTGGTACCATTACTAATCTGATATGTGCTCAACATCTCTGGGATTTATGTAAGAATGTCCAAAAGATGTGCCAGGTATTTTAAGCAATATTTTCTGTCTTTTCAGAAGTTCAACATTTTGACATTTTTCACAGCGGCCAAGGATGGTAACCTAGAGAAGGCAGCAAAGTACATAGATAACAAGTACACGGATGTTAATGCTACTAACCAGGTAGGTGCTAAGTACATAACAAGTACACAGATGTTAATGTTACTAACCAGGTAGGTGCTAAGTACATAACAAGTACACGGATGTTAATGTTACTAACCAGGTAGGTGCTAAGTACATAACAAGTACACGGATGTTAATGTTACTAACCAGGTAGGGGCTAAGTACATAACAAGTACACTGATGGTAATGTTACTAACCAGGTAGGTGCTAAGTACATAACAAGTACACTGATGTTACTAACCAGGTAGGTGCTAAGTACCTAGTGTAACAAGTACACAGATGTTAATGTTACTAACCAGGTAGGTGCTAAGTACATAACATGTACACAGATGTTACTAACCAGGTAGGTGCTAAGTACCTAGTGTAACAAGTACACAGATGTTAATGTTACTAACCAGGTAGGTGCTAAGTACATAACATGTACACAGATGTTACTAACCAGGTAGGTGGAAAAAAATAGACAAAGCTTAGCCCCGTGAGAAAACCCTCAGTCAGACCCACTGCAAGTGAACCTTTGTACTTATTTCATGATATCTGACTTAGAAATGTTTAAAACTCATTTAAAACTATTTGAAATGATGATGATTTACTTGTTTTAACGTCATTTTTCCTGACCGTGAGATACAATGGTGGGTTATCTCACCAGGTTAAGTCTATCCGGCGTCCATATTCCACTCCTTTTAACATGAAATAAACTGAAATCCTCATCTACTTTTATTTGACATCATTTTCTACATTGACACACCATTGTTTACACCTGGAGTCCCTTTTTAGTTGATACTAGTGCCTTCGGTACTACAATAGGGGGACCAATTTTTATCACAGCAAAGTGTGGCCTATCCTTGGCAAACTTGGGCCTATTTACGCAGCAATCTGGGTTCATTTTTCACGGCAAACTGGGGCTATCCTCATGACAAAACTATGGCTCTACTGAAGTTGCCCAGTGACGTGAAGTTGCTATGTTACTTGGCTTTGCTAAGTGACGTGATGTTGTGCACCAAATTCTACAGTTTGACTGACGATTCTTTTTAGGCTAGAGGATTCTTTTCCCTAAGATAACTTGAGGAAATTCAACTCTAGAAATTAGGACGACAGGAAGCCATGAATTGTTCCAAAACACTCTGAAAATATTACCTTTAGTAAATTTGGGAAGAAAAATTGAGTTAATTTTGAAAAAAAAAGTACACACTTCCATCTAGTCTCTTTTGGTTTATCTGTTTCTGGCAAGTACTCAAGCTTATTTTAATGGGGTGGGGACTAGGAACGAACTAATACTTTTTATATATAGTAATGATATCAATATGATACCATTTTACACCTAGAGAGAGGTAACACAGCCCTACACATAGCATGTATACATGGTCCATCAGACATCTTTACATTGCCAATCACACTATTGTCTATTTACAGAGAGGTAACACAGCCCTACACATAGCATGTATACATGGTCCATCAGATATCTTTACATTGCCAATCACACTATTGTCTATTTACAGAGAGGTAACACAGCCCTACACATAGCATGTATACATGGGAGGGCTGACATGGTGAAACTGCTGCTGGACCGGGGTGCCGACGTCAACGCACGGTGTAAGGTAGGTAGCTTTAATGCGGATTTCCTCTGTAGAAGAGTTAACAATGAATCCTTAATTAGAAAAGAAAAATTATCCTGATTATAAAAATTAGACACAAAGCTGGACGGAGTCAAATTATGAATTAGGCTGACATGGGTAGACCTTTTGAGCCAGTGGCCATCTGGGCCAACAGCCTTGGAAATCTGTTGGCTGGCACCTAAAGCTGTACGCCCGGGATTTGTGATAAAAATGTTGAAAATTGGAAACTCTATGATAGGCTTTTTACTGGCAACATTTGCCTACATGAACACCCCACTGGAAACCCAGGCCAGTACGGAGCTTGTTTTTGAAAAGAAAATCACTGGCTAGGAATCAAAACTACTGTGGGGTGTTTCAGAAGCAGGTAATGTTTACAACCGGTCATAAGGAGATATGATAACAGTTTTAATGGTGATTGTAGGCTTATACCTGCATGTGTTTCTAAAGCATTACCATTACCTTACTGTGTCTATAACTATATGACTGGTGAGAGATGATAATGGTTGCAGTTGTAAGTTTAGAATCTAACAGTTTTAGAAACAGATATTTAATGTTCATTATCATGTCCGGCTTCTGAAACACCCCACTGGCCAATGGCCACCGGGACAGTGTTAGTGTCTACCCCTGTGGGGTGCTTCAGAAGAAAAAAAAGTCTACAACCAGTTGTAGGGAAATGTTAATGCAGTTTTAATAGTGATCGTAGGCTTAAAACTGCAGGTGTTTTTAAAGAAGATTATTATGTTACCTAGTTTATAACTTAAAATTAGTGCTATAGCTAATGTTATTGTGAAACAGACATTGGTTGTAAGTCCCCACTTATGACTGAACCCGTTATAGACTGTTACCCCTACTATAACTCTGGTTGTAAGTAATAGCTTTAATTTTAGGAGGCAGGAAACCAGTGTAATTTCTGGGAAACCCCTCCTATACATATCATATTTCATGCTGGAATTCTGTCTCTGTCAGACCTACATAAACCTTCTAGTTCATCCAGTAAGTCGTACCTTTCTTTATAAGCCTCATATAAGCACCAGGGATATACCTTCCTGAAATAAATAAGCAACAGGTCCTGTATAAGCGCCGGGTTTGCATGGACATGAATGGAGGAGTTTGGAATCCAAGGACAATAGAAGTGTATTATGTACAACTACTACTGCATTGATATGTATAACTCATATACCATTGGAAAGAGGATTTAACGTACAATATATTTCAAGTCAAAACCATGATCCTTTCGCACACGATTCTCAAATGGTTTATGAACAAAAGAAATACAAGTTACAATGATGAACTGCACCATTTCACCTAATAGTGCCCCATTCTAAATTTAGTGTACTAATTTGGATTATTCGTGCACAGATTCTTTGTGAAGTAATGCCACATGGAATAATAGAATATTGAATTATATCATCCCAACATATATATTCACTCAAATACATAAGCGCCCATCTCAAATAACCACCTGTCTTGAATCAGTGCCTGGGTTGATGACCTGTCCAAATCTATAAGCGCAGGGGCACTTAAACATGATGGTACAGTATACATGTATGCAGAGGGTGGGGGAGTAGTCAAAATGTGTATATGGTGCAACAGGGTGACTGAGGGGTGGGGACAGCACGACCCTCCAGTCACCCTAACAATAGCTGCAACATTAGCTACTGATTGCCCCCAATAACCTACTATAATGAACAACTATAGAGACTGCACTATAGCAGTGACCTGTTGTAAACTGTAAAAGTTATGACTGATTTAAGAGTGACCTTAACCAAACCATAGCACAAATGAATTAATTTCCTTGATCTGAGGGTGTCAAAGAAAATATTAAACAGTAAAAAAAGAGGTATGATGTATAATCAACATACAGAAAACACAGGAGTTTTTCTCTTCCCTGAAAACAAAAAAGGTCCACACAGACCAGTTATAAGTGTTTATAACTGTAGTTATTACTTTAGTTGTATCTTGTTCTGAAACACCTAAAGTTATAGTTTACAAATGAGATATGACTAGTCAGAGATAATAATGGTTGCAGTTGTAAGTTTAGAGGCCAAAAGTTTTAGAAACAGATATTTAATGTTCATTATTAAGTCTGGCTTCTGAAACACCCCACTGGGGTGATGTACTGTGAGCTACAAGATAGCTTATAAAAAAGTTAAGATAGCTTTTAAAAAAGTTAATTTTTTTCAAAAACAGTAAAAAACACACAAAAACAACATCATTATGACGATGTCTGAATGTAAGCATCAGGAAGCCCTACACTGTCAGACCGGGGCAAGTTTTTACAGTAGATTGCTTCTATTTCTGGAATCAGTGGCAGTTGCTGTCAGTACAAATCCGAAGTGGGTTGTACTGTACCCACTACAGTCGTCCTTATAGTCCATTTATAATTGGGGCTGAGAGTGTAGGTATTGGGTACCTACGCTCCTACAGCATTGCGAGGGTCCAACCAATACAGCACTATAAGGGATAAAAAGAAATTAAAAAAATACATAGATAAAAAACACCTGAACCTAGAAGCATCGTGGAGCCCTGATATAGTGGCCATAACCTTATTATGTGTACTACCAGGCCTCTCTTTATGCTGCTCTATCTACCTGAAGCCACCACGCCCATAATACATATAGCTTTTAGTTCCTGCTTTCTGAATATGTACACTGATAGGCATAGAAATGGTCTAACGGGGAGATCTGTCTTATCTAATATACAGGCTTCATACAGGAGGATCAAATGGTGCTGTATGCCACAATACGCCATTTGCCATCCTTTTCCTTATCTGGCTTGGCATTGTTATCAGGTCATCTGTGGGATGAATACCCTGTTGTCTTCAAAAGAAGTTGCCGGTATCCTCCACTTGTTTATGCTATATAATATACAATGTACCTATTTATAAGTGCACAGGGCCAATTCAAAGTGGTCATTATGTTATATTTATATAAGACAATGCTATATCGTGGGCGGATCTTCCAGATTCTCAACTGAATGTATATCTAACGTGCAGTAGCAGGTGTAAAAGTATAAATATGATATCATAGTATGGTGGCTGTCGGCCATTGACCCCCCCCCCCCCCCAATAAAAAAGAGTTAATATGCAGGCTGAATGACACGTCATAATGAGTACTTTTTTTGTTGTGACCCCCCTCCCCCCAGTGTGAAGGTTTATTGGGTTTCCTAAATGTGATAAACCCTCTCCCCTCCCAATAAATGACTCAGTCTTAGATTGCCATGTTTACATCCTGAGAGCTGTTTCAAAATGGCTATATATGAGTGACATAGGCTTACGAGCAAGATCACTCATAAGGTGGAGTTAAGATCGATCATAGGCTTCTTAGCGTTAGGGGAAGTGTTTCAAAAGTAAATGGGGAGTGAAGCTTAGGAGTAAAGGGTCAATGTAAGAGTGACCTATGACCAACATAAAGTAGTTGATTTACGTGGAAGGTTAAGGGTACACATAAATGTGAAAAATCATAACAATAATTGGAATTCCACAAATCCTTTTAATGCATGATATCAGGCATATATATATATATATATATAGATATATATATATATATATATATATATATATATATATATATATATATATATATATATATATAAAAATGAAATACCCTTTATAATACCCTTTTCTATCATGAAATCACAAGGTAAAGACATATTCTGAACTGGGTGATTGATCTTAGAAGCTGGATGATTGGCCTGTGAGTGACCTTACAACTGATCTTGATTACTGCCCCTATGTCTAATTGACAGCTGTTTCTAAAGGACCAGTCTTATGTTCTGATATGAGTAACAGCTTGTTCTGAAACACTTGTAGTCATTCCCAAATGACTGATCTTAAATGGTCACTCCTATAGCCCAAAGATCAATCTTAATTCCAGTCTCCTTGTGAAACAGCTCTCTGGTGTTCTAGTATACATCTGACCTCTGAATTCGTCTTGAACGTTAAATATATGGATTGAATGATAGTTGGTTAGCAGCACCCAGCTTCATCTTGGATAAGTCCGTCAGCCCTTTAAATGCCCCTTGCGGGAGCCCATTTCCTAAAGGGGTGCATCCACTGCGACGGATGGACCATCCGTCCCCCTTCATCCGTCATTTTCTCCATAGAAATCAATGATAAATGATACGGATGAAACCCACGGATGGTCCATCCGTGGGCAGTGGACGCACCCCTTAAGGCACTACAACTACACAGTCACAACGATTTGAAATCCTGAAACTTGGTGTCAACAATGGTAGGTAGTGGCCTACGACTGCTCTGTACGACCAGCATTTGGCAGTCATACTAGTGCAGGCACAACATTACTATTAGGCTGTAATATTACTATTATTAGAAAGGAAATTTCATCAAAGTAACGAAGGGTTCCTCGTCAAAAAGTTTATATAGAGATCAGTCATTATTTTCACAGAGATTCCTTGTACCACCACACTGCCACCTGGGGATTCTTGTTAAAACTACAGTGGCATCCTGCTACATGATTACAATGGTTCACTGTTCAGTTTTACAAGGATCCCTGGCTCCTTCAGACCTTACAACATGAAAGGTTCATTGATTGCCTGTCCTCCTTACAGCATGGCTACAGCCCACTTTATGTGGCAGCCATGGAGAACCACGCCCCCGTCGTACAGATCCTGCTGGCAGCCGGCGCAGACGGAGACCTGTCACCTAAGGTATGCTCTATGTTTACAGCTTGGGTAAATAACAACATTAGTAACATTAACATCAGTGTACTTGTTATGTATCTTTGAATAAACACCGATCTATGCACAGGTCTCAAATACGGGTATAGATATGACCGCTATGACCAACACAGCGCTTATATTGGCAGTACAGTATCATGCCTTTATAGTGTATGTAGGGTACACTGTAAAAAAGATTAATATCATCAATACATTGGTTCTCCGACAACTCTGGGACAATGATTTCACAGTTATATTTACTAAGATATCATGTCACATTTTCCTATACTGCAGTCTGGGGTTTCATTGTAGAAAATATGCTGCACTGCAATAATTGTAAGATTTTAATTCTAGAAGGATGGATTGATTGATTCAACCGTTACATCTCATAGTTTATAGAAACTACTTTCTAGCATAGTCCTACTGACACATTTACCGGGAGAGTTCTACTTTTCTATCATAATCTTATCATAATATCTGCAGGAAGAGTTTCACTTTCTAACATAATCTAAATAGTATACTCCTAATGTGACATTTACAGGGGGAGCTGAAGGAGATGACAGCGTTAAGAATAGCCGAGATGCAGGGTTACATGGATGTCGTAAAACTTCTACGAGACCCGTCAGCGCCGCCTGATGACCCCGGATGACAGGACGCTGGGCAGACGACCTCCACTGAGTTTGTCTGCCTTGATGTCAAATAATGACTCTCTGGAAACATGGACTCAATCAGGAGTAATCTTTTATTATCTCTGGATACTTTGGTTCTATTCAATGGATTTTCGAAATTCAAACGTCTATGGGTAGATAAGAGATCCCCTAATGCCCTTAAACTTAAATTTGGAATATATGGGGGGCATTAGGAAGATTTTGGTCTCAACCTTTTCTCATCCTGTCTTCTTCTTCTTACGTATAAGGCACGCTTTATACCCGAGGCATTATGCCAACCGATGACTCCAAATGAACCGATTCCTGAGTCATCTTACTAGTGTTTTTGTTGGAGGATAATGGATAAATTGGTCAGAATGTTACTGTTTCTGTTAGGCAGTCATCACATCAGTCTGATTATAACTTAGCTGAAAGCTGAAGATGTCAGCTGATGCCAAGTCTGATGTTAACTATGTCTATACTGACTCATCACCCCTGAGTCATAGTTTTAACTATATCTATACTGACTCATCACCCCGGAGTCATAGTTTTAACTATATCTATACTGACTCATCACCCTTGAGTCATAGTTTTAACTATGTCTATACTGACTCATCACCCTTGAGTCATAGTTTTAACTATGTCTATACTGACTCATCACCCTTGAGTCATAGTTTTAACTATATCTATACTGACTCATTACCCTTGAGTCATAGTTTTAACTATGTCTATACTGACTCATCACCCTTGAGTCATAGTTTTAACTATATCTATACTGACTCATCACCCCTGAGTCATAGTTTTAACTATATCTATACTGACTCATCACCCCTGAGTCATAGTTTTAACTATATCTATACTGACTCATCACCCCTGAGTCATAGTTTTAACTATATCTATACTGACTCATCACCCCTGAGTCATAGTTTTAACTATGTCTATACTGACTCATCACCCCTGAGTCATAGTTTTAACTATATCTATACTGACTCATCACCCCTGAGTCATAGTTTTTATCTGAGATAACAAAGTTAAATAGGGATGCCATAACTGGAAGGCACTTCTCAACAGGTAACACTTGAACACAGCCATTTAGATTTGAATCCTCAAATCTAGAGTGGCTGATCATAGGTAATGTGCTACAACTGCTAGGTACTGTACTGCCCCTGGCTGCCAGTAATAAGGGATAGGGGGGGGGGTGTCCTAGTGCGAAGCCAAATAATGGCAATGTCATCATACATTGTGTCATAATGACAGGTTTATAGGGAAAAATGTAGCAGTTCAATATATCAACATGATATTTATTGTACTAATCGCAGGTTATTTTGTAATTGTAATAAAAGTCTATATGCACTGCCCAAATGCACCACCAGGATTGGATCAAGTACGCAAACGATTCTTGTTAATTGGATGTCATCTTCTGCTCCTGTCAAACCACAGTGAATTGTAGCACTGGAATATGAAGTCATCTTTGCAGTTACAGTACATTTACCCTTTAAGGTCCGTTGATGCATCGATGCATCATGCCCATTGGTCATCATGATGCATGAATGCAGCCCTGGTGAGTAAATGGCCATGACTGCATTCATGCATCATGCCGATCCTACAGGATTGATACACAAACTCCCGGAGGGTCGGCAGGATGCACCAATGAAGAGCTGGTAAGCAGTCTTGCAAGCAATTCATTGGTGCATCATGATGACCGCTGGGCATGATGCATCAATGCATCACTGGACCATAAAGGGTTAAAAACTGATGTCCAGAACTGACAAATTAAGTTCATCATAGGCTACCTAAAAGCTGTTTTCAGAATGTGTTTTGCAGTGGTTTCTCTATTGAACTCAGTGCCCCTGGGTTGATTGCTATTGGAAGAGGTACATGGACTATTTTTAGAACAAAACAAAGACTATTTTGAGAATCAGCAGGTACTCCCAGGGCCCAGCACGCATTGATATCGGTCGATTATTGACAGGTCTGTCAGATATTCAGGGAATGGTGTAGAAAGGCCAAGTTTTATGGTTAATAAACATGAATAGAAATGCCAGAAAAAAAGACTGCCAGTTGGACTGACATTTAGATGTTTGTTTATAGGAGCAGGGTGCAATAAAGAGGTGAAATACCAAAAGGTGATATCTCAATGTTTATTTGGTGGATGATGCCATGTGTGTAACTAGACTGTAATAAACCTCCTGTAAAAGCTGTGCATAAGCGGTCTGCGTATATGCCGCACCCTAAGTTTGTGCACTGTTTTGAAAATGTATGGGGCCCTGAGCACCACAACCTCTACTCATCTATGCCAATAGAAATATTGGGGGAAACACGGTGCATTCGGTCAGCGGTTTTCAAAGGATATCTATTGCATTATGGGTAGGGGTGACCTCGAACGCTAACTACACAACCTTAGCTTGTTCCCTCCACCCCCTTCCACCCCAGCCAGGTCTGGCTAGGTACTAGCCCTTAACTATGCTTGGAAGTGTAGTAAGTTGACTTGGGGATCAACATTGACCCACATGGGGCAGACCAATAGGGGGTGGCCTTACAAACCAGCATTGATCCCTCGGCCGTACTCCAAACGCACCGACTATGGGAAGGTGCTACAGCTACCTACCCCTGACCCTCCTGACCCTCCCCCTGAGTCTGAACTAGTATATAGTATAAACTGATGCTTATACAGGGGGGGGGGTTTACAGTAATGGAATTGGATGAAATGTCACCAACAAAAAAATCAACAAAATGCAGCTCGGTTAATCATACAGAGGCGCTCGTCGGCTATAGTGTACTATCAATCTCGTCTGGTCGGCATTCTATTTCTAAGGAATACCTCTCTCGTGTTTGGGGATTATGGTCCCCATTTTCTGGCAATGATTACTAGGTGAGATACCTACCTACAAATAAGCACTACAGCAACCAGCGGACAAAACTACTTTTACCCAGCATCCCTGTAAGCCAGTGATGACTCACACTAGTGGTCGAGTTGGGGCCAGCTTAGTGTACTATATTGCGTGCTACAAGGATACAATCTACGCAATAAATAAACTCAACTGTATCATATATACTGCAGGTATACAGTCATATTAGAATCGACATCAATCACTGAGAGTCCCATCTCAAATGAATGTTGGTTTTGTTTATGCAATAAAGACTGGTATTTAAATATATAAGACATGAGGTGCCAAAGAGGCCTGGTGTGTTGGATGTAACCTGAGTTGAGGCTGTGGTAGGCCGCACTGTTGATGTTCTTCTTTCATCACACTGATGCTTTAAAAGAGGCCTCGTAAAATGTCTTGCCCCACTAGTATATCTATAATGGTAGTTATCAGTGGTAGTGGAACACCAAGCCTTTGTAACCTGGTAATTCAAAGTGCAAATAAATGGTGCCGCTAGTGGAGCCCTGGCTTAAGGCGATGATTGATGTGGAGAAGAGCTATACATGCTTCAGTACCCACATACCAGATGGCAGCACCCGGCTCACAATATAGGTCTGATCTATGGTAAATTGGCCACTCAATACAGAGTGCCTCAACACATGCATACATACTTAATACAGTTTCAAATTGCCTGATTATTTTTTTTTTTTTTTGAATCGGAAAGATTTGATTACTTTACAGTTTTCCTCCTAAGGTAATCAGAAAGTCATAATAATATTTCACAGAGAAAATATAATTAAGATATTATGATAGATAGTCGGTAAATTGTTGGTAGGTATGTCAATGAAACCAGCAAGATTTTCATGTACATATAACCATTGATCAACATATTGTAAAATAAAATGAGTGTCAGCCAAGTCAGAAAAGTGTTTTTTTTTCCTTGGTAGATAGTGAAAACATTGGGATGAGGATTAAGACATGTAACTGCACAGTTAAGGTTAGGTTGAGATTCTAGTACCGTGGCATGTTGTTGCACACTAAGGGTTAGGTCGCACAGTCCGGGTTAGGTTGAGATTCTAGTAGCCTGACATGTTATTGCACATTTGGAGTTAGGTTGACATTCTAGTACTGTGACATGTTATTGCAAAAAAGCAGTTAGGTTGAGATTCTAGTACTGTAACCTGTTATTGTACAGTAGAAGTTAGGTTGAGATTCTAGTGCAGTGACATGTTATTGCACAGTGGGGGTTAGGTTGAGATTCTAGTACTGTGACCTGTTATTGTACAGTAGGGGTTAGGTTGAGATTCTAGTTCTGTGACATGTTATTGCACAGTTAGGATTAGTTTGAGATTCTAATATCGTAATATGTTTTTGCTCAGTAGGGGTTAGGTTAAGATTCTAGCACTGTGACATGTTATTTCACATTGGGGGTTAGGTTGAGATTTTAGTACCGTGACATGTCATTGCACAGTGGGGTTTAGGTTGAGATTCTAGTACCATGACATGTTATTGCACAGTAGGGGTAAGGTTGAGATTCTAGAACTGTGACATGGTATTGCACTCTGGGGATTAGGTTGAAATTCTAGTACCATGACAAGTATTTGCACAATAGTAGTAAGGTGACATGTTATTGCACAGTGGGGGTTAGGTTCAGATTCTAATACTTTGACATGTCATTGCACAGTAGGAGTTAGGTTGAGATTCTAGTACTGTGACATGTTATTGCACAGCAGGGGTTAGGTTGAGATTCTAGCACTGTGACATGTTATTTCACAGTAGGGGTTAGGTTAAGATTCTAGTACCGTGACATGCAATTGCACAGTGGGGGTTAGGTTGAGATTCTAGTGCCGTGACGGGGTTTCCCTAGCCCACTTAAAAGGGTCTATATCTCCGCTTTCCTATCCCCTCGGGATGTGGGTGGTGCACATATGCGTGGGCACTGACACATTCCCATGTGAAATTGTGTAATGTAGTTCTCACCATGAATATGACCTTAGCTGTCGAAATGGCGTTAAACATCTATTACTCACTCACTCTAGTACCGTGACATGTAATTGCACAATGGGGGTTAGGTTGAAATTCTAGTACCATGACATGTAATTACACAGTAGGGGTTAGGTTGAGATTATAGTGCTGTGACATGTTATTGCACAGTTAGGATTAGGTTGAAATTCTAATATCATGACATGTTATTGCTCAGTAGGGGTTAGGTTGAGATTCTAGTACTGTGACATGGTATTGCACTCTTGGGGTTAGGTTGAAGTATTTGCACAATAGTAGTTAGGTTGAGATTCTAGTGCTGTGACATGTTATTCTACAGTATAGGGGTTGTTGGTATCAGACATCTTTGGTATGATGCTTTAATATTGAATCCTATGTGCTGATACCTAGACATTTGGGATTTTGAAGAAACTTAATTAATGTGATGCCGATAAGGCTAGCCCCGGATAACATTGGGAAGGCAGCTAACAATGTGCGGGGGGAGAATTGGCAGAACTGGAGAACTGGTGAACTGGTGTTAGATATTGGTATTATTGCTGATAGCTAGTCAATGCTGCTGTGTATCTTGCAGGATATGAGCAGAGTGACGACACCTATTACCGTAATTCAAATTACGGCGATCAAAGATGGCGGCTGGTGAGTTTGTAAACAAAGTCAAGAGGTGACATTTAGCATATAAAGAGGTTGTTTTAGCTGTTCCTAGGTCATACACATCTGGTTAAGAGACATGTCTATCCGTGGGTTAACCAGGTTATCTTCTTTATACAATAGTTTGTGTGTGGGAGACATGACCAGTTTTCACTGGTATTACCGTAATTCGATTTGTTATCAAAACATGGTATCACCGTAATTCGTGATAGGTATCACCGTAATTCTAGAGTATCATGTCAGTTTTGCTTCGATTTCTGGCTATACACTGCCATGAAGAATATCCAAATCTGTCAGACACGTTCCTAAAAGCTTTAAGAAAACTACTCTCCCCTTCAGGCTAACCTATTCATCGTTTAGGAATGAAATCACATCCATGTGGTCAAGTATTACCGTAATTCTCATTTACAAACAAGGTATCACCATAATTCTATACATTTATATGAAGCTTATGAGCTATGGCTTCCCATCATCATCCTTCACTGCAATCTCTAAAAATTGCCCATCAAATGCTATCACCTTAACGTCTAGGGCCCTCTAGGTGCATTCTAGCAGTATATCACTAATGATGTGCCTTACTGCTGTCATCTTGAGACTGAAGCCACTCATGTGGTATGCTATGGGTACAGCATGAGGGCTTTCTTTATTGCCGTGAGATCTTTCAAGATCAGACATTACAGTGACCAACACTTGCTTAGCTGGTCTCCGTAAAAGATTGTATGCCTGTTGGCATTGTTCCAGGGCCCCTTTGCATATAGCACACACAGTTTCAGCTGATGGTGGTGGACAGGTCTGTGATAACCCTGTATGATGATGAAATGGATTTGAAGTGTCCCATGTCTCTGAACAGTTACATGGCATACCAACCAGGGAACTCTGCAACAAATTCGGATTGCTGTGCAAACTTTGCTAGCTTTTCCCTGAGTTGTGGCAGAGCTGGATGTGTTTTTGAAGGTTTCTTGGGCGTTTCTGTGTATATCTCCTGGGTAATGCTGGTAACATCCCTGAGCAGTTGTTCATCCAATGTCCCTTTTATGATAGTAGTACTAGTTGGTGTAAAGCAAACATTGACATACTCATGGCAATGCTTTGATGCCATTTCACTTAGCAACTGGATTGTGTAGTACACTGGCAGGGAGTAGTATGTCACTGTGGAATATGATTTCTTTGGGTAGGGGCATTTAATTTCAAATGCTACCTTGGTCTTTCCTTCGGTATCGACTCCAGATCCATCCCCACTGATTATAGCGAACCTCTTTGAATCTGGAAGATCGATCCGCTCACATCCATCTTCTCTAAAGATGAGTTCTGGGAAAAACACTGGAAAACTTTTCCTACTACGGTGGCAACTCCATTAATCTCGTTTTCAGTTCCATGATTGAAAAGGCTCTGTAACTCATCCGAAACTGGCTGGATTTTATTATTAAACACTGTATCAAAATGAACCTTCATATCTTTTAGTGAACGCAGACCTAAAGCTTTATACCAAGTGCTGCCTGTCACACATGCCTTTTTCCGGATGTCATGCGAAGCTGATGTACGTTGTTTGACTTTGCTGAGTTCAGAATGGGGATCAAAGTCATCATATACATCATCCGGGAAGCTGAGGAGGCATGCGTAATTTGGCTGGTGGTAATTTGGCTGGTGGTCGAGAAATACCTTTGTATTAAAGCCTTTTATATAGGAGTCACCAGATAGATAAGGAAACTTTATTTAATACAAGAAGCCAGTGAAAAAAGTTCTTTGGCATTATTTACACGAGGATATTTGCTGCTGGGCATTAGTGTTAAGGGCCGTTTTCCACCACCCGACATGGTCCCACTATCGGCCGCTAGCTCCACCTCGGCTGACTTGGCTGCCATAGGATTCAATGGAGGGGCATGGTCTCTGTCGGCCGATGGTAGTATTCACTTTGGGTCTATCGGCTGATAGAGGTGCCATATCGTTTGGTGGAAAACGGCCCTTAAGGAGAGTGAATTACGGTAATATTTTGCTCAGAATTATGGTAATACTTGGCAAAGTGAACGTCAGAATTACGGTAATACAGGCGTTTTTAAAAAGGTCTTTTCCTGCCTTAACTAGTACACATCAAGTTAATCCAAGGGTTGGGTATTAAGCAGGAATGCCAATACTTCAATCTGTCCACACAAGTTGCTTGAAATAACCATAGATATCTTGTAAATCAATAGAGAAGAAATGAAGTGAACTCACCAGCCGCCATCTTTGATCGCCGTAATTCGAATTACGGTAATAGGTGTCGTCACTGTGATGAGGCTGAGCTGGACAGCTCAAATGTCTAGCATGGCAATTTGGGGTCCTTGGACATGTACCAAGTCTAAAATGATTGTTAGGTTTACTATGAATATAGGTACTGAAATGTGTCTGGACCCAAGGACTATTAATGGATCATCTATTTTACATTGATACACCCACATGTATATATGTGTAATGACTGACTGTGTGTCCTGGTGTAACCTAGAGATAATTAGTTTAATTACTTACAAATCACCTTACATATCCTACATTATCATGCACTGTATCAAATGATCTATCGTACATTTATACCCATGTGCATGTTACCTACAAGGAAATTGCAGTGCATGGAAATTGAAGTAGCCTAACATGTTAACCCTATCTATAACATAACCTAAAACTGTTAAATTGAATCTCCAACTGGTATATTCTGACAGTCTGTGCTAGCTATTGGATATATGCATGATTCATAGGACAAGACCTAACATCAGTTTGCAGTAAAGGTGTATTTATTCCAACATATTGTACAGAGTCTTAAGGTATATGTGTTGATGGTAAGACGGTGTATGCTGGTCTCCCTAAGGTCTCGACACAGCGTGTATATAAAGAGCGACTGACATGCCCCCTAGTGTCAGTCTATATAACTATGGTATTGTTCAGGTGGTAACACGTAGTAACAGTATAGATGATGTGGTATGGTTAAGGTGTATCATGATGAATTATGTATAAATATGTTCAATGAATTTATTTCCATGTGTCATGTATTTTACCTTCTAGAATATATGAAAGCTGCATAGTGTGCAAAGAGGATTAAATTCTGTGTCCCCTTAATTCTGAGTCATGAATAAACGGAACTAAACGACCATGGCATACATTATGGTTGATCCCCTGAGGTCTTCGGGGGAGACAGCCCCTGGGGTGGGAAGGCCATAATGTATGCCTGGGAGGTTAGGTCTGTACTTAGTTCATGGTATTTTGATTTAAACAGCTTATATTCCTGTGATTTAGGATCTAAATAGGTCACCTGACCAGCAGTGTGGATTGAGACATGTTATGCCACTGGCAGTGAGGCGTACGCCATTCTAAAGTTAAGTCTATGAGTTTGAGTTTGAAAAAGGTTTATTGGCCAACAATATCTTAACGTACTGAAGCTTTTACAATTATCAGCCGAAAAAAAAGAGAATACAACCAAACAGTTGCAACGATACATTCAATTGTAGTTAAACAGGTGGTTTCCATGGAGAGTTGTTATTCACATGAGACAATACATGTAACTGCCACGGAGGTCCAGCGATGATGACTGCTTGCCAGCACTTCATTGGACCATCATGCCGACTGTCTGGGGGTGATACATATAATCCAGAGGGTAGGCATAATGCTCCAATGAAGTGCTGGTGAGCAGTCTCGCCAGCATTTCATTAGTGTATCATTAAGACCAGTGGGTATGATTCTTTTAAAGGGTTAAACATGACGATGCGGTGGTTGATTTTGTCCATGTAGTGGCCATTTGTCTACAGTTCTCTTGTAGTCCCTAAATGCTGTATCATTTGGACCTTTATGTCTGTACCCTTGCAGCCAGCGGCCATCAGGCTTGGTTCTGTTCAGGTTCTTTGTGGGAAAGTCATTGATATCACCCGGAGATCTACCTTTGTCAAACTTTGTAACAAAATAGTCCCAACATTGGAACTTGTAATGCACTAGATGTGCAGCCGTTCTTAACAAGCGCACTGTTTTACCAGGCACAGAAAACCGGTGGATTCCACTATTTGGTAAAACTCGCGTTGGTCTAACGGCACATTTACCAAACGCTATGTACCACCACTGAAAGAAGTCTATGTAGGCCTCAACCACAGGCAGATTGGGACAATGTATGTACCCGGATGTACCCATGACTTTAGTGTCAAAGCAAACCTGGTCCACAGCTGCAGAATACATCACTTCTTTGGTGCTATTTACCCACTTTGGGAACCGATACATGATTTCACTCAGTGTGTACCTGGCATTGTCTGCATTAGGGAATATATATTCATCCACATCCATGTGGACCACCCACTCACAGGCCTCCTTTAGGTGCCCCATGCCGTGTACGATAATCTCATTCTGAGACTTCTTCCATGGCCAATCTACAACTATGGCTTCTCGATACTTCTGCAGCTCGGACAGTGTGTTGTCGGTGCTGTTGTTGTTGTACACTAGAAATAACCCAACTCCTTGTTTGATGTGATATTCCATCCAGTCTGTGATCTTACCACCCTCATTCTTCATCTCAGTTAGGATGCACAGGGGAATCTTTGGAGGATCAATACTCAGCGGTGTACGGTCACCCCATGCAGTGACTGATGGCACGATTGTACCATTTAACAATTGAATGGATAAAACATCATTGTCATCAAGGGAAAACATCTCCTCACATTCAAACAAGTCAGGGCCGATTCTCTTACCAGGTAGAGTATTACCGTTAATCGTACAGTTAGAAAACACATCCTCCTTATTCCTCCTAAACCCGGTGGTGATTAGAATAAACTTTGCTGTATTCAACACTGCAATGGAGCAAACTAACTTGTCCTTCTGCTTCTCTAGGGGTCCAAGTGTGGAGAAATGCTTTAGCCATGGTTTAACAATAGGTTTAACATACTGTGAAGTATAACATGGTGCCTTGATGTGGTCTTTCAGGGTGAATATCATTGTAACAGCAAGCGCGGTCATGGCGATGAGCCACCTCTTGATTCCGATATTACAATCCATTCTATATGATACCAAATACACTGAAATAGTGGAAGATATCTAGGTATTAGGTTATACTCTGTAATGGTAAATTGTGATTAAAATATTAAACTGTCAGAGAAGGAAAAGCACCTATAGCAGTAGATATTGTAATATCAAAAATATACAGGTATTAGACTGTCAAAGTGTAGAAAACATAGTTGTAAAGCACCTGAGATAGATAGAGAGAGAGAGAGAGAGAGAGAGAGAGAGAGAGAGAGAGAGAGAGAGAGAGAGAGAGAGAGAGAGAGAGAGAAAGTCGTACAAAATATTACATCTAAGAAATACAAATATAGGGTTGTCAGAAGGTATGATATACATTATATTGTAGCAGTAAAACATACAAATATAAGGCTGTCAGAGAGTATGATATACATTATATTGTAACAGTAAAACATACAAATATAAGGTTGTCAGAGAGTATGATATACATTATATATTGTAACGGTTAGTCATGCAAATATAGGGTTGTCAGAGAGTAGGCAATAATATTATCATATTATGATACAAGGAATGTAAGCATGTAACAGCAGCATGTCGAGAACTGTCAATTAGGGGCAATCATGTAGTGCTTTGAAATTACTTTTGTTTTCTAAAGATCTTTACTTACCCCTAGACAAATTCCGTTTGAATGAGAAACTGAATTATTTATCCCAACAGGCCTGGATTTGTACAAATATTTAGGTAAATAATGGGTGTAGTAGTACTGTAGGTGTGTCCTTCTTATTCTGACTAGTAATGTCAACCTAGATAGTTATCCATCGTCACAGTACACGGTACGGTCATGGTCACTGAGTATTTCAGCTAAAAATATTACACAGAGAAAATATTGATACTCACCCTGAGCCTGATGTTAGCCTCAGGCAAATGTCGCCAAAATGAGTATATTTTGATACTCAGGGTGAGCCTAGGGTGTAGGCATACTCCAGCAATACCTGACACTCTAGATTGTTTATGGCTTAGCTGTACCCTCTCTACTGCCCTACTCTCACAGTGCAGGAGTCTCTTTAGAGACAGGCTCAGGGTCAACTGGAGTAGCATAATAGAAGAGAATAGGACATGGCCTAAGTATCTCTATGAAGAGGGTCAGGCAATGCTGGATCCTACCTGAACAGGCTCCAAATTGCAGGAGTCTTTCTTGCCAATGGTGTAATGCACTGCCAGAGTATCCCAATACATAGGATCACACTTTGCTGGATTCTACCTTCAGAGTGAGTCCAGCAACACCACCCAGTGGGCACAACCCAACTCAATGGGTTAGTAATCAGCACTGCATTGTAGGGCTTACAGACAGTCTAAATTGTAATGGTTATATAGCCCTGCATTTGTAGCCCTTATTGAACTACTAAGCTGTAGGGTGTATTATGCCCAACACATAAGTGGTTTGTTAAACACTATAAAGAAATATAGAAATTAAGGTCACCGTATGGCAAAAGCCCATTATTTCATACACATGTAGAGGTCGGCGAAAACGTCTCTTGGAGAAACCGGGACTCGAACCCGGGACCCTCCAACTTCGAAGCGGAAGCTCTACCTCTGAGCTACTTCCCCTGGCCTGACATACCCTGTCACCAACACGGCCCCACTGACATTTCCACCTTCAACCTACCTCTGGATCGGTATGGTATACATAGGGGGAGTGACCACCAAGTGAGCTGGCCTCTGGAGGCTCAACGCACCCGAGGAAGGAACGAACCCCTACACTCGTCCCAACCAGCTTCAACCGTATCCCGCCAGACCTGATCCTCCAGTTCAGGTCTGAACGGTACCAGTACTGAGTCACACACAGTTACAGCTTCTCCTGTTCCCAGGACTTTCTGTGGGTGTCACCTGTTTCCAAGTCGTCTGTACTAGCAATTTGAAGCGCTTGTCTATACCATACCGGCCCAGGTCCCGAGTATCTTAGTCCCCCTTGCAGGGCAGGACCACTCGGTTTCTCCACCAGTGTAGAGGTCGGCGAAAACGTCTCTTGGAGAAACCGGGACTCGAACCCAGGACCCTTCAACTTCGAAGCGGAAGCTCTACCTCTGAGCTACTTCCCCTGGCCTGACATACTCTGTCACTAACATGGCCCCACTGACATTTCCACCTTCCACCTACCTCTGGATCGGTATGGTATACATAGGGGGAGAGACCACCAAGTGAGCTGGCCTCTGGAGGCTCAATGCACCCGAGGAGGGAACGAACCCCTACACACACAAGGATTTCAGATGGTCGAACATTCAACCTCCTAAGACAGTCTAATTATTCTATGAATAGTTTGTGCATTCCTGGTTTCAGTATCCTTTTTGCTCCTTGGTGGGATTTGAACCAGGTACCTTCTTATTGTGACTCCTATGTGCTCCTATCTGTGCTAGCAGGGCAGGCACTATCAATATGATATTTCAACCATAATCCTACTTCAGTGAGATGTGATTGGTCATATGAGGCCCAGTAGACTAATATTAACAAAAACACAAACTGGAGTGACCATAGTAAATTCCACAATGTCCTCAGTAAGTATGGCACAGTCCTACTTATATGCCTATTGCAACCTGGCTCATCAGTTGTAGAGGTGCCACAGCGGTAGTTTTCTCAATTTGCATGTGAGGGGTCTCAGGTTCAGGTCTCGGTGGTGCTGAGAAACATTTTTCATTTTTTCAGTTTAATAGGAAACGACTCATCTATTGCAGTGTATTTTTCTAAGACCTAACTTTGTACCTAAATGAAATAGATGCTTGCTTGAAAGCTGACAAAATCTTCAACATATGCCAAGTCAGAAAATAGCAAGAAAATAAATTATTTGCATAACAAAAGATTTCGGGTTGAAAACTTGCAGCTTTTGAAGAGCATCCCTGTGGGGTGTTTCAGAAGCCGGACATGATAATGAACATTAAATATCTGTTTCTAAAACTGTTAGATTCTAAACTTACAACTGCAACCATTATCATCTCTCACTAGTCATATAGTTATAGACACAGTAAGATAATGGTAATGCTTTAGAAACACATGCAGTTATAAGCCTACAATCACTATTAAAACTGCTATCATATCTCCTTATTACCGGTTGTAAACATTACCTGCTTCTGAAACACCCCACTGGGCTGGAATTGAACTCAGGACCTTCTCATATGAAGGTAAACATGTTACCACTACACCATGTTGACTGTGCTGAAAGATCTCCACCTGAAATCTCATATGATCTGCTCCCTCTGTGTGTTGAAGGCTGGTATTCTACTTTTTTCCAAGCCCCAAAACATTAGAAATATGCCTGGGACCATACGTCACTTTTACATTTACTGCAAAGATATGATCATACTCTAAATGCTTTAGTGATTAATTCCTATTATATTCCTATATAGATAAGAGTATATTCTTAGATATCATGGTTACAAGGACTAGAGGATAATAATAGAAAGGATATTGAGTATGTGCGAGAACGGGGATATTGAGAATGTGCGAGAACGGGTGGGGGAGGGGCTTAATAGGGAAAATTTTCTCACAAACCCATTACGAATGCATATTCATGCTCACATTGTAGCAATAAGATTGACTTACCGAGATTGACTTTACAAAAATTCTCAATGGGGCTTGAACTTACCACCTTCAGATGCAGAGTTCAGTGTCATATCAACTGAGCTAATGAGGCACATGGATGTGGTTTGTGCAAGGATATGATATAATCTCAGACATCAGTGTAGGGGCTAGACCCCTGCTTTGCTGGAGTATTCAGTAAGATTCAGACTGAGTATGGCACCATGCCTGAGGCTTGTGCCATACCCATGCTGATCCTTTTTCCCAATGTGTGGCATTGAAGCAGGCTCAGCATGAGTATGGCATGTCAGGGGACAGCCTCTAGCAGAGGCTCTCATGATACTCAGGCAGCACCAGAGACTAGGTGAAACTCAGGCCGATGCTCTTTTTTTCGTCAGTGTTAGACTAGGCATGAATTATACCTCACTCTATTTAACCCTCTGTGGACTCCTAACGCATCAACGCAGTATGGCCACATTGGTCGGCATGATGCATGAATGCAGCCCCTGTGAGTAACTCTCCAGGGCTGCATTCATGCATCATGCCGACACTACCAGAATTGCCAGAGTCTTGGAGGGTCGCCATGAAGCACAGGAGACCTGCCAGCTCTTCATAGGTGCATCATCCTAACCAACGGGATGAATTATACGTCCACTTTCAGTTGGCCACAAAATAATTTCTGCCCCCTTAATGACTGAGCACTGACAGGGTTGTTAAAACAGATTTTCACCCCTGGAGGAAGGGGTAGGCAAGGTTTTTGCTCCCTTTTAGCAAAGACGTTTTGCTTGCACTACAGTTCCAAAAGGGAGGGGGGATCGAAAGATTTGTGTGCCTCCCCCAGCAGGGGAAGCTAAGAGTGAGTGAGTGAGTAATAGATGTTTAACGCCATTTCGACAGCTGAGGTCATATTCATGGCGAGAACTACATTACCCAATTTCACAGAGGAATGTGTCAGTGCCCGTGCATATGTGCACCACACACATCCCGAGGGGATAGGAAAGAGGAGATATAAACCCTTTTAAGTGGGCTAGGGAGGCCCGGGGAAGCTAAGAATGTTAGCCCCTATGCAGTAAAGGGTGTAAAATAATTGTGCATTTGCATGAAATGTAGCAACATCCATCAAATACCTGTTTTTAGGACGTGTGTAAGTATGTGTGCCAATCCCCACATGGCCTTCCATACCTGTCTATACCAAGTTTGTAAGTTAGGCTATGACTCATTATTACCCAAACGGCCTTCCATACCTGTGTATGTATATGTAATGTGTAAGTCAGGCTATGACCCATTATTCCCCAAATGACATCCTATATTTGCCTATTGGAAGTCTGTAAGTTTAGAGTTTGTCACTATTCCCCAAATGTCCTTCCATACCTGTCTATATGTAGTGTGTGAGTCAGGCTATGACTCATTATTCCCCACATGGCCATGCATGTCTGTATTTAGTGTGTAACTGGGTATTACCTAGATGGTCTTCCATACCTGTCTTTAGGATGTGTCAGTGTGTCAGTGTACTTCTTATGACACATTTCTACAACTACCCACACACCCACCCACCCACCCACCCACACACACACACACACACACACACGACCATACGTTGGTATACATACAACAAGTGGGGCATCACTTTAAGGACTGACCTTACCATACAACAACCCCAAATCTCATACAAGGTTAGTACCTGTACCTATATTACATCTACTGATTAGTATGTTACAACTTAATGTGGACCAGGCCAGTCACTGTTCCTATTCAATGTCTGTAGTTAAATACTGTCTGATAGTGTAGGCTGTAGTCCATGGGGTCGATAATACATGGCATTGTAGACAGCACATTAGCCACTTGTCTGCAATATGACAAGTAGTATTTGGTTCTGTATTGAGATCAGTGTTGTATCCTAACCCATCACATGCTGCTAATGCATGGGTGCATTATTTATTTTTTTTTATATTCTGACAACAGCTTTTCTCCAAATGACCAGTGGCAGTTGTTGATTTTAATTCATTAATTCTGAGCATAGATATACCACACTATGGCTATTCAATCAATGATTGATGATTAGGTGATGGAAAGCCTCAGAGGAGGTTGTTTGTCATAATCTACACCCTAAGGAGGTTTTCTCACTTATACTACGACTCTCTTCAATGGTAGAAACATGCATTGATATTTACATGAATTTAATACTTGAATTTCTATCATTCTAAAAATTTGTTTGCTTTAAAATTATCAAGGGATTAGAACCTGTGCAGGTCTGTGTGCTGTCTGCGCAAGGATTTCTCCTTGTTATCATGTGTATAATGGTTGGATATGGTTACCTTGCTTCATTCATCTCCAAGAGGTTCTGTTTGTGTCATGTATGATTCCGAGTGTGACCGTGTGGCATAGGGTCACAGTTTTACACATGTTTTCAATTATCTATTTTGGTGCGACAGTGACCAGAAAAGATGCACCATTGACGTATGAGTCATCATGATGCATGAATGCAGTCCTTGAGTCTTATCACCAGGGCTGCATTCATGCATCATGCCCATGAGTCATCATGATGCATGAATGCAGTCCTTGAGTCTTATCACCAGGGCTGCATTCATGCATCATGCCCATGAGTCATCATGATGCATGAATGCAGTCCTTGAGTCTTATCACCAGGGCTGCATTCATGCATCATGCCCATGAGTCATCATGATGCATGAATGCAGTCCTTGAGTCTTATCACCAGGGCTGCATTCATGCATCATGCCCATGAGTCATCATGATGCATGAATGCAGTCCTTGAGTCTTATCACCAGGGCTGCATTCATGCATCATGCCCATGAGTCATCATGATGCATGAATGCAGTCCTTGAGTATTATCACCAGGGCTGCATTCATAAGGCTGGGGTGATTTAGCAAGCAGACTTGTCTTCACTTTGTTAAGGGCCGAGAACATTGAACCAATGTTGCTAACTTAATGTTTCTTTTTGACAATGTTGATGAGCTGTTTGCCTTATATAATATTGTTCACACAAAAAAAAAGTAAGCTAGTCAAAATGACTAATCAAGCAGAGTCAACTCGATATTACTCAGTTATTAGGACGTCTGACTCAGATAATGTAATGATTAAACCACAGCCTACTCTTGTACCACCATTGATTTAGATGTACTGCTGAGTCAAACCAAGCTTACTCTGTCATCAGCCGAGTCAATTGTACTTTGAGTCATTTGATGAGTCAAACCAATATGACTCACATAGCATTATTCCCACCATACAGGTCACGTGGGGACGCCAGGTTCTTTGTTTGCAGCCCCCCCCCTCCAACGCCTCCCCCTATATTGCATAACAGCTTCCATGACCGCCACTGGACATAGCCAGACAACAGCGCCCATAAAGTGGTCCAGAGTGGATTCAAGTAAGTGTATAGTATAATTTAATTATTGTATGCATTGTATCATTTTGGATTTTCAGAGGGGGAGGGAGACAGTGAGTGATATAGATCTGAGAGAGGGAAGAGGGAATAAGAGAGCCAGAGCATTAGAGAGCCCCTGGAAAGGAGAGAGATATACAGAGAGAGGGAGGGAGCTGGGGGACAAAGACTGGTCAAATGAGATATGCTGTGATGTAGGTAAATGATAATCTGATAATTTGGCGTAACGGTTCTATAGACTTTCAGAAATAATTTTGACACATAAATCGTAATCACAATAATTAGCACCCTTGGATTATTATTTTCATAGGATTTGTATACATGTAAAAAACTAATTCCAACACATTATACTCTATTGCAGACCACCAACCTACTGAAAAGATGAGACAAAAATTATGATGTATGACACACAACGAATCTGATGAATAAAGAACTACACCCTACCCTTCAATACTATAAGCCTACTGAGTCAACAACTGTTGACTCATCCACTTTGTCACTTTGTCACTTTGACACAGACTTACAAATGAGTCAATATTCTTTGACTCACTTCCCTATCAGAGTAAAAAAAAAGAAGTAATCCTGGTCATAGCGAATGGACTCATCTAAATGAGTCAAAATGACTAGCCTTGTTTTCTAAGTGTTGTTTTTAATGTTATAGGGTCGTCAATCATCACTTATTCCATGCAACATCTGACATGAGTATAACTTGTAAAGTTGAACCATTCTAAGATAAGAGTAATGGATGTAACAGAGTAGTTTTGTTGATATGTAGATGTTGAATCTGTAGATATTGGCTCCTTTATCATATAAGTGTAGAGGGTGGTGAAAACGTTCTGGAGAAACCGGGACTTGAACCCAGGGCCCTCCAACTTCGAAGCTGCTGCTCTACCTTTGAGCTACTTCCCCTGGCCTGACGTTCTCACCTTCCAACCACACCTGGATCGGTATGTTACACAGTAGGGGGCAGTGATTACCCGGAGACCCGCCCCTGAAGGTTTCGCACCCGGTACAGAGAATTACTGCCCCTACATAAGTTTCTAACTTGCATCGATCATTGATAGCCAACATTGCTCCAATTTAAGCGTGGCTATAGGTTAATGTTAGTACATAACTGCCCACGCTGGTACATATGTATACACGTATACTAGCATTGATTGACATGTCTAAGTGTCACATCCCATGTGTCTTGTTGACCCCTCAATGTCCATGGTAACCACTTCCAGCATCATTGATTAACACTTACACTATTGGATATCATGATGCGCCTCTGTCTGTCTGCAGTTAACATATTAACCCACCATGGACCGAGAGTGCATCATGACCACCGTATGGGGCTGATACGCTCCCGTTGGTGCACCATGAAGACCAATATTACAGCGGCCATCAAAAGGTTTAACCATACACTAGATGGTGTATGTTACCCCTATCTCGCCTGTCCGTCATTCTAGGGAATACCTCTCTCACATTTAAGCATTCTTGGTCCCCATTTTCTGGGGAATATTATTACACGCGGTACCTGCATACATCTCACCACTGCAGCAACCAGCGGCCAGAACTATTTTTATCCAAAATCCCAGGCTGCCTGAGAAGACTCAGGCTTATGACTGAGGTGGGGCCAGATTGATGTTACGCGTATATCAACTTGCAGTAGAGTTTTTAAATCTAGCTGGTTAATGATTGGCCTAAAAGGATATATATATATATATATCACAATAGACAAGAAATAAATTTCTAAGTTGTTCCCTTCACATATATCTGTGTGAGTTAGCCTTGGGTGGTGTAGAAGTAGTTTTGGTAAGGTAGAACTTACAGGACTGCAGAAATGGGCAAATAACAGTAGGTTTTATAGCCAGCCCTCTAGCAAAAAACTGGGACACAGTTTTTACAAATTTTATGGAGTCGGGATATTGGAAAGATGTGCCTCTCAAAGATGTTGCTTCAAATGTACCCAATATTTAGCTCAAAATGGAAGTTTGTCGAGGAATGCTATAACATAGTACCTATAGAGGAATATCACATGGGCCTTTGAGACCTTCACTCTCAGACACCACTGTAAATGGGCCTTTAAAACATCTATAAGTAGGCAGCAGAACCACCTGTGTAGTCACCTCTAGTATGTAGGTTCATACCTGCAGCAGGTACAACTGTATTTCACAATAATAACGACTCCAGTGGCAGATTTAGAGGGGGGTGCCCCCCCCCTTTTCCGAGTACTTAAGAGCTTAATTAGATATTTTGGACCCCAACATTTGCTAGAAATCAGGGGGTGCGCCCACTCCTTTTGGACCAGGCCCCTCCTTTTCAAATTCCTGGAACCGCCACTGTGACTCTAATGTATATCCATATGGTAGGCAGCCAGTGTAGAGCTGACATCTGAATGTTGGTCAACATTCTATAAATCCAGGTGTTTATTTTACATAGTGGTAACATTGTCTATAAGGAGGTCTGTAGAGGTAAACCTGTGTGCCAAGTATGGGGTCTTCTATGTGTGTCAAGATATTTAAAATGCTACTTCTAAAAGAGAGGGAATGCGATTTGCTTTCTGTACTGTATACGCCGAAAATAGGATAGAATTTTCTATCGGAGTAAGTGGCATACTAAAATACTCTTTATTCCTCCTTTCATTCCCCGTCCTGTTTCCTACTTTTGATACATGGAAACAATAAAAGTCACTCACTTTCCCAGCAGGACCTTAGAGCTGGATCCGATTCACTCACATATATAGCCTGGGGCAAAGTCTGTGCTTGTTCCTATTGTACTGTGACTTGACATGATGTGAAGCAGAGCGAAGGATTCCTCCCCCCTCCCCCCACTGACACACACACCACAACTCCCAAACCAGTCACATGCATGCACTTACACCTCTGCATGGCTACATGTTAAGAATGTTAAATGTTGGCTATCAGTTGGAACAGACATATTGACACAGGAGAGCTAAGCCGGTTGTGGCAGAAACTATCCTGGAAACAAGGGCCTACTGGTACGATCACTATTTCCTTTTGAGGGATCCTCAAACCGTGATTGTGTTATAGTGAGGTTTCATATTTATGCTGTGTGCACGGCCATGTTAGTTCTGTCCACGGAATCTATCGTGCGAACATGTAGGTACCAGCCTTGCAAATAGCATGACATGCCAGGAACAGATAAGGTAACGCGATCTGGTCCGGAAGTTGCTTGTATGGCACTCCCGGGAACAAGTTACGGTCCAAAACAGCGCTCTAATTTATGTTTATAGTCTTGGTTTTGGCTCAGTCATGCCACCTGTGGCCAATAATTCCTCCTCATAGAACCACTATTGAAGACCTTTTCTGGGGTTTTATAGATAGTAAAAGGTTGCCAAACAGTTTCTTCATCAGTCTGAAATTTGGGTGTTTACAAATGCAAACATAACGGTACTGTCCCGAAAAAGGTATATATATATATATATATATATATATATATATATATATATATATATATATATATATATATATGTAACTCTGAACCCATTTTTAACGGTTCACAACTGCTGTCGCACGGACTCAATGACACTTCATTGTTACATCTTTCTGTCTCTTAACCTTTAAGGGGCACCGATGCAGCAGTGCATCATGCCACATGATCGGCATGATGCCCTAATGAATTGCAAACTCTTCATTGGTGCATCATGCCGTGCACAGCTTCGTGAGTGCATTCACCTCATAGGGTGGGCATGATGCACTGGTGAGTCACATGCCAAGGCTACATTCATGCATCATGACAAACAATGGGATTTTTACTAAAGCAGTATTCCTAAAAGAATCACTACTTATTTTTCCCGTTTTAATCACTAGAAAAACAGAGCCAACCTAACACTTTTTCTTTATTTTTTTTGCATATTTTTCATGAATCTTTTTTTCATGATTTTTCTTAAATTATCCTCCATTTTCTCTGGGTGTCATACATCTATACAACATGAAAAAAAAAATCCAACCTACCTACCCTAGGTTTTTGGGCCATGTTACTGGAAACACAATATTTTCTTTTCGGCTCTATATAAGATGGTTTCATTTTAGTCCGTAGCACTTTCATAAGAAGTAAATATTTTCTTTTCTAGCCATCGATAACACATCACAATGGGTCTGAGTGACGAGAGGCGGGAGTTCCTAACATCGTCTAAAGACGAGTTGTCTAAGGGCTTCAAGGCGGACGTGCTGTACGACCACCTAATGGAGTCTGGGGTCCTGGATGAGGACAAGAAGAAGGAGATCAAGGTAGGTATAGAAAAGGTGAAAGTTCACTCCATTATAGCGCTTACTGCAGCTCTAAGTTCAAGAGAGAAGATTTCGCTTACAGGAAAAAGATTTTCCTCCATTCTATTAAATCAAAACATCAAACATCACCTATAAGTCGAAGCTGAGTTTCGTGTGGAAAAAAAATGACTTAAATGGAATGCAAAGTAGCATACTCCAGGCAGCTAATGCTCAATGTCCCAACACTATTGCGACCGAATTGCTGACACAGTATACTCAGCTTGTAAAAGGAAAGTGTCAGAATTTGACAATGGTTTATAGGCAAAGGTTCAGAGTGGGATTCTATGGACTGCAGGAGAAGTGCTGCATTGCACAACGCCCATAGTCCACAAACTCCGATGAGTGCTCCTTTGCATCTATCTCATGGTTTTTATACTATAATTTCCACCTTTGGGTGTGAATCCGCCACAAAACGCATTGTTTACATTGACCCTATGACGTCATCAAAGAGGTTACGTGACCAGGCTATGTAATACGGCTTCTATATATGTATCACATAGCAATCGTGTAATATGGCCTTGTAATTAAAGGAAACTCTATGACACCGCTGTATTGTGATGTATTACATAGCAATTGTGTAATATGGCCTTGTAATTAAAGGAAACTCTATGCCACCGCTGTATTGTGATGTATTACATAGCAATCGTGTAATATGGACTTGTAAAGGAAACTCTATGACACCACTGTATTGTGATGTATTACATAGCAATCGTGTAATATGGCCTTGTAAAGGAAACTCTATGACACCGCTGTATTGTGATGTATAACATAACAATCGTGTAATATGGCCTTGTAAAGGAAACTCTATGACACCGCTGTATTGTGATGTATTACATAGCAATCGTGTAATATGGCCTTGTAAAGGAAACTCTATGACACCGCTGTATTGTGATGTATTACATAACAATCGTGTAATATGGCCTTGTAAAGGAAACTCTATGACACCACTGTATTGTGATGTATTACATAGCAATCGTGTAATATGGCCTTGTAAAGGAAACTCTATGACACCGCTGTATTGTGATGTATTACATAGCAATCGTGTAATATGGCCTTGTAAAGGAAACTCTATGACACCGCTGTATTGTGATGTATTACATAGCAATCGTGTAATATGGCCTTGTAATTAAAGGAAACTCTATGACACCGCTGTATTGTAACGTACTTACTGGGATGTAGTCATGTTGGATTTCCTGACAGTCTCTGTGACTCATGCTGACCATTTAACCCTTTCCCCAGTGAACAACTGAGTTTGATCAATAACTAGTTCATTCACCAGTGTTAACTTATGTTAATAGTCAGATATTCCTATATCCAACGTTGATTGTCAAATACATTTTACTCACTACTAATCAATTGATATTGATTGTCGAATGTATGATTCAAAAGTCTATAAACAATGTCGTTTACCTGATATGTCAATGTAATGGTCTATAACCAACAGTTATGGTCGGATATATCATTCACAAGTCTAGAACTAACATTAATTACGCTAACTCATGTTTGGTTCGACATTCTATAAAACTAATATTTATCATTTGATGAATGATGTTGTTCATAATGTTCCATTATGATATCTATATGCTTCATTTAACATTTCTAACATTGATTATTTCCAATTCCATCCACCAGTCAGGTTTCTTCACATCCTCGTCCACCAAGTCGAGGCGGCTGCTGGAGATGCTGCTGGAGGGCACAGACGAGGACTATGACAAGTTTGTAGATGCACTGGAGAAGGCTGGACTAGACGATATGGCCAACACGTTTAAAGGTTAGGAACACTCTACATTGTTTGATGCATCATACATGAGATTCCTTGTACCATCATACTGCCACCTGGGGCTATTAAAAACTACACTAGTTCACTGCAATACAATAACGCTGGATTCAGCAGTTAGGTTTTACAGTGAGGTCCTCGTGCGTTGATATACACCCAGAGTAAGGTGTGAGATTTTGGTGCATACCTCTCGATGCTATGTGTTGATCCACTTCCATAGTAAGGTGTGAGATTTTTGGTGCATACCTCTCAATGCTATGTTTTGATCTACACCCAGAGTAAGGTGTGAGACTTTTGGTGCATACCTCTCAATGCTATGTGTTGATCCACTTCCAGAGTAAGGTGTGAGATTTTTAGTGCATACCTCTTGATGCTATGTGTTGATCCACTTCCATAGTAAGGTGTGAGATTTTTGGTGCATACCTCTCGATGCTATGTGTTGATCCACTTCCATAGTAAGGTGTGAGATTTTTGGTGCATACCTCTCAATGCTATGTGTTGATCCACTTCCATAGTAAGGTGTGAGATTTTTGGTGTATACCTCTCGATGCTCTGTGTTGATTTACACCCAGAGTAAGGTGTGAGATTTTTGGTGCATACCTCTCAATGCTATGTGTTGATGTACACCCAGAGTAAGGTGTGAGATTTTTGGTGCATATCTCTCGATGCTATGTGTTGATCTACACCAAGAGTAAGGTGTGAGATATTTGGTGCATACCTCTCGATGATATGTGTTGATCCACTTCCATAGTAAAGTGTGAGATTTTTGGTGCATACCTCTCGATGCTATGTGTTGATCCATTTCCATAGTAAAGTGTGAGATTTTTAGTGCATACCTCTCGATGCTATGTGTTGATCTACTTCCATAGTAAGGTGTGAGATTTTTGGTGTATACCTCTTGATGCTCTGTGTTGATCTACACCAAGAGTAAGGTGTGAGATATTTGGTGCATACCTCTCGATGCTATGTGTTGATCCACTTCCATAGTAAGGTGTGAGATTTTTGGTGCATACCTCTCGATGCTATGTGTTGATCCACTTCCATAGTAAGGTGTGAGATTTTTGGTGTATACCTCTCGATGCTCTGTGTTGATGTACACCCAGAGTAAGGTGTGAGATTTTTGGTGTATACCTCTCGATGCCCTGTGTTGATCTACACCCAGAGTAAGGTGTGAGATTTTTGGGGCATACCTCTCGATGCTATTCAAAGAGTGGCTATACATTCCTAAAGAAGGTTGTCCTATATGTCTATATCTTACACTAAGTTCTTTGAGATGACTTTTGTTTAAAAAATTTTCATTTAGTTTGTGATATGAATAATTGAGAACTTAAGGTAGTAGATACAATCCAGCTGGTTCAAAATTGACCAAGAATTTTTCTTTAGGGATGTTAGTTTGATGCTTAGGTAACATAAAGAAAGCATAGAAATCATAGGCCACGGAGTCCGTTTATCCACTGGAGGGTATTAAAGTTTGGTGGTCTTAACTTTTTCTGCCCTTCTCCAGCTATGATAGCCATGCCTTTGAGCCATAAGCTACCCACAACGGTCCCCTTCACACTAGGAATCACTTTATATCACCTCATATTATTCATCTTTGATACTAAAGATTAATTTAAATGGTTTATATACACAAAATAGCCCAGTCTAAGGGCTTGAAGATTATTTGCTCCAATACTGTGTAGGGGCCGGCATCATTGTATATATATTAGTGCCGTTCATCCGAGAGACGTGTTCGTGTGGTGCTTGTTCCTTCTATGCTAGCTAGGTGTCGCTTTGCGATACCTCGTTAGTACAAGAGGGGGCAGCACCATGCCTCGCGTCCAGCTCCTACTAAGGAGCCGGACAAGCGGCAGAAGGGGACTGGACATGGTCCAGTCCAGACGCTATTACTTTGCTGCTGCTAAAGAGATTGAATAAAGTCCTACCCGAGAGGTAGGGGTTTCTGGGGCTTTGCCCAACCCGAACTACTCGTGTTGTGTTGGTACATCTAGTGGTAAGCGAGCCAAAGAGCCACCCAACATATAAGTCGATACGAACCATTACACTGGTGCCGTGACCAGTTGGTTCGGGGGTGGTGCGCGGCCACATTGGCCGAAAGCCTCGGGAAACCCGAAGCGGATCCCCCCAGCCCTGGGCTAGAGGGATTCGAAGAGGATGATTACACATCCCAGCATCTGTTGTTAGACTGGAAGCCCGGTCAACAACAAATGTTTAATCAGGAGGGTGTACGAAATATTTTTTCTACACCCGACCTGATGGACAATGCCACCAGAGATGGCATCGTAAAATTGTATCCGGCTACACCCCAAACAGGAGTACCGGATACCGGATTGTTTAGGGGTGTGTTAAGACCCCCAACTTTAGACTTGAGCGATTGGTCCCAAGTTATAACTAACAGACGCCAGCTAGGTCCTATGGTACCAAGAGGCTCGGCTAGCGGCTTGGGCACACCAATTGCACAAAGCCCTATGCAGCGTACTGCAACCCCCCAGGGTCCAGTACCAGGTGGTAGAAACGAAGTAGCCCCACTAATGACATCGTCGGATCATGACAGTGACGATGGCAAAACCAAAAGGGACGCAATAGTCCCAGGCTCGAAAGAGAAAAATAAGCCTAGTGGTACCGGACCGAAAAGCTCGGAAAGGCATTACCTAGGCCGATCTTTAGACGAAGGCTTGTCTGACTCCATGTTTTACCCTGGAGGCAGTCGCAAGTCTATCTACGGACGTCGGATGGGTCCCGGGTATAAAAATACCCAGGCCTATTTGAAAGCCAAGGAACAGGTGGAGTTGCAGGCAAAGAGGCAACATGAACAATTCATGTTAGCCCAATCTAAAATAGAAGAGGAAGCTAAGTCTCGGATCGGAAAATTACGATCCGTTGAACAGGAGGCGATTCTAAAAGAATCCGACCTCAAACATCGTCTATCCTCCGTATCCTATCGGTTGGAGCGGAAGGAGAGAGACGCACAGGAAAAAGAGAAAAGGCTGGCTGAATTGGAAATCGAAGAAGCCAGTAAACTTAGAGCAATCGACAAGGCTAGGGCCGAGGAGGTTGCTAAGGCTCGGGATGTAAATAAATTACAAACGGAGTTGCATGCAATGGAGGAGAAGCTTAAGAAACTTCAACTCCGGAAGGCTGAGACAGAAGCCAAGATGGTCTCGGAACAAGCCGAGATCAGGAAGGAGACCAATGAATATAACAAGTCTCAGAAAGAGAAGGGTGAAAAGTACCGCCTACTTAAGGATACTTTTAAGCGAGAGGCAATTACCGCCCAAGAAGAAAGAAACCGAGCTGTGGCGGAGAATGAAAAGATTCGATCCGAAATCTTGGCAGAAAACGCACAGCTAAGGGAGGAACAGCGAAACCTGACTACAGACGTAGCTACCCTCACAATAAATAAGTCCGCTATGGAGAGTTATTTACAGGAGCAAGAGCAAACGCATGCCCCTCCGGCGAGTGGGGATACAAACCCGAACTCGACGTTCGTGAAACAGGGCGACCCGGTCTCCTGTTCTACACCAAAGAATCCGCAGTATAATCCTTTTGTAAATGATAATGCTTCGCGGAATGTAGATCAAGGGGGCGTTTACATCAGAACCCAGGATAAGCATGGCCGAACTAGTAGAGTCCGGATAAGTGAAGTGCCCATAGTCCACAACCTGGACCCGGACTATACCCCTAGAGAGGCCTCCGATAGTAGTGCGGAGACCAGTGGATTCCACTTTCATGTGGATCCTAGTAACGCCCCGGGGTTGGGTGCTGGTAATGACAACACCCAACCCAATCCATCGAACGATGGCGGCCAGTCAACGGGAAACCAGCCATCCGACGGCGGTTACCAAGGTGCGCAAGGGGGGGGGCGGTGCTTCGGGTGCCGCCGGCCATAGCGGTACCTCGGGTACCGGCCCCAACCAGGGTGGTGCGAGCTATACGAACCACAGTGGTACACAGTGGACGTATACACAACCTCCACCACCGCCTCCACCGGGCAATTCGAGCTTCGGTGGTATAGGGGGCAATCGAACCTTGAATGAAACCAAGGCGATTGAATGGAGCAAACAGCAATGCACTAGATTGATGTATGCTCACAATTCTGCCCGAAGGGTAGCCGTTATTCCTAGGGAATATGACGGTACTCGACCATGGAAAGAGTGGTTTGAAGATTTCATCGATGTGATGAATTGTAATGGATGGACCCCATACGAGGCCAAGCCACATCTGGTGAGATGCCTGAAAGGCGGGCCGGGTCGCATGGCTGTAGAGCAATGGCGAACCTGGTACGGCCTCGTTGGGAGTTTCGAGCAGTTAGTAGAAACTGCTAGTGGGCTATTATGCAACATGGTCAAGGAGGACCCGATGGTCCGTTTTAAGAAACGCACACAGAAGCCGAATGAAGCTTTCAGAGCATACGGTATGGAACTCCACGCCCTGCTAAGTAAGGCCAGACCCGGTACTGAAAACCAGGACTGGTATATGGACGATTTGATCACACAATTCGTCAAGGGTCTAAGAGACCGAGATGATCAATTAGCAGCGAGGGATGCCTGGAAAGAAGGCATAACACTACACGGCATATTTAATGGTATAGATATGGCCGTGAAGAAGCGAGCTATGTTAGCTGGAGACATACCTAATGCCAGCAGCTTGGTACCCCTGGCATCGGTGACCCAGCAGTCTGAGGTTAATACTCCCTCAGACGACTTCGAGTTGATTGATATCGAACAGGAAGACGGCACCTTCTGTTCGATGCAATTAAGGAAGAATACTTCAGGTAGGAAGTACATTCCCAGGAAAACTTTCAATAAACCAAGGGATTCTAGACCTTCATCCGAGGTCAAGAGCGACCCGAAGGCTGTCGAGAAGGCGGTCAAGCCCACTGTAAGCGCTGACAAAGCGAAGAGTCAGTCCCCGGACATGACCAAACTTCTGGAAGACATGTGTAGGAAAATTACAGATGCCATCCAAGCCAATCGGCAAAGACCCCGAGTGGATCGCCGAACGGTTAAGTGTTTCAGGTGCCAGCGCATGGGACACTACTCATCTGAATGTACCGCTACTAAGCCGGTAATGGCTGCCTTCTATGAGGCCGAAGACGACGGCGTAGGAAGGGAGAATGCTACGGATTCCACAGATGTGGAAAACTAGTGGGGGTTGTGTCAACGGCATCTGACATAGCCCCGAGTGGGAACGAATGCCAAAATGCTACGGGGGGTGTCCCGGTGGAAGATTTCGAGTCAATTACACCTGGAGGCCGGGTGGCTGAGGGTGCGCACCCCTGCACCTCGGCCGGGGCCAGGGACCCTAGTGTTGATATGTGCAGGAGCGGTCATATGGAGGCGAGTGGCCACACTAGGGGAGAGGAAGGATGGATCAAAGAGTTGATTCGAGTGTGTGGGACACGCCTTCCCCCAAGTCATCCGTGTCTGGAATTCCTGAGAGGACTCGGATTGAATCTTGGTGATTCGGGAGACTTTCACCAGTTTACCAGTAACCCCTCGCCTTTAGGGGGGAGACGGTGGTATGTACCCATATCTGTGGAAGGCCGGGTGGGAGAATTCTTAGTGGATACTGGAGCTAGTCATTCATGTGTGTCCAAAAGATTCTTCGATTCGGTGGCCGGCAGCCATGAGAACCTCAAAACGGGGGTAAATGCTTGCACGGCCGACGGAAGCAGTATGCGTACATTTGGTAGGACGTTTATGCCTATCCATATAGGAGGCAAAGAATTTGTTCTTTCGCCAACTATAGCAGAGGTTAGTGATGACGGAATCCTCGGATTGGATTTTGCAAGCTTATACGGGGCCGTCTTGGACCCGAGGGACGGTATGATGAGTATACGGAACCCGTATGGCTTGCATGTCCAATGCGTATTAAGACAGGTGTCTTCGGTTGCAGCAGTGGTACATACGGTGAAGATCCCACCGGGTACCACTTGCGATGTCCTTTGTGGCGGGTCCATGGCTCAGAGGAATGAAACTGGAGTCTACGAACCCGACACGGTGTATTTGTCAAGCATCGTTAGACTCAGTGGATACATTAGTGGCTAATGCAGCTTGGTCTGTATTACCCATAACTAACCGAAGTGGTTCGGTGGTTTATTTGAGGCGAGGCGACAGTGTTGGAAGGATGAGTTCGGTAGAACATGTCGCCGAGGCTAAATTTAACAAACCACTAAACCCAGTTAGTCAGCATCCCATGGATGAAGAATTCAAAAAGCTGATTGATCAGTCAGATTTAAAGAATACGGACGATAAGGATTGCCTAGCGAGACTTCTACAAAAGTACGAAGGTGCTTTTGGTAGGGAAGGAGGCCCGGTGGGTAGATCCGATAAGGTGTTGCACACCATAGATGTGGGCAACGAGAAACCTTTTAAAATCCCGTATCGTAGACTTCCCCTCAAGAAGAAGTTAATCTGTGAAGAGCAAATACAAAAACAGTTGGACCTAGGGGTAATCGTGCCTAGCTCGAGTCCCTGGTCCAGCCCTGTTTGTATGACTACTAAGAAAGACGGTACAATCCGCTTTTGTATCGACTACCGGAAATTAAACGGTATAACAAAGAAGAACTCGTATCCTTTACCAAGGATAGACGAGACTTTAGATAGCTTGGGCGGAAACCAATGGTTCTGTACCTTGGATTTACAGTCCGGATATTGGCAAATACCAATGCACCCCAACGACAAGGAGAAGACAGCATTCTCCAGTCATATGGGGCTCTTTGAGTATAATGTCTTACCCTTCGGATTGTGTAACGCCCCCGCTACATTCGAGGCTATGATGGAATCCTTACTGAGTGACCTTTTGTGGAAGAAATGCCTGGTTTACTTGGATGATGTGGTCGTGTTCGGCAAATCATTCAAGGAATGCCTGGCGAATCTGCAATTAGTCCTCGACCGGATACTATCAAACGGTCTTAAACTTAAACCGAAGAAATGTAATTTGTTTAAGAAAAACATTACATACTTGGGAAGGATCATTACTCCTAACGGGGTGAGTGCGGATCCGGAAAAATTAGAAGCTGTAGAAAATTGGGAAAGACCCACGAGTGCTAAGGAGGTGAGATCATTTTTAGGATTTTGTTCCTATTATCGTGATTTCATACCGAATTACTCTCGTGTCAGCTTCCCCATGCAGTGCTTAGCTCACTGGACCCCGGGTAGGGCACGGGACCCATTCCCATGGACCAGCGAGCAAGAAGAGTCTTTTAATAAAATAAAAGATTTATTTAGGAATACACCTGTGTTGAAATATCCCACTCCCGAGGGACATTTCATCTTAGACACCGATGCGAGCAATGATGCGATTGGGGCAGCTCTCTCTCAGGTCCAAGAGGGAGTCGAAGTGCCAATAGCATTTGCTAGCAACACGTTAAGCAAGACACAGCGAAATTATTGTACCACCAAGCGAGAACTCCTCGCTGTGGTGGTGTATACGAAGAAGTTCAAGCATTTCCTTTGGGGAAGTGACTTTACTTTAAGAACAGACCATTCGTCTCTTAGGTGGCTCCTTAACTTTAAGGACGCCGAGGGGATGATTGGACGTTGGTTAGCTCACCTATCCGAATTCGGATTAGAGCATAAACAAATAGAGCACCGACCCGGTGCTAAACACATCAATGCGGATGCCTTGTCAAGACGGCCTATCCGAAGGTGCCAAAATGCCACATGTGAAGACTGCGGGGCCCACAATGCTGTGGTAGCCGGGCTGGTATTTAATTATACCACCCCCCGTATCCCCTGGGAAGAGGCTGTATGCAGCTATCTCGATTGGTCCCCGGAGACCATCAAGAAGTTTCAACAGTCGGACCCCACCACTGCGCGCATAATGGAATACCTACGGTCAGGTATTAAACCGGCAAGGCCACTAGTTTCCCTGGAGGATAGGGAAGCGAGGCGGTTGCTAGCTCAATGGACCGAGCTAGAGATCCGAGACAGCATACTATGTAAGTGGAAGACAACTCCCACCAACGGTAGGCTGTTGCAAATAGTGATACCCGCCCCGATGAGGAGGGATATCATGTATTATTGCCATGGCCACCAAACGAGTGGCCATTTCGGTAAGAAAAGGTCGATAGAGCGTCTACAAAGGCGTTACTACTGGCCCGGTATGAGAAGCGACCTGCTCCGGTGGATCGCCACTTGCCCGGATTGTTGTAAAAACAAACCGGGACCTGGCCTGGGTAAGCAACCCTTATCACAGGAATTGTTTGGTGTCAGATTCGCTCGAGTAGCGATAGACATCATCAGTGGGATTAAGACGACGCCGCGAGACAATACTTGTATGATGGTCGTAACCGACTATTATACTAAGTACACTCGGGTGTTCCCCCTTCCTAACCACAAAGCCGCCACATGCGCGGAGGCGTTTGTGAAAGGCTGGGTGCTGCATTTGGGTGTTCCCCTTATGATGCACAGTGATCAAGGAAGGGAGTTCGAGTCAGAACTTTGGCAGGAAATGTGCCATTACCTAGCCATTTGTAAGACCCGAACAAACCCGTACCGACCACAGTCGGATGGGCAGGTAGAGCGCTTCAATAGAACCCTCATACAAGTACTAAAGCCCCTGGTTAATACCCACCAGGATGACTGGGATGAACAGTGCGAGTTTGTAGTACATGCCTACAATAACACTGTCCATTCATCAACTAACTGCACCCCAAACATGCTAGTGTTCGGCGAGGACATCATAATGCCCGCCGACTTAGTGTATGGAGTGGTTGGAATAGACCCGGAGGCGCCCTGCATGGTGCTGTTTGTAGAGTCATTAAGGGACCGGTTCAAACAGGCATACGAGGCCGTTCGGAAAGAACTGCTGAAGAGTGCGAAGTGGCAGAAGGTGGGCTATGACACCAATGCTAAACGAATTCGTTTTAATGTTGGGGACAAAGTACTAAGGTACTACGAGCCGCTGGATAAGCTGAAGCTCGTAACGCCTTGGGAAGGTCCGTTTAAAATCGTTCGTGTCATCTCCGAGTCCACGGTGATGATAGAGGACTGCCTGACGGGTAGAAAATGGAAGACAAATGTCGGAAAACTTCGGCCCTGGAAGGGGCGCGAAGAGGCGGAGAGGGAGTTCGGCTACAAACCACCTGAATCTGTCCCTAGTGGACCGAGCGTGGTAGTACCGACGAAGCGCCCTAGAGGCCGGCCGAGAAAGACGCCGGGAGACGAGGTTATGGTAAAAAAGAAGACGAAGGCCAGGAAACGACCTAATCGTAAGAAATGGAAGAAAGTCTCGCTGAGTGAAGGCATTACGTATGGGAAGGGTCCCGCTTTGACTAAGCGAGATCCAGAAAAGGCCGTGCGTAAAGCCGGGAAAAATAAAATGCTAACCGAAGGCGTTAGACGCAGCCCCCGGTTGAGGTCTGCTGTAACCTAACTCAGTACACAACGAGCTGCTGCGTGTTGTCCGCCATAGGCAGGCAACATACGTTCCACGGCTAGAGATGTCGAACGCGCCCCCCCCCGGGTGGCTGTATCCCGTGAGTGGCGGTCGGATTAACCGGTACATTCGCTTTGAAGCGTTGTATATACCGCCAAGCTCCAGACGATAGCACTCGGGTAGTAGGCCGCGTCTCACATGTCGAGTCGAATGTTGGTTCGGATCTAGTTCCCTAGGTGGCGCTACTGGTGTGGCGGGAAAGCGCGGAACTAGGTCACCGGATAGCCATGGCGGGATCTCGCGAGACGAGAGGTCTGACGTCATACTGGTCATAACTAGAGCGGACTCGTGGTGGTTAGACGCCACCCGTTTTTGCTCTAGTTATTTGTCGGCGGTTATACAGCCTGTAGCTGTCGCGTTAGCCTAGCTAACCTAAAACCTTTCTGTTGGACGAATCCTTCGGGAGGAGTCCAACAAAACTTGCCAATTTATTTTGGAAGTCGGACCCGGTGCCATGGCACAGGGAACGATTGACGCTGCGCGTCAAACCGCCAACATTCCGTTGGAACAAGACGAGGACCCGAAGGTCTCGTCTCGGGTCGAGGAATCAATGGATTCTTCGACAGAGGAGGCCGCCCGGACGCTCTCGGCTATGGCCGAGGCAACCGACCGGGAGAGGATGCCACCTCCACCACCGCCACGCCCGGAGCGCCCGTCTACAACAGCCGCTCCGGGTAGCAAAGTGGATGTCCTGGACATTCCAATGTATCCTCCGGGATACAGGACTCAGATCAGACGTCTAGCACACGTTGATCGCCAGGAAGGTCTCGTCTACACCTCCTGGGGTATGTACATCCCTATGCACGCCTCCATGTTCGGATGCGGGCCTCTGGCGGTGGAAGAGGGCGTGCCCGAGCCCATACCAGATGAACTTAAGACGATGGTAATGGACTCGTGCAGTGACGAGCTGGCTGACAACATGCCAGTTTCTTGGCTCCGCAACTACCTGAAGTTGGCGGAGAATATGGCGACTAACGAGAATTTAGCTCGAGCCGTCTTGATCTCTGCGGGCATCATCCAGAAGGCCGCGGAGTTAAGGGAGTCCGAATCCGACATGGATACAGACTCCACAGTTACCCTGTCGTCGGTGGAAACCGACCGGGTCAAGCGATTGACCCGTAAACCTGCGCCAAAGGGTCCTCTCACCGAGAGCGATCTGGAGGCTGAAGATGTCCGCATCGCCATCGAGAGGTCCACGACCGAGACCGACCCAGCTGCCAACATCCCGCGGCTCGGCGGGCCCATCGCAAGCAGCAGGCCCAACAAAAATCGGAGATCTCTTCCGACTCTGACTCCCCGGTCAGCGGAAGGAGGAGCCCTCGGACAGTGGACAGGAGCCGACGCGAGTCGGATTCCAGTCCCGAAGTTCCGGCCCAACCGACTAAGGTTGTGCACCGGAAGAAAAAGAATGGAGCGAAAGCGTCTCCGGCAGAGCCCACGCCCCCCACCAAGCCGAGGGGTAAGGGCAAACCGAAGACGCCCGCTCCCACTACTACAACCACCACGGTAACCACCTCGGTTACTGCATCTTCCACAGCCAGCACGTCGGGTGCAAAGGCGAAGTCCCCTACCAAGGCTTCGACTGGTACTACCACCTCCAGCCGAGCCAGCCGTAAGGGAGCCAACATATACACGGACAGTGAGGAAAGCGAAAGCGATCCAGAGCTGCCCGAGTCTGCCAAATCTGATTTGGAGTCCGTGACAACGTGGGAAGAAATGACCACGGATGTTCCCAAGGACGACAATCAGAAGTGGATGTGGAAGAATGCAGCCGAGGGGTTCAAGGAACGGACTCCCCGCTGCTTTGCGGACTGTGCTTACGACACAGTCCACTTCATGTGTCCGAGCGCCGTCAATAAGGACGGTGACAGCGATGACGAGGAGTGGATGAAGTCCGGCCCCTCGGATACGCCAGTAGGCAAGTTCTACCTGATTTGGATTGACCAGCTCAAGTCCAAATTAGGCTCTGTCTACAGCTACGAGGCCCGGACGAAAGTCCAGTGGGCAATGACCCAATGGGGACCAACCGGCAACCGCCGAAGGTGCCCGTTCGAGTCTTGCCAGCTGGCTCTCACGGGTGAGAAGGTGTTCGAGACGAAGCCCCGCTTCGCTCGGCACATCGTCGAGTTCCATATGCATCACAAGCCTGTGATGATGTGTGTGCTCGGGGACCGCCCGAGTAAACATTGTGATGGCTCGTTCAGCACTCACCGGCGCCGAGACATGGCTCTGCATTTGCAGAAGGCCCATGGCATCGGCCTGGAGAAGACCAGGAAACGAGCCATCAAGTGCTTCAGCGAGCTCCTTGCTAATTGGTCCGCGCTGAGCAATAGAGAAGTGAAGGAGCAGGCATTCGAGACCGGATTCTGCTCGTGGAAGAGCGGCAACTTGCTGACATACTTCCAGACAAACTCCTCGTCCACGAAATTCGGGATGCCCAGTGAGGTGCACCTGAAGGTGAAAAAGTGGCGAGGAGACGACAAGCGAGAGAAGGCCAAAGCCCGCTCTAAAGGTCCAAACGGAGGCACAGTCACGACTGCTGCTTCCAAGAGGACCCGAGCAGACCGGTCCGTGAGCCCTTCGAATGGCAAGGACCAGCCCAGACCAGCCAACCCAGCTGATCGTCGCGAGTCGGGACAACAAGTCTCGGCTCTCGATATGCCTGGCAACCAGGCCCGCAGGTCGGGTAGCCAGGCGACCACACCGGCGACTCCAGCCACCTCCACACCTGCACCCGCGGAACAACGCCCGGGCGAAGCCTCTGGCAGCCTGGATGATGGGGGCGAACTCTTCGCTCCCCCATCCGGGTATTCTACTTGGTGGGCTGGAGAGGGATCCTCCGGCAAGCGCCCCACGTACAGCGAGTACGCGGCGAAATTCCCTTCAATGGGATCGGCTGGACCCGAGTCGCAGGTCCTTACCTCCTTGGGCCGGGCCAAAACCCGTGGTAGAGGCCGCGGTGGGCTGGAGTCCACCCGAGGCTCCCCGGGTGGTGGCCGAGGCCGAGGAGGCATCACGGTGGAGGGCCCGTCTGCTCCTCCAACAGGCACCCCGCCTGTCTCAGTGGAGGCCCCCACGCCACCACCAGTGATAGTTCCACCGACGAGCCCTCGGGTACCCCTAATGGAACTGATCTCCAGTACCCTGTCAGGTCTTCAGGATCCGAATACGTTCGTCGACCACCGCGATGTCCGAACGGTTCAGATCCAGAATGACCTGATGGCTGAATGGCAGGCATTACACCGCCAGCAGTCTGTTGACTACTGGTGTGTGATGACTGAAGCCACCGTCAATCTGGTCTACGAGATCCAGAGGCGGGAGGAAGAGAAGATAAGGGAGCTGGAAAAGAAGAAGGTCGAGGAAGCCCTCGAGTCCTGCCGGCGGAGACAGAAGGAAGCCGAAAAGCTTAAAGAGTTTCACGAAGCTGAAAACTCCAGATATATCCATCGATATAAGGAGGCTGACCTCAAGTTTTTCCTGGCATTCGGGAAACATCTGGAGGAGTGGGACGGCTTACCGTCGTCTCTTATCTTCATACCAGATGTACCCCCGGATGCCCCGCCAGCCCCGGCTACTCCACCGGTTCTGGCCACTCCACCGGTCCCGGCTGCTCCGCCAGTTCCGGCAGCTCTCCTGCTCCCGCCCCCCACTTGGAACACCCGGGCTGTCCCAACTGCCACGGTTGCTGCACCAGCATCCGAGGCAATGGACAGTCCGTCCGCAGTGATGAGGGCCTTGAGCTTGGGGAGCGAGACTCCCAGCGAGGCTTCAGCGGCGCTCTCTACGAGCAGCTGTAGCAGCTCGGCTCCATCTGTCTCAGTGGAGCCGGCTGAGAAGATGGACACAGATCCCGAAGATCTTTAAGTGTCCATCTGTTGGTGTCTCCTGGTACCCGAGGGTAAATGCATTAAGTATGCCAGAGGCACTGTACCTTACGCTGGACTCCTGATACCTGGAACGTAACCTGCAGCGAGGATGGACGCTAACCCGAACCCCCAAAGGACTACCACATCTAACCGGGTCTCCATCTTCCCATCTTCATCAGGGCACATCACAACAGCAACGTGGTTTGCCACCACACACATGTCGCCGGATGGAGCTGCAGAAACCAGTCGTTCCAGGTTCGCCGGAAGTCCGGTATATTGTAAGGGTGATCCTGCTACCCTGGTAGGACACCTATATTTCATATTTTGTATAAATCTATTTTTATATCGTATATTATATTTTTGTAAGTAAAAGTAATCAAAATTTTTTTTCGGGTTATTTACCCCACCTCGGGTCGGTAAAAACATATTAATATCACCTTACTACACATCTAATATTCTTCGTCGCGTCTCATGTTTTATAATAACACAGTTGTAAAATTACCACCATAGGTCGATGGTCCATAAGGGGTCACTTCCTATTTTTGTTATTATTTATAAACACTTCGGGTTATATACGGTGATGCCTTATTATGTACATATAACTTATAATGCCCCTTAAATGTTCTATATTTAATACGAACTGTGTATATATAGACTTACCTATTTATTTATAACACCACTGTATAAAGTCAACAATAGTTACTTATTAATTACACCCAACCCTAGGTAAAGTCTAGTGGGGGTGGTGTAGGGGCCGGCATCATTGTATATATATTAGTGCCGTTCATCCGAGAGACGTGTTCGTGTGGTGCTTGTTCCTTCTATGCTAGCTAGGTGTCGCTTTGCGATACCTCGTTAGTACAAGAGGGGGCAGCACCATGCCTCGCGTCCAGCTCCTACTAAGGAGCCGGACGAGCGGCAGAAGGGGACTGGACATGGTCCAGTCCAGACGCTATTACTTTGCTGCTGCTAAAGAGATTGAATAAAGTCCTACCCGAGAGGTAGGGGTTTCTGGGGCTTTGCCCAACCCGAACTACTCGTGTTGTGTTGGTACATCTAGTGGTAAGCGAGCCAAAGAGCCACCCAACATATAAGTCGATACGAACCATTACAACTAGATCTATATATATATGGTAAGCGCACAGATGTTTTCAGAATGATAGCATCAGCTGATATCACAGGTATAGTAGAGTCCTGGCTGATTTGTTCATACCAGGCTATCAATATGTACAACTGGATAGGTACCCCAACAGGGACAAAACAGCTGGAGGCCTTATGTTGTATTTACAAGACAATTATATAGCAGTGCCAGATTTACAATGTTCTTTTGTTACAGAAGAATATGAAATTCTATGTGTGGATGTGGAAGTTGGAGCTATAAAATATAAGATATTTGTGTGTTACCGTCCACCAGATGCACACATAGATAAGAGTGCCATATATATACTAAGCTGGGTGAGCTAAGGAGGGGAATAACACGTAATAGAAAGTTATTTTGTATGGGGGATTTCAATGTCAATCTCCTTAATAAAAAGGACATAGAAGAATCAAGGGTAGATGGATTTTGTACCGACAATGAGGTTTTCCAGTTGATTAATGAAATAACTAGGCCAGTTTCTGGCACTTTGCTAGATCATATATATATATATATATATATATATATATATATATATATATATATATATATAAGTTATCTCGCTACCAGAGAATGATTAATACCGGTAATAACGATAATAATAATGTTGATAAATACAGTAATAATAATATATGATACAGTAGTATAATAAATGATCATAACACAGACACATGAGTTTGGTGGGTTACTGACCTTGGGGCTATCAGCACCATACATGCCAAACACCTAAACACGCCAAACACATGTGAACAAACACATACCAATCAACAATGCAATTGAGATTGGCAAAGTCTATCTAACTCCAAAAGTTCATTTTTATGATTATGTAAATATGTAAAGACAGAATTAGATTTCCAATTTACCTTTTTCTTAATGGAGTCTACACTGAGTCCAGCATCCTTTAACATAGTAGCACCTCCATGCCTGAGGGAGTGAGTGGAGACTGGACCTTTGATACCAGCACGTAGAGATAAAGATTTCAATCTCGAATTAATATATTGGTATTGTAGAGGAACACCATTAATATTAAATAATAACTCCTTCACACCCCTACCTGAGCACAATTTTTTCAAGTCTTTAAAAGGACATAACATTGAAGTATCGTCCCTACATAAATATATATTAAAGGAATGGGTACCAAGCTGGTCCGTTTTAGAAGTTTTAATATGTAGACTAGCATAACTTTTAAATATTTTTACATCACCTACCCTTAGTGTATGGGGAGAAGATACAACGTGTCCTATCCTGAGGACACCTCTATAACATAAGAGAATAGCTAACCAAAATTTCAAGTCAGCCCTGCTGGAAAGATCCAAATATGATCTAATACATAACATTTCTACAGGACTCAATGGATGAATAACCCTAGTAGGAACAGCAAAATTTCTATCAATACCATCCAACACCTTTTTTAGCATGAAATTACCGCTATGGTCTAAGCCACCCCTAAGCTTCTGATGATACCAAATGGAGGATAAATAATTCCTTACAGAAGAAGGTTTCATAAATTCAGATAAATATACTGCATATGTAGCAGCCTGTGAGGGAGAACAAGGAAATTTAGGTAAATTAAATTTATTACAGAATTTTTTGTACCTGCTAAGTTGTTGTTTCCTTGTTCTCCTCGTATTCTCTGATACACCCTTCGTTAAAAGACACTCTTTTCTTTTTTGTAACCTTTTCCATTCTGGAATTAAAGCAACACATATCATTTTCATGGAGAGAAGTTATACATTTACCAGGCATACCTTTATATGCAAGTCTGGACAATTGGTCAGCCAGGATATTGTCCTCTGACTTAATGTATGTAGCGAATATTTCTACATTGTTGAGGAAACACAGCCAAAAAATCTCTCTTAGCCATTCCATACAAAGTTTGTTTTTAGACCTGCCTGTATTAATCATAGCTAGAACTTGCATATTATCTGTTATACAATGTATTCTTTTGTTTTTATATCTATAAATCCAGCGTTTTAAGCCCATCATAACAGGGTATAACTCATATACATTGATATTTCGATGATGGTTACTTAGACTGTCAAGGATTGGAGGGTCAGTGAAGTGATTTTCCCCAAGATTAAATTTATCAACAGATGTCCAGTCTCCATATAGAAAATCTTTACCCATCCAAGCTCCAAAGCCCTTAATAGACGAATCAGAGTACATATGTGTATCGACCAAATCATTTAGAATTAAACTTTTACCATTAAAAGTACTGCAGAACTTCAACCACCACTCCATATCATTCCTAGTGCATTCAGAAATTTTTATAATACCTCTAGGTCTTGCTCTGGCACAAAGATCAAAAATCCTGCGACTAAAGGTTCTTCCACCCTTAACAACTTGGGAGCAGAAAGACATTAAGCCACCGATCCTCTCCAGGGTCTTTTTAGAAATAAATTTCTTATTAACGTTATTTAATAAGATATTTTCCATTTTTTCAACCTTTTCAATAGGCAAAGTCAGTTCCAACTTAACTGAATCTATGTTAATGCCTAAGAATTTACAAACTTGAGATGGGTCGGTCACCTTTTCTTTGGATACTACAAAGCCCATGTAGGCCATACATTCCATTAACAAATTCCTCTGCCTAAGACATTCCGCATAAGAATCTGCCATTATTATAAAATCATCTAGATAATTTACAATTTTTTCTACACCGTAGGATTTTGCTACTTCCACAATAAAATCAGAGATTCTATTAAAAATATATGGAGCACATTTCAGGCCAAAAGTTAACCTGTTGCTTACATAATAATCCTCGCCATGCCCAAAATCCCATCTGAAACCCTGCATGGTCGTATGAGGTCCATATACATTTATGGACCTGTAAGCTGACTTTAAGTCCACCACACTCATGAAATCGTTCCTATCCAGCTGAGTAGTAACAGTGCTAATATTATTATAGGAAAATGTAGAACTAGTGGTATCCATGAAATTATTAATAGAAATTCTTTCCGGCATACTGCAGTCTGTTATGGGTCTCAATTTACCATTCGACTTTTCAACACCCCCTAAAGAATGTATACAACGGGGCTTAATTTTTGTTTTCGAGACAAGACCAGCAGAAATTTCTTCTAATAAAATACCACACATTTCATTATAAAATTTTCCTTCCAAAATAGATTTGTAGTTTTTACACTCATAAGACGTACTACAAGAGGGGTCAACAATTTTAAAACCTTGAACAAAGCCCTGCCATAGAAAATTTGCTTCTACATCATTAATACTAATGATACCTCTCTGAGTCAAAAAGGGAGCTACCCTACATGGTAAAATTTGAGCTCTCTCACCAGCAATGTAATGAACACAAGTACATACACCTTTTATACAGTTGTCATATACCCTGATGCTGGGCAAATCTGCAACACTAACCGTAAAAAGAGGTTCATTACCAACCTGTATTAGACTATTACAAGTAACATCTATATCCTTTCCTAAAGAATTAAATTCTTGGAAAATATTTTGTTCTGCTACGAGTTCGGTCGAAAGGATACAATCCTTAACCATCCCCGTATCATTCACCTCCTGTACTGGAGCTTGAGAAGGCGAGTCGATATCTACCACACCTACCATAACTTAGTCCGGCATCAAACAAATATCATTACCAGCTATGGGATATCGACCATCTGCAGTTTCCTATTCACTCCTGACCTTCTGGCATTCAGTTTTACCATGCCCAGAGGAGCCGCAACCACCGCAGACATGTTTGTATTTACAGGGATCCCGTACACAACCTTCTGCTCTATTAAAAGCATAGCAGGAGTTATTTGAGATTTTCTGTTTGAAACCATTCCTAGTCTTAGTAGCATAAGCCTTCTGTGCTTGAACAGTACCATCATATGATAGGTGCCTAAGAATGTCAGAGTTGTCTATCACTCCAAAGGCCTCTATCCTATCCTTATTTGCCCTAGTCCTAACCGATTTATCGTAAGCCAATAGGGCTGCTACTGTATACATTCTTGTCCCAGCTTTTTCAACCAGGACTTGGAGATGCCTCAACATGCCTTCTACATCACTGTTATCTTTGTAATAATCTAAGATAAAGTTCAAGTTGACTAACATCAATTTCTCAACGGTATCGATCTTTTCCCGTTTTTTTACATATATTTCGTGGTCAAACTCACCATATTTGGTATTGGTGTGAAGCTTGGATGTAGAAGAATCTACTGACGACCCTCCTGAAGACGACCGAGGTCTGTGACGAGTGGAAAAAGATGATTTTGATCTCCGGCGACGACCACGATGCCCGACTTCGTCCCATTTCGAACCGTCGCTAAGGACGCTAGGAGACCGCTGCCTGGTTACGCGGCTGCGCTCTCGATGCGATGATGTCACTGGCCGTTGACAAACATTTGCACGTGTATGCTGCCACGCCCCCTCCATAGATTTCGTCTCGTCTTTCCTGTCCTTTCCAGCTACCAGCTCCTGCAGCAAGCCTTTGATACTGCACAACTCGTCCTCCAACGATTCCAGTCTCTCCGTCTGGTCAATGAGCTGTACTCCTTCCAAACCCTTAGCGTGGTTGGGTGAGATGGACCTCCGATTCCACCCCAGAAGATTCCAGCTCACTCGCAAATCCTGAATTGACCGATTCCACCGTTTTCTTAGCCGATTTGGCCGATTTTTTGGAGGCCATAGCCGCTTTGGCAACTCTAGTTGATTTCCTCCCCATCTTGATTTGAAAAATCAAATTTCAATCAAGAAAAACCGTTAAAAATCAAGGAAACACCCAGCGTGGTGTTACCTGTACAGGTGAAAACGGGCCAATTGACGGTTAGCTTGAACCTGCCCCCTTTTATACCAGTGGAGTTGTTGACCATGACGTCATACTATGACATCATAGATACCAATGCGCGCTGCAAATAGTCCCTAACCGTCCGCGGCTAATTATATAAATATACACGAGTGTATATAGTTCCATATATATATATATATAAATGTACATAACGTATCCAAACACGGATTAGTTGACACTCATATATCTGACCACACTCCTGTATATATGATATTAAAGTGTGAAAGGACAAAGATTAAGAAAAGAAAATTATGGCTGGATCATATCGTAGATATGACTTTCTAACTTTTAAGAATATGTTAGTGAGATATAACTGGGAGGATGTTGTACGTTTAGACAATCCCAATGAGATGTGGGATTCCATATTGCATGTGATATTAAATTGTCTTCACACAATGTGTCCTGTAAGGTGCATGATTATTGAACAAGTAATCAATGGATAATTCATGAACCGTGTGTGTTAGTGAAGGATAATTACACGAGGGCATAGCCCGAGTGTAATTAGCCTTTGCTAACACACACAAGTCATGAATTATCCATTGACTACTTATTTTATACCATGAAACCAATAAATAATCAATAAAATACCAATGAATTCAAGTTGAAAACAAAAATTATTCCCCCTCCCCGGGACTCGAAGCCAGCCATAGTGTGTGTACACAGGTACATACACCTCGTCGCCCGGCAGCAGACAGCGACAATGCCTGTCTCGGCTAGGCTTGGCAGCGGCACACGGCGAAAAATAGTGTTGTACACGATCGGTACATGCACCTCATTGCTAAAGCTTTGAATGCGTCTGGCAGTTATGTTTGTGTATAATACACCTCATCGCCCGGCAGCGGACAGCGACAGCCCACACGGCGAAAAAAGATGTGCCCAGACCGTGTTAGACTAGATATACACCTCGTCGCCTGGCAGCGGACAGCGACACCGCACACGGCGAAAAAAGATGCGCCCGTACCGGGACTCGACCCGCGTACCTCTAACGGCTGAGCGCAATGCGCTAACCACTAGACCACCGCGTCGCCTCCTTCAACGCCCGTCTCGGCTTCATATCTTTGAATGCGAGCAGTAGCGAAAAAAATTATACGCCCGACCGGGACTCGTACCGCCTACCTCTACTATCTAATTAAGGAAACACATACCGTCTTATGCAAGGGGCACTCGACCCAAAGCGCAGTCACCGAGCACCTATCAACTATAGTAAATAACATTATTGATAATAAGCCTACTTATAGCTTATATCTCAACTATAAAAAAGCTTTTGATACTGTCTCCCACTTCAAATTATTAGAAAAAAATAGCCGCTTTAGGATTAACAAAAAGACTTGTAAATTTTTCCAAAAGTTATCTTGATAATAGAATGCAAGTTACTCTAGTCAATTATAAATGCTTTACATCAAAAATAATTAGATATGGGCTGACTAGGGCTTCGTTTTGGGTCCTGTGCTTTTTTCACTGTATATAAACTCATTGCCAAAAGTTGATGATTTTAACATCACCTTATATGCCGATGATGCGGTCATATCTGTAACAACACCAAATGAGATGAAGAATGTTCTACATAAAATTAGGGACTGGTGTATCAAAAATACTCTTACTATTAATGAAAAGAAGACTAAATAGATGATATCCACCACGATAATAGTGAGTTTTTTTTGAATAATGTAAAAGTGGAGCGAGTGTACAATTTCCCATACTTAGGTATTATGATTGACACATACTTTAATGTTATTTGCCATAGGAATCAAGTTATAAGGGATATCAAACACAGAGTATATCAGCTTGCTAGAATACAAAAATTAATCAATGTTTGTGCTGCTGTTGATATATATATATATATATATATATATATATATATATATATATATATATTATGCGTTTAATGTATGTTATGGGAACGCACGAGTGGGTTTATGGGTTAATAATCCGCGACCCCGAAGGGGGAGTGGATTATTAACCCATAAACCCACTCGTGCGTTCCCATAACATACATTAAGGCGTTTATCTCACATTTTTCTCCATTTTGTATTAATTTCTTACCTTATAACCCAAGAATTAATCCAGGAGAAGACATTTTGTAACTGCATACGATCCGTCGTGGCCATGTTGTCGTTCTGCCCGACATTCCTCCACCTTTACACACATTTTTCAGGTATAATCCAAGCGTGTCAAGCCCTGTACTTCTAACACTGCCAAATATACGATCTCTAGTTGGTGTTCACCTACATTTTGTATCCATTTTCTTATAAATAAATAAGAATCCATTGACGGCCATTGCGTCTTGTTGACGAAGCGGGTAGGTGCTCGGATGTACCTGACCTACTTTTGGCTGAAGAACTGGGTCGGCAAGCCGCAATGACGGGTCCCAACACATATCGCTATGGAAAATCAATGGATTCTTATTTATTTCGAAGAAAATGGAGAAGTTAGGCATGGCATGTTCATCTAGGATATCTATGGAAGTTTCCTTGTTAATAACTCCACCTTCCACCATTGGATTCTATGCTAACGAGGTCTGTAAACATCAGGTATGTGGGAAAATTTTTTCAAATACTTGATGGACATTGGTTTCTAGCACTGGTCGCCTTGGTATAGTGGACAGCGAGCTCGCCTCCTGCCACAGCGGCCGGGGATCGATTCCCCGTTGAACCTAAACGGTTTTAACAGGAAATGTATGGAGGAGTTGACTTTGTATATTCCTCCCATTTATTAACATGTCAGGATTGAAACCAGCAGCTTCTTGAAGACGAAGAAAAGGTCTCAGAGTGCGTTATGGCTGGATAAGGAACTGGGGTTATGAGCAAAAAAGCACTGTTGAGGCCAGAATCGTGAGATAAATATATATATATATATATATATATATATATATATATATATGTATGTATATGATTTTGCCTTAGTTTAACTATGGAGACTTTATATGGGTCAGAGATCATAGGGGGGAAAGTAAGGAGTTAGAGTAAACTGGGCCTTAATGGTGGCATATATGGTGAAGTTAGAGGGGAACCCTTAAATGACAACTATACAGATACGAGAAGACAGCAACTGTGTAGAACTGGTTGACATTTGCTTTTTTATGCTTTTACATTATCCATACAAGAAAAATATATAGATAGGAGGGATCTTTTCCTTCTAGGTTACATGTCGTCAAAAGGTTGATTGTACCTCATTCATTGAAGCCTGTTGTCCTAAAGAGTGCATTTTACAGGGCCTTTATGCGCTGGAACCAGCTGAAAACAAAATATACACTTATTGGTACATTGGAGCAATTTAAGAGGGACATTAAGAAAGATTAGCCAAATTGTTTCATGTAAAGAGGTAATAATTAATGTGAAAAATCAATATCAATTCATAACATCTCATCTCATCACCTCAGGTAAAGACATTGTACTCTCATGAAAAAGTATAGCTCTTTGTATTATATTTGTATGAGACAACGCCATATTTTTTTTATTGCAATATATTCAATATCAGGTGCAATCAAGGGGGCCTGATGGAGGGTCCACAATGCGTGGGCATCAGCTACAAATACACATACTATGTAGCTGTATTTACCCAATAAACTACTTTAAAAAAAAACAAAAAAACTATGGCTCCCTATGAGAATTTGTATTTTCCTACATTTAATTCCACGGAAAAATATGTTCCAACAATTTCTTAACCAAACCTCATGTATATATATATATATATATATATATATATATATATATATATATATATATATATATATATATATATATAAGATCCTTAGAAACATTTTGGAGCCAATAAGTATGTGGTCACAAGCAACATGAAATTTTCCTGAATAGATGAAAATCATTGTTAATTCCTTTGGTATAGGAGTCTATAGATACAGAAATTATGAAATCCATCGATAAGAACGAAATGAATGCCATTGAATAACACAGAAAGTGTTGCTAAAGATGGGTTATGTCATATAAACTAGGAATATGAGCAAATATTGACAAATTTGGCAGTTTCACTTTTGGCCACCAGGTGCCGTTTGAGTAGATCGTGTCTACTACCTTTAATTCCAAAACTAATAATTCCACCTGTCTGAATTACAGAGCATGCCAGTAGTGGAAAGAAGGAGAAGAAGGAGAAGAAAGATGACGAAGACAAAGACAAAAAGGACAAGGATAAGAAAGACGAGGATAAAAATGAAAAAGAAAAGGAAAAAGAAGACAAAGAAAAAAAGGAAGATAAAGACAAGGACAAAAAGGAAGATAAGGATGAGGACAAGGAAAAGAAAAAGGACAAAGAAAAGAAAGAAAAAGAAAGCAAAGACGACAAGGAGAAAGATGACAAAGAAAGAGATGGTGAAAAAAAGAAGAAGAAAAAGAAAAAAAAGGACAAGAAGATCCATGGAGCTGAGGGCGGTTCTGGCTCTGATTCCTCATCATCATCGTCTTCATCAGAATCAGAAGAAGAAGGCGGTGACCACACCGGTACCGGGGTGTTTGTAGGGGTTGTAGCTACATCAGCCATGGTGGACATTGCCCATACAGAGGGGGAACACAGTGAACTGCACATACATACAGAGGAGGCATCAGAGGGGATACACAGCGAGGTCCACATACATACAGATCTAGAGGAAGCATCAGAGGAGGTGCACAGCGAGCTGACACCTGAGGTGGAGGCCTGTGTAGTAGAGGAGGCTCCAACAGAGGAAGAGCAGGTGCCAGAAGGTATCGAGGCCTATGTCATACCCAATGTAGAGTCTGAACCGCCTGAGCCTGAAGTTGAATGTGAGCCGGAGCCAGAGCCAGAGCCAGAACCTGAACCGGAGCCTGAGCCAGAGCCTGAACCAGAGCCGGAAGATGAATAAATCAAGACTGTGAAACCCCAATGATACTAAGCCCACTTATAGAAGGCAGAGGAGGGATTTGGAGCCATATAATAGTGTTAAATGATCATTTAAAATGTGGAAATCTGTGAATAGACATTGATATCATATTGGAGACGGAGACATGTTATTTGTCCTGTTTTGAAGAGATGAAGGTTGAGATGAGGAAACATAATTATCTCAATTAATGGGAAACATCAACTCCAGTATAGATTGAATCTGCTTTCTGCAATGTCCAGTTTATTGTTTGTACATTGGTATATTGAATGGATAGAGTACTGATAAGTCTATGTCACTTACATATTGTATCGGTGCATGCGCCACTGATAATACATGAATACAGCGCGGGTGAGTAACTCGACGAGGCTACATTCATGTATCACGCCAGTCCCACGATGTGCTGCCAGCAGTCTAACCGGCACTTCTTTGGTGCATCATGACGACCAATCAGAACCATGCAGTAGATTAAGGTATGTCAGAGGGCTTTATTTTTGTATAAATGTATTAAGGAGGAAATGTTCACCAAATGCATCATTGCTTCATTTCAAACAAGTTTCCATTCCAAGTGCTATCAGATCCAAAAGTATAGGTGTTGTACATATTAAGTAGGGACTGATGTGTTATACCGACCGATAAGGAGCAGACTGGTTCCCAAGACCACCACATGCACACTGACATCAGCGACTTTAGACCTGATCTCGCAGGCACACGGGTTCCTGGCATGTCATGCAATTTTAAAGTATGATAACCAGAGGTTATATCTGTCATAGTCGCGCTTGCACATGAACAAGAATCATCACTATATAGCACTGTTTCATAATTAACAGTATATTGACGGTTCTATCGCAAAGAATTAGTATTAGCGGTTATTAATATTATCAAGATACTGGGATTTCAACAATAGTGCTAACAATTAAGGCAAAAGGCACATATATACATGTTTTGTAAGTCTTCAGTCAAGGTCAATATAATTAAACTTAGAACAATAATCTCGATGTGTAAGGTGACTGAATGATGAGATAATTAGCTTGAATGAAAAATGTTGTTTCCAGTAGATTTCAGAGATAGGTCCTGGGCCCAAATGAGCTTCTATTGCGTCTTGGTTCTTTATGGTGCTGTGATCATACATTATATGGCTGTGTGTACCACGTGTACATCATACCAGGAGATGTAAGGACTGCTGATAATAAACTATCATAAATTTACACCGGTAAATCTGTTTTTGCTTCACCCTTACTTTGATCAGATTAGAGACATTTTAAATGGACAAATTGTTATAGCCTAAATGGCATTAAAGTGGATCCATACAAGGTTTTGATTATCAAAGGAGACAGAATTTGCTGTGAAAGGACAATAAGCCACATGTATTATACCAGAATTCTTAACTAACGGAAGGAGGGGCACATGTCCTGCATCCCTGCACTGTATCTTTCTCTGTGACTGATGAAGTCACCTTTCTATGTTGATCATATCACTTTTCACCAATAATGGTATAACATAGATAGATATAGAAGTAGTCGTGAGATTTAGACGGGAAGTCTATTCACTGATCTTACTTGGTACCAAGCTGTATATAGTGTGAAGCATTCAGTGGCCTCTGCTGCCATCTGGTGTTACATATTTGTACTAATGTAGAGTTATTCTTTCACTTGGATCAAGGATAGGCCTACTCGTTTTCCGGCAAAACAATCCACCTTTGAGATAAATTACTATATTAAGACTATTTTTATAGATCATGGAGTACTCGTAAAACCTCATCTGTAATCATTCTAATAAACGCACCTGCTCTGATAAGCACACTCCCCTGGTATCAAATCATGCAAAAGAAGTGTAAAAATAACGATTTTTGGGCCAAAACAACCAATTTTTAGGCTTTAAGGGGTGCACTGATTGAAATTTTTGTATTAAAGTTTTGAGTTTCTAATACTCCATATTTGGCACTGGTGCACTTATTAGAATGAATACGGTATACATCTACCCCCAACTTAGAGCTAGAAATTGGACTTACACTGAATCACAATGAAAAAAATATAAAACCTCACCTATAAGCCGATCCCCCACCTTGAGGTTTTTGGTGGTTCCAGACCCTCCCCAACACCAAATTTCCTCAAATTAGTTATTTACCTCGTTTTTGTCTTAAAGTTGTATAGGACTCAGTATGGAGGCCTAGTGGAGCCACCATCTTGAATTTCGCCGGTTGACCTAAAACCCACTGATAAGACATACCATGATGGGTACCTTGTCCCTGGTTAACACCCACTTCCAGGGACATGCTGGTCTCATCTTATCAGTGTGTGTCGTTGGAACCAGCTCCAGACCAGCTAGTGGTCAATAGAAAAATGCGAAATCATGTATGAAATGGGAGATAAATAGCTATTTATCGAAAAAGAAAATGTTGGTTCAAAATATATACTTCATCCTCCCTTTGGAACACTCAAAGCTAAGAGCATTATTCCACCTTCATTAGGGCCTAATATATATATATATAGTGTGGCGTAGACCGAGGGGGAGGCGGTGGAAGCGAAACCATCCTGGCATGGGGGCGTGGAACCCGCCGATCCCGGAGTCACGTTAGGAGCGAGCAACCCTGGCGGTGCTCGGGGGAGTGTTTCCCGGCGCTGGCACCGTGCCAAACGGTGCCAGCGTCGGTGAAATGGTAAGCGTATATATAGTGGTTGTGTTTCTCCGACAGTCAGTCCGGGTTACGCGCTGGTCGAGACACATAGCAAGGCTTACCCCCAAGTGTAAATACGGAAAGGCGATATTCACAGATGGATTAGATGGTGTGGCCAGAAGCCAGGCAATAAACAGTGTTGATATCATAGTTGACGGAGTCTTTGTGGTCCTTTTCATAGAGCAAAGACAACAGGGGTTCGGAGCGCTACAATATATATATATATATATATATATATATATATATATATATATATGATTCTATTCAAAACCTCACACTTAAGTCATTCTCCAACTTGGAGCCAAAGAAAATCGACTTACAAAATACAAAATGAAAACAGACAAGCAAAGCCGATTTATATGTGAGATTTTATGGTGAAAAGATCCATTGCATTATATACCATGCCTGTGTTCTAACCATTTCATAATGGGATGTGACAATCTGTTCTCTATCAGCTCCTGAAGCAGCTACTAAATACCAATATGTGCAATAATGCAGCTGAGGCAAAAAAAAAATTGCTTGTTTTCAGTAACATGACTTGAAAAGGTAGGTTCGGTAAGTCAGATTTTTTTACTTTTTTTTTAATTAATATTATGTATATGAAATGTTAGGTCACATATCAGTAGATGTATCAAATTCTTTGATTTCATTTCAAAATAATGATGGAAAAGTCTTAAGAAAGTAGAAGAGGGTAAGAATATGAAACAGAAATGGACAAAAAATTATCAAAAAAGTATTAAAACTTTCTAAAAATTAAGAACAATTCCTAATTAAAAAAGACGAAATTCTTCAAAGTAAAAAAAAAGAATCTTTTAGGCTCTGATTTGCTAGGGTCGGTCGGGTTACTGGAAACACAACTTCTTTTTTTGGCCTGACAAGAAATGAATACGGGGATTGTTGTTCATTGTTTATTTTTTTAATTACCTAATTAATGGTAGCCTAATAAATCACATGAGATAAATATCAATATCTAAATAACATATTACATTAGGTCATGCAATTAGGGGATGCAAATTCTGTAATAATATATTTTACATAGTGGAAAATAAGAAGTGAGTTGACTTTTTACACGTTGAAATGGTTGTTTAAAATGGTTCACAAATCTTAGGTCTATAACTGCATTAAAATGGTGTACTTTGAATGATCATTATAGACCAACATAGATTGATAAAGGACTGCAAATTTACAGCCTTTTGGTATGCCTGATTTAACCATAGGATATTGTTAAGGTACATACCAGCAACTGGATTTAAAACTTTTCACCATGACATCCAGCCGTACAATTGTTTAACTAAAGTATTTTTAACCTCCTCCAAAGCATCTATGAGATGTCAATTATCCACATGCCCTCAATGATGTAAAGTGGGCTGTATAACACATTTGAGGGCACCTTTAATTTATAACTAATGTGCACTAGGTGTAGGCTGACAGGGCCACATAAACACACATATTAAGGTGTAGGCTAACAAGGCCACATAAACACACATATTAAGAACCCTGGGATTCATTCTGATAGGATTGACTTCTAAATTGTAACAACAGCTTACAAGCCACAACCTCAACTCATGAGCCAGCAGATTGTATGTAAGGCATGCTTGGTATCAGGGCAAATGGCCCCTGGATTGGGAGCCCCCTGACGAGAGGCCTTAGGACGACAGGCCCTCGGACAAACAGCCGTAAGCTGTAAGTATCATGACCTTGAATTCACCCAGTTGCATACACTATGCTGTCTATTGGAATTAAATATGAAAATATATGATCTGTTATTGTGAAGTGACCAGGTATACGATTATTTCCAGAATATCTTACTGCTTTATAGCAATAGTCCACTGGGCCTCTTTGGCCGAATTTCATGTAGGAAATGTATGGCGGAAGTTGGCGGATAGGGCCCAGTGTACTTTTGGTCTTATATACATGTATATCATACTGAAATAACCACATTGTTTGTTATTTCTGCTAGAAGACAGAGAAGCGGCGTGAGTTGATGTTCATGCGTGTAACACCAAACTGTTTGAGTGGGGTAGAGAAGTGTTCAGGAGGTATGTCAGAATGTCCCGCCAGGTGGCGCGCCTCCTCCAACACGTCAGCAGCGTCCTCTATCGCCTCCTGGTGTTCTGCTGACGAACGTGCTAACTTTACCTGAAAAAAAAACCAGTAATTATTATACAATTTCCTTTTCATATCTATATTTTAGAGGCTGATTAATGAAAATTAACTACATGTCCCCTCAGGACATAAACATGATCAAAGATGCTCAAAGCTATTCAATGGCTGCTATTTCTGCATCATTTATTTTTCAAATATCAAATAGACATACTAGCTCAATTTAAAATGCCCATCCTTTCCACTTGAGAACGCGCCATAGAGGCCTGTTTAAACACCCCGATGCTTATAAATGGATTTCAGAGCCACTTTAAGCCTGCACCTTATATAAGACCTGCACTTCGTCAAGGCATAGACCACGGTGTCAATTTCAATTCAAAAATCACCGCTTATTCAACACCAGTGCTTCTTCAAAGACCCGGCGCCTGAAGAGGCTATGACGGTAGCCACATAGTAGTTTACATGTTAGACACCAGATGGCAGTAACACTCATTTAGCCGTCATAGTTAACAGGACCAGTCCAGAAAGGTGGTAAATGTTGACTGCCTCATACAGATCTTGCCATTGGACAAGCTATAGACATGCCGCCCAACACACTAAATGTAGCCCTTAGTCATTCATTGACTGCTAATGACTTGTTGCCTCGAGCTCGTGCTCATTCATTGCCATCATGCACCAATGAAGTGCTCAGGCCAAAAAAGATTTTTACAAAAATTATCAAATTTGTTTAAGTTTATATTTATATTCATATTATTCCATCATGTCATCGAATTCTATGCAGGAAACTATCATTTCTCATTATAACCCGTGAAAACGTAGCAAAGTTTGACTATATAGAGCTTTGCCCATAAAAAAAAAAAACAAAAAAAAAATCAAACCCAACCTACCTACCTCAACGTTTTGGACCATGTTACCGGAAAATCAACTTCTTTTTCTTTTTGACCTGACAGGGGTCTGCTCACCAAAACTTCATTAATGCATCATGCTGACCCTCCAGGAGTCTACTAACCCATAGGGTGGTCATAATGTGTGAATGAAGTCCTGATGAATGCAACAGGGCTTCATTCATGCATCATGACAACCAAGGCCATGATGCATTCATGCACAATCCGTCCTTAACCCATAAAGGAGTGCTTTTGCATCGCCAGAGCTACATTCGTGCACTATGCGGACTCTATGGGATTGATGCACCCCTGGGGGGTTGGCATGATGCTCCAATGAAGTGCTGGGGAGCAGACACACCAACACTTCATTAGTGCATCATGCCAACTAATGGTCATGATGCACTCGTGCATCAGCTGGACATAAAGGGTTAAAGAGTCAGAGGGGTAATATCTAGCTTCACATTGTAACTGACATACACACAGCCTCACATTGTAACTGACATACACACAGCTTCACATTGTAACTGACATACACACAGCTTTACATTGTAACTGACATACACACAGCTTCACATTGTAACTGACATACACACAGCTTCACATTGTAACTGACATACACACAGCCTCACATTGTAACTGACATACAGACAGCTTCACATTGTAACTGACATACACAGCCTCACATTGTAACTGACATACACACAGCTTCACATTGTAACTGACATACACACAGCTTCACATTGTAACTGACATACACACAGCTTCACATTGTAACTGACATACACAATGCTTCACATTGTAACTGACATACACACAGCCTCACATTGTAACTGACATACACACAGCCTCACATTGTAACTGACACACACACAGCTTCACATTGTAACTGACATACACACAGCTTTACATTGTAACTGAAATACACAGCTTCACATTGTAACTGACATACACACAGCTTCACATTGTAACTGACATACACACAGCCTCACATTGTAACTGACATACACACAGCTTCACATTGTAACTGACATACACACAGCCTCCGTTTGTAACTGACATACACAGCCTCACATTGTAACTGACATACACACAGCTTCACATTGTAACTGACATTCACACAGCCTCACATTGTAACTGACATACAGACAGCTTCACATTGTAACTGACATACAGACAGCTTCACATTGTAACTGACATACACACAGCTTCACATTGTAACTGACATACACACAGCCTCACATTGTAACTGACATACACACAGCTTCACATTGTAACTGACATACACACAGCCTCTGTTTGTAACTGACATACACAGCCTCACATTGTAACTGACATACACACAGCTTCACATTGTAACTGACATACACACAGCCTCACATTGTAACTGACATACAGACAGCTTCACATTGTAACTGACATACACACAGCCTCACATTGTAACTGACATACACACAGCTTCACATTCTAACTAACATACACACAGCTTCACATTGTAACTGACATACACACAGCCTCACATTGTAACTGACATACACACAGCTTCACATTCTAACTAACATACACACAGCTTCACGTTGTAACTGACATACACACAGCTTCACATTGAACTGACATACACACAGCCTCACATTGTAACTGACATACACACAGCTTCACATTGTAACTGACATACACACAGCCTCACATTGTAACTGACATACACACAGCCTCACATTGTAACTGACATACACACAGCTTCACATTGTAACTGACATACACACAGCTTCACATTGTAACTGACATACACACAGCTTCACATTGTAACTGACATACACACAGCCTCACATTGTAACTGACATACACACAGCTTCATATTGTAACTGACATACACACAGCCTCACATTGTAACTGACATACACACAGCCTCACATTGTAACTGACATACACAGCTTCACATTGTAACTGACAAACACACAGCTTCACATTGTAACTGACATACACACAGCCTCACGTTGTAACTGACATACACTCAGCTTCACATTGTAACTGACATACACACAGCTTCACATTGTAACTGACATACACACAGCTTCACATTGTAACTGACATACACACAGCCTCACATTGTAACTGACATACACACAGCTTCACATTGTAACTGACATACACACAGCCTCACATTGTAACTGACATACACACAGCCTCACATTGTAACTGACATACACACAGCTTTACATTGTAACTGACATACACACAGCCTCACTTTATAACTGACATACACACAGCCTCACATTGTAACTGACATACACACAGCCTCACATTGTAACTTACATACACACAGCCTCACATTGTAACTGACATACACACAGCTTCACATTATAACTGACATACACACAGCTTCACATTATAACTGACATACACACAGCTTCACATTGTAACTCACATACACGCAGCTTCACATTGTAACTGACATACACACAGCCTCACATTCTAACAGACATACACACAGCCTCACATTCTAACTGACATACACACAGCTTCACATTGTAACTGACATACACACAGCCTCACATTGTGACTGACATACACACAACCTCACATTGTAACTGACATACACACAGCTTCACATTGTAACTGAAATACACACAGCTTCACATTGTAACTGACATAAACACAGCTTCACATTGTAACTGACATACACACAGCCTCATATTGTAACTGACATACACACAGCCTCACATTGTAACTGACATACACGCAGCTTCACATTGTAACTGACATACACACAGCTTCACATTCTAACTAACATACACACAGCTTCACATTGTAACTGACATACACACAGCTTCACATTCTAACTAACATACACACAGCTTCACATTGTAACTGACATACACATCTTCACATTGTAACTGACATACACACAGCCTCACATTGTAACTGACATACACACAGCTTCACATTGTAACTCACATACACACAGCTTCACATTGTAACTGACATACACACAGCTTCACATTGTAACTTACATACACACAGCTTCACATTGTAACTGACATACACACAGCCTCACATTGTAACTGACATACACACAGCTTCACATTGTAACTGACATACACACAGCTTCACATTGTAACTGACATACACACAGCTTCACATTCTAACTGACATACACACAGCCTCACATTGTAACTGACATACACACAGCTTCACATTGTAACTGACACACACACAGCTTCACATTGTAACTGACATACACACAGCTTCACATTGTAACTGACATACACACAGCCTCACATTGTAACTGACATACACACAGCTTCACATTGTAACTGACATACACACAGCTTCACATTGTAACTGACATACACACAGCTTCACATTGTAACTGACATACACACAGCTTCACATTGTAACTCACATACACACAGCCTCACATTCTAACAGGCATACACACAGCCTCACATTGTAACTGACATACACACAGCTTCACATTGTAACTGACATACACACAGCCTCACATTGTGACTGACATACACACAACCTCACATTGTAACTGACATATACACAGCCTCACATTGTAACTGACATACACACAGCCTCACATTGTAACTGACATACACACAGCCTCATATTCTAACTGACATACACACAGCCTCACATTGTAACTGACATACACAGCTTCACATTGTAACTGACATACACACAGCCTCACATTGTAACTGACATACACACAGTCTCACATTGTAACTGACATACAATCAGCTTCACATTGTAACTGACATACACACAGCTTCACATTGTAACTGACATACACACAGCTTCACATTCTAACTGACATACACACAGCCTCACATTGTAACTGACATAAACACAGCTTCACATTCTAACTGACATACACATAGCTTCACATTGTAACTGACATACACACAGCTTCACATTGTAACTGACATACACACAGCTTCACATTGTAACTGACATACACACAGCTTAACATTGTAACTGACATACACACAGCTTCATATTGTAACTGACATACACACAGCCTCACATTGTAACTGACATACACACAGCTTCACATTGTAACTGACATACACACAGCCTCACATTGTAACTGACATACACACAGCTTCACATTGTAACTGACATAAACACAGCCTCACATTGTAACTGACATACACACAGCTTCACATTGTAACTGACATACACAGCCTCACATTGTAACTGACATACACACAGCTTCACATTGTAACTGACACACACACAGCTTCACATTGTAACTGACATACACAGCCTCACATTGTAACTTACATACACACAGCTTCACATTGTAACTGACATACACACAGCTTCACATTGTAACTGACATACACACAGCCTCACATTGTAACTTACATACACACAGCTTCACATTGTAACTGACATACACAGCCTCACATTGTAACTTACATACACACAGCTTCACATTTTAACTGACATACACACAGCTTCACATTGTAACTGACATACACACAGCTTCACATTGTAACTGACATACACACAGCCTCACATTGTAACTGACATACACACAGCCTCACATTGTAACTTACATACACACAGCTTCACATTGTAACTGACATACACACAGCTTCACATTGTAACTGACATACACACAGCCTGACATTGTAACTGACATACACACAGCTTCACATTGTAACTGACATACACACAGCCTCACATTGTAACTGACATACACACAGCCTCACATTGTAACTGACATACAGACAGCTTCACATTGTAACTGACATACACACAGCCTCACATTGTAACTTACATACACACAGCTTCACATTGTAACTGACATACACACAGCTTCACATTGTAACTGACATACACACAGCCTGACATTGTAACTGACATACACACAGCTTCACATTGTAACTGACATACACACAGCCTCACATTGTAACTGACATACACACAGCCTCACATTGTAACTGACATACACACAGCCTCACATTGTAACTGACATACACACAGCCTGACATTGTAACTGACATACACACAGCTTCACATTGTAACTGACATACACACAGCCTCACATTGTAACTGACATACACACAGCCTCACATTGTAACTGACATACACACAGCCTCACATTGTAACTGACATACACACAGCTTCACATTGTAACTGACATACACACAGCTTCACATTGTAACTGACATACACACAGCCTCACATTGTAACTGACATACACACAGCTTCACATTGTAACTGACATACACACAGCCTCACATTGTAACTGACATACACACAGCCTCACATTGTAACTGACATACACACAGCCTCACATTGTAACTGACATACACACAGCCTGACATTGTAACTGACATACACACAGCCTCACATTGTAACTGACATACACACAGCCTCACATTGTAACTGACATACACACAGCTTCACATTGTAACTGACATACACACAGCTTCACATTGTGACTGAGATACACACAGCCTCACATTGTAACTGACATACACACAGCCTCACATTGTAACTGACATACACAGCTTCACATTGTAACTGACATACACACAGCCTCACATTGTAACTGACATACACAGCCTCACATTGTAACTGACATACACACAGCTTCACATTGTAACTGACATACACACAGCTTCACATTGTGACTGAGATACACACAGCTTCACATTGTAACTGACATAAACACAGCTTTACATTGTAACTGACATACACACAGCCTCATATTGTAACTGACATACACACAGCCTCACATTGTAACTGACATACAATCAGCTTCACATTGTAACTGACATACACACAGCTTCACATTGTAACTGACATACATACAGCTTCACATTCTAACTGACATACACACAGCCTCACATTGTAACTGACATAAACACAGCTTCACATTCTAACTGACATACACATAGCTTCACATTGTAACTGACATACACACAGCTTCACATTGTAACTGACATACACACAGCTTCACATTGTAACTGACATACACACAGCTTCACATTGTAACTGACATACACACAGCTTCATATTGTAACTGACATACACAAAGCCTCACATTGTAACTGACATACACACAGCTTCACATTGTAACTGACATACACACAGCCTCACATTGTAACTGACATACACACAGCTTCACATTGTAACTGACATAAACACAGCCTCACATTGTAACTGACATACACACAGCTTCACATTGTAACTGACATACACAGCCTCACATTGTAACTGACATACACACAGCTTCACATTGTAACTGACACACACACAGCTTCACATTGTAACTGACATACACAGCCTCACATTGTAACTTACATACACACAGCTTCACATTGTAACTGACATACACACAGCTTCACATTGTAACTGACATACACACAGCCTCACATTGTAACTTACATACACACAGCTTCACATTGTAACTGACATACACAGCCTCACATTGTAACTTACATACACACAGCTTCACATTTTAACTGACATACACACAGCTTCACATTGTAACTGACATACACACAGCTTCACATTGTAACTGACATACACACAGCCTCACATTGTAACTGACATACACACAGCCTCACATTGTAACTTACATACACACAGCTTCACATTGTAACTGACATACACACAGCTTCACATTGTAACTGACATACACACAGCCTGACATTGTAACTGACATACACACAGCTTCACATTGTAACTGACATACACACAGCCTCACATTGTAACTGACATACACACAGCCTCACATTGTAACTGACATACAGACAGCTTCACATTGTAACTGACATACACACAGCCTCACATTGTAACTTACATACACACAGCTTCACATTGTAACTGACATACACACAGCTTCACATTGTAACTGACATACACACAGCCTGACATTGTAACTGACATACACACAGCTTCACATTGTAACTGACATACACACAGCCTCACATTGTAACTGACATACACACAGCCTCACATTGTAACTGACATACACACAGCCTCACATTGTAACTGACATACACACAGCCTGACATTGTAACTGACATACACACAGCTTCACATTGTGACTGAGATACACACAGCCTCACATTGTAACTGACATACACACAGCCTCACATTGTAACTGACATACACACAGCCTCACATTGTAACTGACATACACACAGCTTCACATTGTAACTGACATACACACAGCTTCACATTGTAACTGACATACACACAGCCTCACATTGTAACTGACATACACACAGCTTCACATTGTAACTGACATACACACAGCCTCACATTGTAACTGACATACACACAGCCTCACATTGTAACTGACATACACACAGCCTCACATTGTAACTGACATACACCAGACGTCTCTTATAAATGCCGATATGAGAAAAGTGCCATGAGAAATGGTGCAATAGTGAAGTCATTATGTAACATATTCCAGGTGTTTTTGGTACCTGTGGCGGAAATCATATTTCCAAAATTTAATTGATGGTGGGATGCATTAGGTGCTGCAATGTTTATGCATGAAGGGTCTTTCAAACCAAGACATCATCTGATAAGCCTGTTGCTCTCATCTATAACAAAACATATTTCAATAACTATGTTGCTATCTTTTTATTTGATGCAAAGGCCATCATAATAGACAAGCATGATAGGAGGTCAATGTGATTTTAGGCCATGCCAGTGAATTTCACATTGGATCCCATAAAAATGTATACAGTAGCCATAAAGCCATATTTTTTAGAGGAACATGTGGGTGGTATGGCAGGCTTATGTCTAGCATAATTTATCTTTCAGCTAAGGATATATATATATATATATATATATATATATATATATATATATATATATATAGGCCCCTGTAGGCTAACTGTAATCCTCTGTTATATACAAATCTTAGATAGCTTTTGACGGCAGTGGGGAGACCATATGAGAGGTGAACAATAGATTTAGTACACACACACACACCAAATGGGTTGAGCATTGCTTGCGCTGGACTGATATCAACCAGCATGGTGGGTACCAATTTTTACATACCCAGGAATATTTATACATGAGGGTAGTACCATACATGAAAGTAGTGCACAGGAATTAAATGGTGGTTTCATACTCCTAGCCACAGTTCTTCTACCTGTCTGAGAACACAGCAAGAGGCTTCAATGCATGCTGTCTGTGAACCAATCAAGTGTTTCCATAGAATGGGCTGTAGTGAAACTGAGATGTTCTCAGCTGTGTAGGTATAGTGGACAGTGCAAACAACATTTTTATATTCGTTATTGACGTGCAGACCTATGGTCATCTTTCTACTCAACCATTCCACAATTTTGCTTAAATTATGCTAATTAGGCACAATGAAAATTATTCAAAAATACAACATAAGACCTCTGATTGATCAATGAACTAGGATTACAGTCAGGATTAAAGTGTGTGCAGAATACCTGAGACTGATATAAGTTGATTTCTTGTTACTTGATGATATGCAAATTAGTTAGGTTTTATGCAAATAACCACAATGGACAACTTATCTAATCTTATTTATGATTGAATGTACATTATATCTTTGATCTACTTTATTTATCTAGTAAGAAGTTATTGCAAAAGCCATGCCCAAAATTTATTTGTTTTCTTTTTCAAGGATTATATAGCGATTTTATACTTCATATTTTTGATACCACATTACAAGTAGAAACCTTCATCAAAATTAATGTATCCACTTAAGCATACCCAAAAACCCTTGTAACCCAAATGAATGCACTACAATAAAATGATTCATACACATTGAAAACAAATTAGTGCCAGTCTCATATTCGAGCCAGGGTAAGAGGTGCATTGAAATCATTAAATGCCAGGGCGCTTATACAGTAACCAACAGATCCCATTCAAGTAGGTAATGGAATTTGAAAATGGGTTCTTTAATGCTGATAAAACCATTGAGTGATGTCAAAAGTGATCATGTCACACACAATGAATGCTTTCTTGAATCAGCCTTACGGGTTATATTATTGGTATCGCTCCTATCGGGCTAAGGAAAGAAAGTAGTATGATTGGGGTTGTCTCTTGATATCATAATAGGACTGACATTAGAAACTTTGAATATGTTTGTTTTTTTTTCAAATTTTCAGTCAATGTGGGGTTGTTTTTGAGTGTTTTCTGCTAATCATATATTATTAATATACTCATGAATGGGGGCCAAAGTGAAAGAATGCATTCCTGCAGCATGTAAACTGTTAAACATTACTCACAGTCTGTATGTCATGTCGCAGCGTGATGAGACACCGAGCCAGCGTCTGGTCCTGTTCTTTCATGTATAGCTGTAAAACAGGGACAAAATGACGCATGTTAATGAAAATCATCAGGCAGTAAGCCTTTAAGCATAATTTCCCACCACTCAAATTTGTAGCTGAAATGGCTGACAAGCCCAAAAGCCAGGCCCAAAATGTACTTGTTATATCTGGAAACAACATATATATATATATATATATATATATATATATATATATAGAGAGAGAGAGAGAGAGAGAGAGAGAGAGAGAGAGAGGGAGAGAGAGAGAGAGAGAGAGAGAGAGAGAGAGAGTACAAGGAGGAATGAAGTAAGGTACATGTCATTGTCTTCATACATGGAGTCCTATTGATGACCTGCGTGAACTGCACTAACACACTGAAAAACTGAGAGGCACGAAACTAGTCAGTGCAGACGACTTTAAGTCCTCAGGTTGACGATACCTAAAACTACAGCTTTAGGTCATCAAAGTGACGACTTTAGGTTGTCATCCTGACCACCTTAGTCATCAATATAACAACTTTCTATTGTCAATTTGAGGAGTTTAGGTGGTCATTTGACCTTGACTACCCTAAACTCGTCTATATTGACAAGTTTTAGGCGGCGGCATGTTTACTGTGCATGTGGCACCACAATCATAGTATAAACTCATTGGTTAGTCCTATTGGTGACATAGTTCTAACATGTGGCACCACACTCATAGTAAGAACTCATAGGTCAGTCCTATTGGTGACATACATGTTCTAACATGTCGCACCACACTCATAGTAAGAACTCATAGGTTAGTCCTATTGGTGACATACATGTTCTAACATGTCGCACCACACTCATAGTAAGAACTCATAGGTCAGTCCTATTGGTGACATACATATACTGACCTGTGGCACCACACTCATAGTAAGAACTCATTGGTTAGTCCTATTGGTGACAAACATGTTCTGACCTGTGGCACCACAGTCATAGTATGAACTCATTGGTTAGTCCTATTGGTGACAAACATGTTCTAACATGTCGCACCACACTCATAGTAAGAACTCATAGGTCAGTCCTATTGGTGACATACATATACTGACCTGTGGCACCACACTCATAGTAAGAACTCATTGGTTAGTCCTATTGGTGACAAACATGTTCTGACCTGTGGCACCACACTCATAGTATGAACTCATTGGTTAGTCCTATTGGTGACAAACATGTTCTAACATGTCGCACCACACTCATAGTAAGAACTCATAGGTCAGTCCTATTGGTGACAAACATGTTCTAACATGTGGCACCACACTCATAGTATGAACTCATTGGTTAGTCCTATTGGTGACAAACATGTTCTGACCTGTGGCACCACACTCATAGTAAGAACTCATTGGTTAGTCCTATTGGTGACATACATGTTCTGACCTGTGGCACCACACTCATAGTATGAACTCATTGGTTAGTCCTATTGGTGACATACATGTTCTGACCTGTGGCACCACACTCATAGTATAAACTCATAGGCTAGTCCTATTGGTGACATAGTTCTAACATGTGGCACCACACTCATTGTATGAACTCATTGGTTAGTCCTATTGGTGACATACATGTTCTAACATGTGGCACCACACTCATTGTATGAACTCATTGGTTAGTCCTATTGGTGACATACATGTTCTAACCTGTTGCACCACACTCATAGTTAGAACTCATTGGTTAGTCCTATTGGTGACATACATGTTCTGACCTGTTGCACCACACTCATAGTATATACATAGTGTCATATGATATCTCCATTCTCATTTTCATTTACTAAAAGTCAGGAGGTGTATAATCTAAAGCTGCATGATGATGACATATTGTTACTCATTCATGGGCCAATAACACATTAATCAATAAGACCATAGGTTGTTATGATGAATGATTCATGCATCATGACGACCCTATAGGGTTGATACAGATCTCGAGGGTAGGCATGATGCACTAATGAAGTACTGGCGAGCAGAGGCGCCAGTACTGATGCATCATGCGTACCGACGGTCATGTTGCACTACCTTAAGGATAGACTTCCCCCCCCCTACTTTTTTACAATTTCTAAATATTCGATTGCATATAATTTTGTGAATATGCATATTCCAATTATTAATGTCTACAGAGGTTGCTAAGCAAAGAAATTCCCTATTTTTTCAGGATTTGGTGAATTTTCTCTTTTTTTTTACCTATTTTTCGACTTTAACATTCTCTGTAGGCCTTAATAATAAGACAATTCACTAAATGAGAGACCGTTCACTCCTAAATTATCTCTAGATTACATTTAAATCATCAGAATAGTCAATTTTAATCATATTCCATCCAATATGGCAGTCCGGAAAAAAGTAACATGAAAACTTTTTTGTTTCATAAGCATTCCGTCCCTAGCAACTGGCCCTCTAACACCATAAAATTGAAAGGAACAAAATGTGTGGTCAATGTACACTCTACAGCAGTTCTACAGGGTTCAGTAGTTGGAGTTCTTTCTTAGTTAACCAGATAAACCTGACACCCTGCCTGGTTTTCTTTCTAAGTTAACCAGATAAACCTGACACCCTGCCTGGTTTTCTTTCTTAGTTAACCAGATAAACCTGACACCCTGCCTGGTGTTCTCTCTAAGTTAACTAGATAAACCTGACACCCTGCCTGGTTTTCTCTCTAAGTTAACCAGATAAACCTGACACCCTGCCTGGTTTTCTCTCTAAGTTAACCAGATAAACCTGACACCCTGCCTGGTTTTCTCTCTAAGTTAACCAGATAAACCTGACACCCTGCCTGGTGTTCTTTCTAAGTTAACCAGATAAACCTGACACCCTGCCTGGTTTTCTCTCTAAGTTAACCAGATAAACCTGACACCCTGCCTGGTTTTCTCTGTTAGTTAACCAGATAAACCTGACACCCTGCCTGGTTTTCTCTCTAAGTTAACCAGATAAACCTGACACCCTGCCTGGTTTTCTCTCTAAGTTAACCAGATAAACCTGACACCCTGCCTGGTTTTCTCTCTAAGTTAACCAGATAAACCTGACACCCTGCCTGGTTTTCTCTCTTAGTTAACCAGATAAACCTGACACCCTGCCTCGTTTTTGCTCTAAGTTAACCAGATAAACCTGACACCCTGCCTGGTTTTTGCTCTAAGTTAACCATATAAACCTGACACCGTGCCTGGTTTTCTCTCTAAGTTAACCAGATAAACCTGACACCCTGCCTGGTGTTCTTTCTAAGTTAACCAGATAATACTGACACCCTGCCTGGTTTTCTCTCTAAGTTAACCAAATAAACCTGACACCCTGCCTGGTTTTCTCTCTAAGTTAACCAGATAAACCTGACACCCTGCCTGGTTTTCTCTCTAAGTTAACCATATAAACCTGACACCGTTCCTGGTTTTCTCTCTAAGTTAACCAGATAAACCTGACACCCTGCCTGCTGTTCTTCCTAAGTTAACCAGATAAACCTGACACCCTGCCTGGTTTTCTCTCTAAGTTAACCAGATAAACCTGACTCCCTGCCTGGTGTTCTTTCTAAGTTAACCAGATAATACTGACACCCTGCCTGGTGTTCTTTCTAAGTTAACCAGATAAACCTGACACCCTGCCTGGTGTTCTCTCTAAGTTAACTAGATAAACCTGACACCCTGCCTGGTTTTCTCTCTTAGTTAACCAGATAAACCTGACACCCTGCCTGGTTTTCTCTCTAAGTTAACCAGATAAACCTGACACCCTGCCTGGTTTTCTCTTTAAGTTAACCAGATAAACCTGACACCCTGCCTGGTTTTCTCTCTTAGTTAACCAGATAAACCTGACACCCTGCCTGGTTTTCTCTCTAAGTTAACCAGATAAACCTGACACCCTGCCTGGTTTTCTCTCTAAGTTAACCAAATAAACCTGACACCCTGCCTGGTTTTCTCTCTAAGTTAACCAGATAAACCTGACACCCTGCCTGGTTTTCTCTCTAAGTTAACCAAATAAACCTGACACCCTGCCTGGTTTTCTCTCTAAGTTAACCAGATAAACCTGACACCCTGCCTGGTGTTCTTTCTAAGTTAACCAGATAAACCTGACACCCTGCCTGGTTTTCTCTCTAAGTTAACCAGATAAACCTGACACCCTCCCTGCTGACCTATGCAGTTATTGTAGATAAAGTTCCCGAAATAGCAGCACATTCCAAGTCCCAAAGTTGCTAATGATTCCTTTCTACATTTATGTATCACCGTACTGCCACGTGGAGCACTTGTAAAAAGCTACACTGGTGCAATGTTTTTCAATTATGGTGGTCCACTGTTCAGTTTTACGAGGATCCTTGGTAGATTAAACAGTTATTTTTACAGTGTAGGACATGGTTTATGTCTATACTGACACACGGAGACCTTATCACAGTACTAATGGATTACTACAGGGGAGGGTTAGATGGACTCTGGGGGTTTAACGCTTTAAGGCCCGGTCATGCTTAAATGCATCATATCCATTGGTCAGCATGATGCACCAATGAAGTGCTGGATAGTCTGCTCACCAGCACTTCATCGGAGCATTATGCCGACCCTCTTGAAGTTTGCGTGTTAACCCCATAGGGTCGGCATGATGCATGAATGTAGCCCTGGCGAGTTACTCACCAGGGCTACATTCATAAGTCATGCATCTGCAGCCCTTAAGGGGTTAACCAGTCTGTTTTCTGTTCTGGTTAAGCTGATAGATGATGTTTTTGACCTGTGAACCTTTTGTAGACAGGATCATGTGCATATACCAGTAGGCACCCATAGAGGTGATCCCATTGAGGCTACACTGTAAACAATAACTGTTGAATCTAGCAGGGATCCTTGTAAATCTAACAGTGGAGCAGTGTTATTACATAGCAGGGAGCCAGTGTAGCTTTTACAAGAAGCCCCAGGTAGTAGTACAGTGGTACAAGGTGAATCTCTGTGAAAATAATGATGGATATCTGGCAACTTTGGAATTAGGATTCTGTCGTTACTTTGACAAAATTATTTTTTTAGAGTGCGGGATTTGAAATTTATCGTACCAGAGTTGATTTGGAGGAGTAGATACCCGTAGCCCTTTTACTATAAAACTTGTCATGAAGCCGACCCCAGCCATGAGGAGGGGGTAGATTTCAGGAAAAAGTTAGAAGTCGATTTTGAACCAGAAATTGCAGTGCTTGATATATAAGACCGGTCTGTATTCAACTCCAGCCTTGGGAACTCACCCATTGACTTGCTAATATGTTGGTGAAATTATGATCTGGATGTATGGGATCTTAATTCACAGTGCCTCATAGGATAACATTCTGAATATAGCAGGTGGTTTTAGCAAGTTCAAATCATGGTGAAAACTGCTATACTACCAACTTAAAAAAAGGTAATGTTAATCTGGATGTTGGATGTAGAGGCAGTCATGACCCTTTAAGGGATAAGAGTCAGGATTGGCCCAAATCCAATTTACCTTTGTAGAGTCTGAATTAGGATTACTGCAGGTATCATAAGGAGTGTGAAGGGATGTATGGGTGAGGTGAGGAGGAGACTGGTTATATTAGAGGCTGTTACTGTATATGTGTATAATAATGATTAGGAAGGTAGCCAAGACAACCAACACCTGCCAGTACACACAGGTGTTAGGTCCCAGCAAATTGTCGTCATCTGTCGCCATGACTGGTCATCAATGGTGACTCCTTTTTGAGTGATAACTCATTCCGTCATCTTTCGCCACTGCATGTTAGACTCACATGGCATAGCAATTGCTATTCCTGGTGATCTTGTGCTATAACGACGTTGTGTTCCATCTAGCGACATGTGTGAGCCACTTCACACAGGTTGACGAGGACTCACAACAATTTGCTGGGGTGAGTCATTAACCAGGTCGGGGAGAGTGGAGGTGGAGTGAGCGAGTACAAGATGTTAAATGCCATTTCAACAGCTTATAGGTCATATTCATGGCGAGAACTACATTACACAATATCACATAGGAATGTGTCGGTGCCCGCGTATACGTGCACCACACACAGAGTGGGGACAGAAAAGATGCGATTTACACCATTTTAAATGGGCTAGGGAAGCCGGGGGGATGGCAGAGTACCCAGAGGAAGGAGTGAGGAATATCTCTCTCTCTCCCTGTCTGGCTGTCTCTGTCTCTGTCCCTGTCTCTGTCCCTGTCTCTGTCTCTCTGTCTCTCTCTCTCTCTGTCTCTGTCTGTCTGTCTCTCTCTCTCTCTCTCTCTCTCTCTCTCTCTCTCTCTCTCTCCAGCACCTAGGTTTTCATGAATGGCTAATCCAAATTCCTTGACCTAATGCTGTAATTTGACGAGATGTGTTGGGTAAAACCATGAATTAGAACCATGTTGTATGTAATAGGCATGTAGCACATCATCAATCACTGATAGCAGTCATTGCCCTCACCTACATGTACCTTACATGTAGATCTACCTAACAAAAATTACTGTCACCTTGTGTGTTGGTAATTTCACACCTACATACTAAGATTGTGTGTTAGTAATTACTTCACACCTGCACACTGGGATTGTGTGTTACTAATTACTTCACACCTGCACACTGGGACTGTGTGTTAGTAATTACTTCACACCTGCACACTGAGATTGTGTGTTAGTAATTACTTCACACCTGCACACTGAGATTGTGTGTTAGTAATTACTTCACACCGGCACACTGGGATTGTGTTAGCAATTACTATACACCTGGACACTGGGAGTGTGTGTGGTCACCATGAAGACTTCATTGTAACCATGATGCACTAATACAGTGCTGGGCAGTCTTCATGGTGAGCATGATGCACTAATACAGTGCTGGGCAGGCTTCATGGTGACCATGATGCACTAATACCGTGCTGGGCAGTCTTCATGGTGACCAGTGACCATGATGCACTAATACAGTGCTGGGCAGTCTTCATGGTGACCAGTGAGCATGATGCACTAATACAGTGCAGGGCAGTCTTCATGGTGACCATGATGCACTAATACAGCGCTGGGCAGTCTTCATGGTAACCATGATGCACTAATACAGTGCTGGGCAGTCTTCATGGTGACCATGATGCACTAATGCAGTGCTGGGCGGTCTTCATGGTGACCATGATGCACTAATACAGTGCGGGGCAGTCTTCATGGTGACCAGTGACCATGATGCACTAATGCAGTGCTGGGCAGTCTTCATGGTGACCATGATGCACTAATACAGTGCTGGGCAGTCTTCATGGTGACCATGATGCACTAATACCGTGCTGGGCAGTCTTCATGGTGACCAGTTACCATGATGCACTAATGCAGTGCTGGGCAGTCTTCATGGTGACCATGATGCACTAATGCAGTGCTGGGCAGTCTTCATGGTGACCATGATGCACTAATGCAGTGCTGGGCGGTCTTCATGGTGACCATGATGCACTAATACAGTGCGGGGCAGTCTTCATGGTGACAATGATGCACTAATACAGTGCTGGGCAGTCTTCATGATGACCATGATGCACTAATACAGTGCTCGGCAGTCTTCATGGTGACCAGTGACCATGATGCACTAATGCAGTGCTAGGCAGTCTTCATGGTGACCATGATGCACTAATACAGTGCTGGGCAGTCTTCATGGTGACCATGATGCACTAATACAGTGCTGGACAGTCTTCATGGTGACCAGTGACCATGATGCACTAATGCAGTGCTAGGCAGTCTTCATGGTGACCATGATGCACTAATACAGTGCTGGGCAGTCTTCATGGTGACCATGATGCACTAATACAGTGCTGGGCAGTCTTCATGGTGACCAGTGACCATGATGCACTAATACAGCGCTGGGCAGTCTTCATGGTGACCATGATGCACTAATACCGTGCTCGGCAGTCTTCATGGTGACCATGATGCACTAATACAGTGCTGGGCAGTCTTCATGGTGACCATGATGCACTAATACCGTGCTGGGCAGTCTTCATGGTGACCATGATGCACTAATACCGTGCTGGGCAGTCTTCATGGTGACCATGATGCACTAATACCGTGCTGGGCAGTCTTCATGGTGACCATGATGCACTAATACCGTGCTGGGCAGTCTTCATGGTGACCATGATGCACTAATACCGTGCTGGGCAGTCTTCATGGTGACCATGATGCACTAATACAGTGCTGGGCAGTCTTCATGGTGACCATGATGCACTAATACCGTGCTGGGCAGTCTTCATGGTGACAATGATGCACTAATACAGTGCTGGGCAGTCTTCATGGTGACAATGATGCACTTATACAGTGCTGGGCAGTCTTCATGGTGACCATGATGCACTAATACAGTGCTGGGCAGTCTTCATGGTGACCAGTGACCATGATGCACTAATACAGTGCCGGGCAGTCTTCATGGTGACCATGATGCACTAATGCAGTGCTGGGCAGTCTTCATGGTGACCATGATGCACTAATACAGTGCTGGGCAGTCTTCATGATGACCATGATGCACTAATGCAGTGCTGGGCAGTCTTCATGGTGACCAGTGAGCATGATGCACTAATGCAGTGCTGGGCAGTCTTCATGATGACCATGATGCACTAATACAGTGCTGGGCAGTCTTCATGGTGACCATGATGCACTAATACCGTGCTGGGCAGTCTTCATGGTGACCATGATGCACTAATGCAGTGCTGGGCAGTCTTCATGGTGACCAGTGAGCATGATGCACTAATGCAGTGCTGGGCAATCTTCATGGTGACCATGATGCACTAATACCGTGCTGGGCAGTCTTCATGGTGACCATGATGCACTAATGCAATGCTGGGCAGTCTTCATGGTGACCAGTGAGCATGATGCACTAATGCAGTGCTGGGCAGTCTTCATGATGACCATGATGCACTAATACAGTGCTGGGCAGTCTTCATGATGACCATGATGCACTAATACAGTGCTGGGCAGTCTTCATGGTGACCATGATGCACTAATACAGCGCTGGGCAGTCTTCATGGTGACCATGATGCACTTATACAGTGCTGGGCAGTCTTCATGGTGACCATGATGCACTAATACAGTGCTGGGCAGTCTTCATGGTGACCAGTGACCATGATGCACTAATACAGTGCTGGGCAGTCTTCATGGTGACCAGTGACCATGATGCACTAATGCAGTGCTGGGCAGTCTTCATAGAAGGGCACTGGATTGGTGTCATTTTATGCTAACCCTTTCTATGTGTTTCAACCTTTTCAACATACATGACAATAGACCTCACAAGAGGACTTGCATGCAAGTAGATGAGAATTGAGCAGAATGTGTCAATGTCCTATTTAGCCTTTAGAGAGTTTAAGTGCAGGGACAGGAAACAAGCCTCATATCATGGACATGCAGGCTGCCAACATGGACATGCAGGCTGCCAACATGGACATGTAGGCTGACAAGGTGAACAGGTCCATGACTGCTGTACTTCACTATTTGGTTCTGCTGCTCTCTTGTTTTTACTGATACCACTCCTCATAACATGCATTCGTTACTCTGGTCTGTCTGTAGGGCCTATATCTATTCATTGTCTGTCTCTCTCTGTGCCTCTGTCTCTGTTTCTGTCCCTGTCTCTGTCCCTGTGTCTGTCTATCTCTGTGTCTGTCTCTCCCTGTCTGGTGGTCTGTCTATCTGTTTAGGATTCTGTCCCTGCAGCTATTTTTTGTTCTCACTCATTGGAATATTTTACCTCTCTGTCTTCTCGCTGGCTGTCAGTTTCTCAGTCGCTTACATCCTCTTCATAGTTCGATGGTACACATAAATAAAACCCCAAAGTTTAGCTGTCCTGGTGTCTTGTAGAAATGGTGCCAAGGTGCCAAGTAGGTTACTGCGTATCCTGTTCAGCGTCTCTATGTGTTTAATTATCGGCTGTGTTAGACGGCACTCATTGTAGACATGCTACACATGACAGGTGCCAATGGTGGAACGAGAGAGGGGATGGAAGCAGGAAATGCTCCTTTTTTAAGGCGTCCTTCCCTTGCCAATGTTACACCTATTTGAAGCACGCATAGATTGGACTTACCTGCCAGCTTAAGGTGGCTGGTGGGTATTGTTAGTTCATCATTTGGACACCAGGGGTCTCTGTTGTACTTCATGGAAATGAGATGTGCAAAATACATGGAGGCTTGGCATGGATTTGAACCCAGGATCTTCTGTGAGTTAGGCAGAGACATTACACATGAGCCATGGGGGCTGCTGTGTGTGACCACCTAGAAAGAATGTATAACCTAGATGTTACTATTCTAACCATATCCTTACATTTATTATTTCAATCATCATAAGTATTAGAAATATGCCTGGGACCATATGTAAATATTGCATCTACTGCAAAGATATGCTTAATATCTAAGTGCTGAAGAAGTTATAACAAAATTTGATTACTTTTGGATATTAATCCAAGGATTTATGTGACAATTCACTATATATGATCCTATATGGGGTTGAATCTTCTGTATCTCAAAAAATGCATGGGACCCCCCTATTATTTTTGCACATGTAAAGTACAACTTATTTTTAGACTTTGGTGAGAATATGGCGAAGATCTAATTACTTTAACTCTATCCCCACCAGCCACCTTAAAGCTTCGGTCTGGAGCTTAATTCAAAACATCCTGGGATCCCAACCCCAGCGATCTTAGAGTAGGCACATATCATAAGACCTGGCTGGTCTACCCTATGTAATGCAGTGGTTGCAGGCCTGTCCAGAATAGCTAGTCCTGGGATCACTTTACTATTCCATTTCCACCACTAAGATCACTGCAATCTTAGTGAAAGAAATGCATAGTGGTTTCACCTGAGTACAAGAGCACTTACAGGGAACACTCCTGATCGAAAGATTTACTTGAGTGCGCCTTTCACACTATGGTAACTATTTTTTTGTACTTTGTCAATTTAGGTACTCACATTTTATTATATACAAATATGAACTATTTCCTAGGAAAATATTGATTTCTACCTTTTTCTACACCAGTTACTATGTTCATTTCTACCTTTTTCTACACCAGTCACTATGTTCATTTCTTCCTTTTCTACACCAGTCACTATGTTCATTTCTTCCTTTTTCTACACCAGTCACTATGTTCATTTCCTCAGCAATTCAGGAGCTTATTCCCTGACGGACTATGGATGTAAAGTCTTACCAGAAATCCCATAGAATTATCGAACTTTCGGAGAGATGCCACAGTGTATCGAGACAGCCCTAAAGCCAAGTGTCCACAGGGCGATAGAATTTGTAATGACAAAATCCGCCATTCATTTCTGATGATGACCCCACTTTTCTTATCCTTTTCTGATTTTTGTTCTTGGAAATGAACGCTGGACATGTTTTTTTTTTCGCTGGAAATGGATGACAAAAGTGGTTTTATCATCAGGAATGAAAGCCAGAGATATTTTTGTCATCGGATATCATTCCTATTGTCCTGTGGGTGCACACCTTTAAAGGGTTAAATACCAGTCCAAGTGTGCAGGTGTGAAGTAATTACTAACACACATTCCCAGTGTGCAGGTGTGAAGTAATTACTAACACACACTCCCAGTGTGCAGGTGTGAAGTAATTGCTAACACACAATCCCAGTGTGCAGGTGTGAAGTAATTACTAACACACACTCCCAGTGTGCAGGTGTGAAGTAATTACTAACACACACTCCCAGTGTGCAGGTGTGAAGTAATTGCTAACACACAATCCCAGTGTGCAGGTGTGAAGTAATTACTAACACACACTGCCAGTGTGCAGGTGGAAGTAATTACTAACACACACTCCCAGTGTGCCGGTGTGAAGTAATTACTAACACACAATCTCAGTGTGCAGGTGTGAAGTAATTACTAACACACAATCTCAGTGTGCCGGTGTGAAGTAATTACTAACACACAATCTCAGTGTGCTGGTGTGAAGTAATTACTAACACACTCCCAGTGTGCAGGTGTGAAGTAATTACTAACACACACTCCAAGTGTGCCGGTGTGAAGTAATGACTAAAAGTCAGACAACACAGAGAGGTGTGAACAATACAGACAGGTGTGTGTACAACACAGACAGGTGTGTTAACAACACAGACAGGTGTTAACAATACAGACAGGTGTGCTAACAATACAGACAGGTGTGTTAACAATACAGACAGGTAAGTTAACAATACAGACAGGTGAGTTAACAATACAGACAGGTGTGTTAACAATACAGACAGGTGTTAACAATACAGACAGGTAAGTTAACAATACAGACAGGTGTCGTAACAATACAGACAGGTGTGTTAACAATACAGACAGGTGTCATAACATTACAGACAGGTGTGTTAACAATACAGACAGGTGTGTTAACAATACAGACAGGTGAGTTAACAATGCAGACAGGTGAGTTAACAATACAGACAGGTGAGTTAACAATACAGACAGGTGTGTTAACAACACAGACAGGTGTGTTAACAATACAGACAGGTGTGTTAACAATACAGACAGGTGAGTTAACAATACAGACAGGTGTGTTAACAATACAGACAGAAGTGTTAACAACACAGACAGGTAAGTTAACATTACAGATAGGTGTGTTAACAATACAGACAGGTATGTGTACAATACAGACAGGTGTGTTAACAATACAGACAGGTGAGTTAACAATACAGACAGATGTGTTAATAATACAGACAGGTATGTGTACAATACAGACAGGTGTCGTAACAATACAGACAGGTGTGTTAACAATACAGACAGGTGTTAACAACACAGACAGGTGTGTGTACAACACAGACAAGTGTGTTAACAATACAGACAGGTGTGTTAACAATACAGACAGGTATGTTAACAATACAGACAGGTAAGTTAACAATACAGACAGGTGTTAACAATACAGACAGGTGTGTGTACAACACAGACAAGTGTGTTAACAATACAGACAGGTGTGTTAACAATACAGACAGGTGTTAACAATACAGACAGGTAAGTTAACAATACAGAGAGGTGAGTTAACAATACAGACAGGTGTGTTAACAACACAGACAGGTGTTAACAATACAGACAGGTATGTTAACAATACAGACAGGTGTGTTAACAACACAGACAGGTGAGTTAACAACACAGACAGGTGAGTTAACAACACAGACAGGTGAGTTAACAATACAGACAGGTAAGTTAACAACACAGACAGGTGAGTTAACAACACAGACAGGTGAGTTAACAATACAGACAGGTGTGTTAACAACACAGACAGGTGAGTTAACAATACAGAAAGGTGAGTTAACAATACAGACAGGTGTGTTAACAGCACAGACAGGTGAGTTAACAATACAGACAGATGTGTTAATAATACAGACAGGTATGTGTACAATACAGACAGGTGTCGTAACAATACAGACAGGTGTGTTAACAATACAGACAGGTGTTAACAACACAGACAGGTGTGTGTACAACACAGACAAGTGTGTTAACAATACAGACAGGTGTGTTAACAATACAGACAGGTGTGTTAACAATACAGACAGGTGAGTTAACAACACAGACAGGTAAGTAACAATACAGACAGGTGAGTTAACAATACAGACAGGTGAGATAACAATACAGACAGGTGTGTTAACAATACAGACAGGTGAGTTAACAACACAGACAGGTGAGTTAACAATACAGACAAGTGAGTTAACAATACAGACAGGTGTGTTAACAACACAGACAGGTGAGTTAACAATACAGACAGGTGAGTTAACAATACAGACAGGTGAGATAACAAGACAGACAGGTGTGTTAACAACACAGACAGGTGTTAACAATACAGACATGTGTGTTAACAATACAGACAGGTGTTAACAACACAGACAGGTGAGTTAACAATACAGACAAGTGAGTTTACGATACAGACAGGTGTGTTAACAATACAGACAGGTGAGTTAACAATACAGACAGGTGAGATAACAACACAGACAGGTGTGTTAACAATGCAGACAGGTGTGTTAACAATGAAGACAGGTGTGTTAACAACACAGACAGGTGTTAACAATACAGACAGCTGTTTTAACAATACAGACAGGTGTGTTAACAACATAGACAGGTGTTAACAATACAGACAGGTGTTTTAACAATACAGACAGGTGTGTTAACAACACAGACAGGTGTGTTAACAATAGAGACAGGTGTTAACAATACAGACAGGTGTTTTAACAATACAGACAGGTATTTTAACAACACAGACAGGTGTGCTAACAATACAGACAGGTGTTAACAACATAGACAGGTGTGTTAACAACACAGACAGGTGTTAACAAGACAGACAGGTGTTAACAATACAAACAGGTGAGTTAACAATACAGACAAGTGTGTTAACAACACAGACAGGTGTGTTAACAACACAGACAGGTGAGTTAACAATACAGACAGGTGTGTTAACAACACAGACAGGTGTGTTAACAACACAGACAGGTGTGTTAACAACACAGACAGGTGTGTGTACAATATAGACAGGTGTGTTAACAATACAGACAGGTGTGTTAACAATACAGACAGGTGTTAACAACACACACAGGTGTGTTAACAATACAGAGAGGTGAGTTAACAATACAGACAGGTGTGTTAACAACATAGACAGGTGTGTTAACAATGCAGACAGGTGAGTTAACAATACAGACAGGTGTGTTAACAACACAGGCAGGTGTGTTAACAACACAGACAGGTGTGTGTACAATATAGACAGGTGTGTTAACAATACAGACAGGTGTTAACAACACAGACAGCTGAGTTAGCAACACAGACAGGTGTGTTAACAACACAGAGAGGTGAGTTAACAATACAGAAAGGTGAGTTAACAATAGAGACAGGTGTGTTAACAACACAGACAGGTGTGTTAACAACACAGACAGGTGTGTGTACAATATAGACAAGTGTGTTAACAACACAGACAGGTGTTAACAACACAGACAGTTGAGTTAACAACACAGACAGGTGTGTTAACAACACAGACAGGTGAGTTAACAATACAGACAGGTGAGTTAACAATACAGACAGGTGTGTTAACAACACAGACAGGTGTGTTAACAACACAGACAGGTGAGTTAACAACACAGACAGGTGTTAAAAATACAGACAGGTGTTTTAACAATACAGACAGGTGTGTTAACAATACAGACAGGTGAGTTAACAATACAGACAGGTGTGTTCAGAACACAGACAGGTGTGTTAACAATACAGACAAGTGTTGTAACAACACAGACAGATGCCACCACCCTTCACACCACTATGTATTGTTATCATACTACTATAGGAACATTGCTATCTAATATAGGAACATGTCCACTATTTCCACCACCTTACACATGATACACACAGGTGTGTTAGCAACACAGACAGGTGTATTCTATATCAGCACCCCTGGTGTATGTGTATATTATCAGCACCCTTAGTGTATGTGTATATCAGCACCCCTGGTGTATGTGTATATCAGCACCCCTGGTGTATGTGTATATCAGCACCCTTAGTGTATGTGTATATCAGCACCCCTGGTGTATGTGTATATCAGCACCCTTAGTGTATGTGTATATCAGCACCCCTGGTGTATGTGTATATCAGCACCCCTGGTGTATGTGTATATTAGCACCCTGGTGTATGTGTATATCAGCACCCTTAGTGTATGTGTATATCAGCACCCCTGGTGTATGTGTATATTAGCACCCTGGTGTATGTGTATATCAGCACCCTTAGTGTATGTGTATATCAGCACCCCTGGTGTATGTGTATATTAGCACCCTGGTGTATGTGTATATTAGCACCCTGGTGTATGTGTATATCAGCACCCTTAGTGTATGTGTATATCAGCACCCCTGGTGTATGTGTATATCAGCACCCTGGTGTATGTTTATATCAGCACCCCTGGTGTATGTGTATATCAGCACCCCTGGTGTATGTGTATATCAGCACCCTGGTGTATGTGTATATCAGCACCCTGGTGTATGTGTATATCAGCACTCCTGGTGTATGTGTATATCAGCACCCCTGGTGTATACATGTGTATATCAACACCCCTGGTCTATATATGTGTATATCAGCACCCCTGGTGTATGTGTATATTAGCACCCCTGGTGTATGTTTATATCAGCACCCCTGGTGTATGTTTATATCAGCACCCCTGGTGTATGTGTATATCAGCACTCCTGGGTATGTGCGTATCAGCGCCCCTGGTGTATGTGTATATCAGCACCCTGGTGTATGTTTATATCAGCACCCCTGGTGTATGTGTATATCAGCACCCCTGGTGTATGTGTATATCAGCACCCTGGTGTATGTGTATATCAGCACCCTGGTGTATGTGTATATCAGCACTCCTGGTGTATGTGTATATCAGCACCCCTGGTGTATACATGTGTATATCAACACCCCTGGTCTATATATGTGTATATCAGCACCCCTGGTGTATGTGTATATTAGCACCCCTGGTGTATGTTTATATCAGCACCCCTGGTGTATGTGTATATTATCAGCACCCCTGGTGTATGTGTATATTAGCACCCCTGGTGTATGTGTATATCAGCACCCCTGGTGTATGTGTATATCAGCACCCCTGGTGTATGTGTATATTAGCACCCTGGTGTATGTGTATATCAGCACCCCTGGTGTATGTGTATATTATCAGCACCCCTGGTGTATGTGTATATTAGCACCCTGGTGTATGTGTATATCAGCACCCTGGTGTATGTTTATATCAGCACCCCTGGTGTATGTGTATATCAGCACCCCTGGTGTATGTGTATATTAGCACCCTGGTGTATGTGTATATCAGCACCCCTGGTGTATGTGTATATCAGCACCCTGGTGTATGTTTATATCAGCACCCCTGGTGTATGTGTATATCAGCACCCCTGGTGTATGTGTATATCAGCACCCCTGGTGTATGTGTATATTAGCACCCTGGTGTATGTGTATATCAGCACCCCTGGTGTATGTGTATATCAGCACCCTGGTGTATGTTTATATCAGCACCCCTGGTGTATGTGTATATCAGCACCCCTGGTGTATGTGTATATTATCAGCACCCCTAGTGTATGTGTATATCAGCACCCCTGGTGTATGTGTATATCAGCACCCCTGGTGTATGTGTATATTATCAGCACCCCTGGTGTATACATGTGTATATCAGCACCCCTGTCATGTAGCAGGCACACACAGGGTGGGAGAAGCTGTACTCCGCCAGCAGACCTGTCTGTATGTGCCACCCTTCACAACACACTACATTGTTATGGTACTATTATAGAAATATGTATGTATATGCCACCACCCTTCACACCACTATGTACTGTTATCATGCAACTATTGGAACATGGCTATCTAATATAGGAACATGTCCACTATTTCCACCACCTTACATATGATATTGTTACTGTACATTAGAAACATGTCTAGATGCACCCCCAAATAGGCTACATAATATTGTCACTTCAATAGTATGAACCGGTGTTCCCGCAGAATGTATGTACACGTATGTAAACACAAGTATCTGTGTCATGGCCACCTTTCTTGTCAGACGGCGAACACAGAGCGTTTGGATTATGGTCATTTTGAGGGAATATAGGTTTCAAAACATCTATTGTACCTTGGTAAGATTAAATAGAAGGTCTATTCTTTGTTCTGTGAAATCCAGGAGGACACAAATGCTCTATAAATGGGGTAAATCGAATGTTATTCTCGTCAGACTGCACAGCTTATTGATAAACAAGAATCCAATATGGCTCCTTGTCGCTGTCGACTCAACTCAAATTTATTCTTTGCTTAAGGTAAATAATTAAAATTGAGGGTTGGCACCATGCTATAAAGAGCATATATGCTTATATATATATAAGCTTATAAATAAAGCTTATATATCCTGTAAGTAGACGCATAATTTATACTCTCATTATCAGGTCCTGGCCACATCCTCATAAGGCAAAGATGTACAATAATTAGTTCCCTGTGACCAGACTGGTCCTACACCATAACTACCATGAGGATATCTATAACAACTGAAATTTTAAAAATGTGTGAACCCGCGAATGATTGTTGCCTTCTTACGTTAGCACACTATATCATCAAATTTTGTTCAAAACTCAATGAAATCTTGCCCTTTTCTAGTCACTTGGGCTCTCTGGATATATCGTCAGAGTCACTTTTGATACAGCGAATCTACATTAAGATGCAATTCTCTTAAAAGGACTCTTGAATGTTGAAGCAACGTCCGGTGCCCAACGTTCCATACTGATAGGAGTTAAGTAGACAAAAAATCACCATGTACCAAGTAAGATCTTATCACCATATGTATGTTGTAAATGTAATTAGACTATAATTTATGGTCCCTGGCTGTTTTATATAAATTAGAGTAATTAATAATTTGATTAACACCTGAATATAGACCAACATGTAATTGAAGCCATCGGAAGTACTGCTGTCAAATATGCCCTGTCCTTCTTTGTACCGTATAAAGACACTGGGAAGGTCCAAGGTCACAGGTATGACAATTTATTAAGGCAGATCATCAACTGTAGAGAGAGGTAAAGAAAATAGAGACTTTTAAATCCCAGTATCATGCGACATAAACTTCCATCCATGGATAAGTAGAGATTTTAGCCTCCTTTGTCAGATTTGAGGGCATGAATTGTATCCAAAGGTTTTATACAGTTAAACGATGTATTTGATAAATGTTTTATATATATATTTTTTCTTTTCTAGCACTGTCAATGCCACAATGGCCTGCCTGGCACACCCCATGGCACTGCGGATTTAATAGACTGCAGCTAACTATTGTAGCACCACTGCCAACTATTGCTAATCCCAAGGTCATCTAGCTGACATGAAGGTCATCTACCTGACCTGAATGCCATCTACCTGCCCTGAAGGTCACCTACAGTCAGGCACCACAAAGCCTGTTTACCATGCTAACTCTAAATCCTCCCACAGGGCTGCCCTTCATGTTGTATGGCCACCATATTGCTTCATGATGAGTGAGTTGTGCCTGACCTTGAGGTGACCTTGTGAAGTTGTCATTGCCTGTGAGGTGACCTCTGGTGACCAAGGTCAGAGATGGGCTCCAATGGCCACTGTTTCCTCAGGGGTCTCCCACACTCAGAATGTGTATTAGTTCTACATCCCCGTAACTAAGTGAAGCACTCTGTTGGATCTACCAGGGATCTTGGTAAAGCTGAAAAGTGAACCACCATAGTTGTATTGCAGTACATCAGTGTAGTTTTACAAGATGCCCCAGGTGGCAGTATGTGTGTACCCAAATATAAGGAACTTCTGTGGAAATAAAGATGGATCTCTTTGGGAAAAGGATTCCATTGTAATTTCAACAACATATTTTTCATAGGGCCCTTCGTTTTCCTTTACTGCACCCCAGACCAGAATGAGAGAAACTTTACTTTATAAAAGCTGAAATATTCCTTTTCTATTTGAATCCCTGTCATGTTCTGAATTGTACGATCCCAGAAATTTGTTTTGGTCTTAGCCCTCGCCCTCCTGGTTTTTTATGGTGATATTAAGATTTTTATTTTTTGTCAGAGTGAATTCAGTGACAGATCCAATGGGAGCTGTGGTCACTCCTGATTACGCCTGATCATTATAGTAGCCAGCCTTAAGTCAAGTCACTGTAACTGTGTATTGGTAATACCGATAGTAGCCAGCCTTAAGTCAAGTCACTGTAACTGTGTATTGGTAATACAGATAGTAGCCAGCCTTTAGTCAAGTCACTGTAACTGTATATTGGTAACACAGATAGTAGCCAGCCTTAAGTCAAGTCACTGTAACTGTGTATTGGTAATACCGATAGTAGCCAGCCTTAAGTCAAGTCACTGTAACTGTATATTGGTAACACAGATAGTAGCCAGCCTTAAGTCAAGTCACTGTAACTGTGTATTGGTAATACAGATAGTAGCCAGCCTTTAGTCAAGTCACTGTAACTGTGTATTGGTAATGCAGATAGTAGCCAGCCTTTAGTCAAGTCACTGTAACTGTGTATTGGTAATACCGGTAGTAGCCAGCCTTAAGTCAAGTCACTGTAACTGTGTATTGGTAATACCGATAGTAGCCAGCCTCAAGTCAAGGCACTGTAACTGTGTATTGGTAATACAGATAGTAGCCAGCCTTTAGTCAAGTCGCTGTAACTGTGTATTGGTAATGCAGATAGTAGCCAGCCTTAAGTCAAGTCACTGTAACTGTGTATTGGTAATGCAGATAGTAGCCAGCATTAATCAAGGCACTGTTACTGTGTATTGGTAATACCGATAGTAGCCAGCCTTAGGTCAAGGCACTGTAACTGTGTATTGGTAATACAGATAGTAGCGAACCTTTAGTCAAGTCACTGTAACTGTGTATTAGTAATACAGATAATAGCCAGCCTTTAGTCAAGTCACTGTAACTGTGTATTGGTAATGCAGATAATAGCCAGCCTTTAGTCAAGTCACTGTAACTGTGTATTGGTAATACAGATAGTAGCCAGCATTAGGACAAGTCACTGTAACTGTGTATTGGTAACACAGATAGTAGCCAGCCTTTAGTCAAGGCACTGTAACTGTGTATTGGTAACACAGATATATGTTAAATTCATAATATATGCCTGCAGGGCATTTCTAAATGATATCTATAGCTATCGTTTTGAAATGCCCCCCCCCCCAGACAGTGGTTCTAAAATCAATGGTGTAGCTGTGTCTAATTTACACAGATTTATCATGTCCTGTGTCATGTGTCCTTTACCGCATGTTCAGCGTCCCGCGTCATGCGGAGAGCAGCTAATGGTATAGGAGGTGCTGTAACCATGGACATGTAACACACATTTATCTACCTGTACCTTCAGTTATCTACACCAGGTATACCAACATCACTTACTTAGTGTCAACACCAGAGTAAATAGAACTCACATTTCAGTTAGTCCCAAAGGGCCATTTCCTAAAATCCTACAACTGTACACACTGAACTTGGTAAAATGTTAACATCCAAGATGGCATTGTGTGGCACTTCATGTTGACGATGGGTGAATAAGTCTTTATTTCGAATGATATCACTTAAAATAGTGATTGATTATTGATTGAGACACCTTGATATAAGTGCGAAGATAGTCTTTGGCTCATGGTAAAATGGTAAAGGTGAATGACGATTAGACTTCTGCGCCGAAGACTGATCATTGTTCATGTTTACCATTTTATTTTTTTCATTTTCACAGATATGTTGCTATTTGGAAAAAGATTCCTTGTACCGCCAAACTGCCACCTGGGAATTTTTTTTTAAAAACTACACTGGCTTCTTGCGATATAATTACGGCCGTTCACATTGATAACGAAGTGAATTAAAGAATTTAAAATTCATTAAAGTAGTACAACAATGAGGTTGACCCATCCCTCTCCATATCCATCTCCTCCCTCGGGTGCCGAGTACTCTTTTCGCACAGCTACCTTTACATACATCCTGTCAGGTGTCCTCAGGTATTTAGACTATGGTGGCATGGGGAGGAAATGAACTGTATAAAACTTACTGAAGAGTTGGTAAAGTTACCTCAAAACCCAGAATATTAGGCTCATCATGCATATATATATATAGAGCATTTCCCTGAGTAGACCAAATCTGTAGGTCCTCCTCAAGCCAAACCTAAGTATTTTAGCACTATACTCTTGCTGAAGTTGACCTATAAGCCACACCTTGACTTGAGGTAATTTCAATAAAGCTCTCCTTATCCTCATATAAAGGAAGTTTTGTAGTACGTACAAAAAGCGAGGCGGAGTGTTTATATAGGTATGTACACCACCCATCACTGTCCACCTCCTGTCAGCACAGAGCTATACTTACCACTGCCTCATATATATAACATACAAATATCTTTTAGCGACAGATATAGGCCGTTAGCGCATCTTGCCCAGCAGCCGTCCTCATGATGCATGAATGCAGCCATAAGGAGTTATACACAGAGGCATCATGACAATCTGAGGGGGTTGATGCACTCTCAGTAGGTCAGCATGATGCACCAATGCATTGCTGTCAGTTTGATTGCATTTTGGCGTATTGCATCTTAAGCAGGCAAGAAGAAAAGGACCTCCATGGTTAGGACTATGAATATCCTGAACATAGGGTCAGCATGATGCCTGGATGTAGCCTTGGCTGTCAGACAATACCCATCTCAGCCACCAGAGGGTATGGTCTCATTCATAAATGCATCATCATGCCTATTGGCCGTCATGATGCACCAATGAAGGGATGGTGAGACTGCTCACCAGCTCTTCATTGGTGCATCATGCCAACCCACTAGGAGCTTATAAGTATCATCCCCAGAGGGTCGTCATGATGCTCCAATGAAGTGCTTGCGCGCTGTGTTAGCAGCACTTCATTGGTGCATCATGACGACTAATGGTCATGATACACTCCCGCATATGCAGCCCTTAAAGGTTTAAAGGGGTAAAAGGTGATTGTTGGTCCCCAGTGGTATAGACACCAAATAAAACTCTACTTTAGGTAGCAGGTAAACATTAAGGTGCTCATGTTTCAGTGTGGTACCTTACACAGCCCCATCCGCCACTACTCACATCATGTCAGGTAAAACTCAGCAACAAATATAACATAGGACAGGCAGTAATCTGGTACTGCCTTTTAAACACAGATGGCAAAATAAAAAAGTTAATTGATGTTTCTGTTATGATTCTGTGTATATCAAGGGTGGTGAAATAAATCCTCTATATGGTGGCTATAAAATCAACCTAGGTATACATCTGTAAAATGATCAAATATTCCAAAGATAAACGGCGTGCTTAGTCATTTCATGTTGTTTACTTTAAAGCTTTTATTTTTTCTTTCAGTGTAGGAATGCGTTTCTACAGTCCATATTGGGACTTCAACATACCAGCTACCGGACACTATCACAACCACTGCATACTGGGAGAACTGGGGCAGAAACCAAAAGGCACATAACAGAACACGCGACACACGATGCAGGGTAGTTTCGCCTTAATTCAACCACTGTACCTGTATGGTGGTTGCCTACTGTGGTGCAGTCTTTAAGTGGCCTCATCGCACATTTCATCGGAGCCAATCAGGTGACCAGCCAATGACAGAAGGGACTGAACATAACCTCCTTTCTGTAATGTTACACGCAGCGCAATGGCTGGCGGCTGACGGGCAGCCGTTGGCTGATCATCGGCAGTGATAGTGGAATTAGATGATTTGGGATGAATAGTAAACCTAATAATCATACTGCAAGCTTTTATAGAACTAGAAACAATTAAAGGGCTAAGGATACTGTCCCTACGCCCTCCGTCACTGATGGACGCCCGTCAGTTGCCTGTGAATCGGCACTTTTGTTGAGGCCCAGAGTAAACTTGGAATGTGGGTGTCAGTGGGAAGGGGCTGCAGGGACTGCTGGAGTAAGCCATAGGGGGTTTTGAGGTCAAACAGTCGATGCTCGCTTGTGATTCGCTCCCATGAGTTATGCAGTGAGTCTGTTGCTTTGCTCACCATGCAGGTTCTGCAGATTTCATATTTTGTAGGTCCAGTTTTAATTTTACAGGACCAAGGAAACAACTGATATTTCAGGAACATTTCGCTTTTGTTTAAAAAGGAAACGATTGATTGAAATCAAGAAACGACTTTCTATTTCAATCATGTTGATCATTAGGATGTCAAGTCTTCAGGATGTTTTACTACCATAAATGCTTTATATTTATATCAGTTTCTGCTGGCCCTCTACAGACAGGTCATATTGTTAAACGATTGGCGTACACTGTAAAAAAAGAGTCGTCAAAATAACGAACAATTCCTCGTCCCAAAGTTGCCAGAGATCCATTGTTATTTTCACAGAGATGTCATTTTCACAGAAATTCCTTGTACCACCGCACTCCCACCTGGAGATTCTTGTATAATTACAGTGGTTCACCGTTTAGTTTTACAAGGATCCCAACAGTTCAACAGTTATTTTTTTTACAGTGAAGTTTTGGTTTGAGCTGACCCCACCAGGACTGTCTCAATCCTGCAGAGCTGTCATGATGCATTAAAGCAGACCTTCTGATTCATGAATGCATCATGACAACCAATGGGCATGATGTGCTATTTGCATTCAGAGGAAAATGTAAGATCCGATCCATAAAAGGTCCTGAGATGCTGATATCACTCCAGTAGTAGAAAAATAATGCCATGTGTTTTGTATGAAGTCAGTAGAACCTGGGAACTGGGGCGTGAGGTTTTACCACACAATATAACATACTGTAGGTAGAACTTTACAGTCATGGGTGTTTAGCATTGCATGAGCTTCTACAGTCTAGCTTTCATACCTAAATTCTTCTCTCCATTAATTTCATTTCATGCTATTTGAATTTCTCTCAGACAGAGTTGGCACAGAATTGGCATGCGTATTGGAACACCAAGATTCCTTCAAAAACAAAATTGATCAGAGAAACATTATTGAACATCACAGTCTATCAGACCGATCCAATGGGTATTTGGAGGATGGTTTTTCAATGCTTATCAAATAAGGTTGTCAACATACGCATGCAAGTTGTCAACATGAAGGGTCTGTTCTGGTTCGACAACTTAGACCTGAGGGGTTTTCCAAGTTAGACCTCTGCGGTTTTCCCTTGTTTATTATAATACTGCTCACTTTGAATATGGAAGAAATCATGTCAACCGTTAATCAACATTTAGAATTAGCTGACCATCTTTAATAAACCATGTGGAAACATTGATGCAAGGTAGATTCAATGCTTCTCCTGTTGTTATAGTGTTCCACCCAACACCCGGCCCACACCCCACAGGTTGGTATAGAGGTTAACCCTTTAAGGGCTTTTTCGTTTCAATGAAGTCAGGCGACTTCTTTTATTCAATGTAATCTCACGTGGAAGGTGGTCGTAGGTAATTCTTACATTGAATTGAATCGAAATTGGTGGATTGCAATCCATTGACTTTAGTCATATGGTATTAACTACTTTTCATCAATGATAACATGTGTACCACTTTCTGAAGGGTCCTTTACAGTTCAGTTTTGTCCAGGCATTCTATGCCGTGTCTATTGCTTTGGCACATTGTGTGTGCATGAGAGTCACTTATTGATATGTATTCCATATAAATGTGAGATTCAGCTTAAAACTAGGAAAGTAGCTCATTAGCCATGTGGCAACAATCATTACAATCAATAGAGCTATAACATATAATAATACATATGTACCATTACCAGTATCATTTTATTTTGTGCAGTTGTGGAACCCCTCCCCGGCTTGCCTTGGTTTTACCCATCAAGGGAATGCTTATGGCTGCAAAACATTGGGACATATAGGGCTTCTGATGCATTAATGCATCATGGCCATTGGTCGGCATGATGCATGAATGCCGTTATGGCAAGTTTGCCAGGGCTACACTTATTTATCAATAAATGCCTTCTGCTTGATACAGGGGAGAACAGGGTTTTACATTGATTCCTGTGTAGGGGCCGGCATCGTTGTATATATATACTTGTGCGGATCATCCGAGAGATGTGCTCGTGTGGTGCTCGTTCCTTCTATGCCAACCAGGTGTCGCTTCGCGATACCCATTTGGTACAAGAGGGGGCAGCACCACGCCTCGCATCCAACTCCTACTAAGGAGTCGGACGATTGGCAGAAAGGGGCTGGACCTAGTCCAGTCCAGATGTATCTCTCTACCTTCTCTTAATAAAGTCCATCCGAACAAATGGGAAGTTAAGGGCTTTGCCCAACCCGAACCTTTCGTGTTGTGTGCTGCTTGTAGTACTTAAGAGAGCCTAAGAGCCACCCAATCTAACACATAGAATGAACTGTTACACCCGTATCAAGCTACTTCCTGTGTAAAGTGTCTGTATCAGGCAAAAACTTTTCCCATATGAGAACACTTCCTGTCTACGTAGGAATACAACAGCCGGAGGTAGAAAGTAGTTCAGGCAGCAGTTCAACTCGTGCCATGAAGTCTGTGATAGTGTGACATTTTACAGAGTAATAGTTATAATTATAGGCATGCCTATCTGTGCAGTCGTCACGGCAGGAATGAGTCCAGAGCCAGAAGACAGGTATCGCACGCCAGAGGCCGGGGTTCAATTCCTGGTGCCGGACATCACACCAGCTGTTTTTTACTTTCCGTGAGACAATTTGTCATAGGCATGTATACTTTTGAAATTTTTCTAAATGGCGTCCCCCTACATGCCCTGACGTTCGCTTCACATTTCCCGGTAAATAAGTGGGCAGTTAAGCCTTTATTTCTTGACGTAGAAGCATTCGTATAACTCCTTCAAACAGGTGTGTGGCTGAACCCCCGACTACCCTTAACCTTGCTGGGGCATTTTGCTCAAAAGTAGATCCCTGCTAGGGACATTTGTGGCTGAAACAGGAGGCTTGCTAGGGTACTTGAAAAAGTACCCTTGCCAGCCACACATATATGTATACATTACAGGGGGAGTGCCCCCCACATCATGCCGACCCTAGATGGTTGATACAGTCCCGGATGACGTTCAAAGGAAGTACTGGTGAGCAGTCTCACCAGCACTTCATTGGTGCATCATGACGACCAATGGGCATGATGCACTCCTACATCAGCGGCCCTTAAAGGGTTGAGACTGTGTATATTGGGAGTTCCCCCGGTAACGGCAGGTAGGCCTAGACACGTTAATGTACCTCTTGGACAAAGAAGTCTCTGACTTCAAAACCACTTTATAAAAAGACACATTCAAAAGAGTATATCAGGCATGGATGCATTTCCCACGCTTTTTTCTTTATATCTCATCTAACAATTTAAAGGCCACTGATGTAATACTGCCCCATGCCAACTGGTTACAATGATGCATCCATGCAGCCATGGCGAGTAACATGCCGGGACTGCATTCACGTATCATGGTGACCCTACAGGCTCCATACAGTCCCAGAGGGTTGGCATGATGCTCCAATGGTTTGCCACTACTTTATTGGTGCATTGTGACAACCAATAGACATGATGCATTCCTGCATCAGCGGCAGCCCTCAAAGGGTTCATTTCTACCCCTTACTGCATGTGGATGTGGGTGTAAATGGGAGGCAATTATGGACCATGTGTACCCTTGCCAATAATTACTGCTCATAACATACACAGAATGTCACCAAGGCCAACCATTTACATGCAGAGGTGGATATTCTAACTTTGTTGTCAACCGTAAAAACCCTGCATATAAGCCATGGTTTTTACACCACTTGAAGCTTCTGATGTGGCTTATAGTACCTCCTGAGACTCAGGGTGCGGCTTACATGTGGCTTATAGTACCTCCTGGGACTCAGGGTGCGGCTTACATGTGGCTTATAGTACCTCCTGAGACTCAGGGTGCGGCTTACATGCGGCTTATAGTACCTCCTGGGACTCAGGGTGCGGCTTACATGTGGCTTATAGTACCTCCTGAGACTCAGGGTGCGGCTTACATGCGGCTTATAGTACCTCCTGGGACTCAGGGTGCGGCTTACATGCGGCTTATAGTACCTCCTGAGACTCAGGGTGCGGCTTACATGCGGCTTACAGTACCTCCTTGGACTCAGGGTGCGGCTTACATGCGGCTTACAGTACCTCCTTGGACTCAGGGTGCGGCTTACATGCGGCTTACAGTACCTCCTTGGACTCAGGGTGCGGCTTACATGCAGGGTTTGACTTATATAGACTTGAGCACCATTTCAGACCCCTCCTGTGGCTTATAGCATTCTCCCAAAGTGAGGGTGCCGCTTATACATGGGTGCGGCTTTTACGCGGAGTTTTATGGTATTATATATGTAATTTGTATTTATGCAATCAGGGTGCACCTAATGGTATGTGAGGAACTAGAACACTTATTAGGCAGTTGATATCATATTGTGAACACACACAAAATTTATATTCTCTATCTCCATGACATATTTCATGTGAAAACGCGAATCTATTTTTATGTAAGATTAGTCAGTAGGTAGCGGGAAAAGGGGAAATTACTCCCCACCCACACATAGTAATTATACATTATAAGTCAGTATAAAGGGCTCACATAGTTAACCCACAGGACAGTTACATTGTGTATAGGATGTGTACAAAGTGGTCTGACTGTGGTTAACCAAACACGTTAACTATACAGTACAGGATACATAATACCCACCAGTACGGTAATAAATATAAGCCGCGACTTATAAATGTATGTGAGACCAGACCCCTGATCCATGCACCTCACAGAAACAGTCAGGGATGCGCCTCAGACGTTAGGATATTCTACATCTGATTAGCACTAAACTGGTCCTAATTTCATCTGAGAAGTGCACTTAATAGGATTAGAATTCCCTCAAGTTGGGAGTTCGCCTTCAATACAAGTTGCATCTTTTACATGAGTCGTTACTGTAATATAAAATGTAGAAAACAAATCAAGACAAAAGAGCAATAGTATATTTATAAATCAAAGAAAACCAGACTGGTGTTGGTGAGTTTGGTCACACTCCATACCTCCTTTGTATAGTCCCTCTACATGTTAAGTGGTATAATGCGCACTGTCAAAAATAACTGTTGAATCTACCAGGGAAAACTAAACAGTGGACCACCGTATTTATATAGCATTGTACCAGTGTAGGTTTTACAAGAAGCCCCGGCAGGTGGAAGTACAGTTGTACAAGGAATCCCTGTCAAAAAAATGCCTGTAATGACAGATCTCTGACAACTTTGGGAAGGGGATTCTGTCATAATTTTTACGACATTTTTTTCCAGTGTGCTAGAACAGGTAGGGCCCCTTATAAGTTGGCATGACATCCTCCATAGATGTATGACTGGCTCAAAACCTTGGCAGTAAATTATCTGATATATTTAATTGTGTAAAAGGTGACACGACCAATTCCTTTGTCTATAGCAGACAGAGAATAGGTACTATAGCTCTGTGTAACTGTAAGGTGGGATATAGAGGAAAGGTTGTGTCACTTTAATTTATTAGTCTGGTACATTGATGCATGAATGCAGCCCTGGTGAGTAACTCACCAGGGCTGCATTCACTCATACTACATCCCAGCATCATGCTCACTCTATCAGTGTACCATACAGTGGCGGACTAATAGGGGGGGGGGGGGAGCGGCCATATAAGCGCCAGGTCTTGACAAGCACCAGTTTGAAAAGGCACTGGGGGTACAAGGATGTTGAATGTTGGATGTACATTACATGCATGCACAGGCCAATATGGTGCCTAAAGCATTCCAGGTAGGAAACTCGCCAATATCAGATACGATCATGCATCAACCAGACCGATGGGTATGATGCATAATGTACAATGAGTTACCGCAAAATATAGCATTATTCTGACAAGGCCTGTCATCATTATATACAATACGTTATGTATTCAAGTGTGAAATAGTCCATGGTGGTGGTCCCTCATTTCACCCTGTTGTTGTACAAATGTGAATAGCTATACATTCATGCTGTACATGTACATGGCTAGAGTATAGCAGGCCTGTGCTGGGAATAACAGGAGATCTAGTCATGAGTGAAATTACACGTATAGGAGCGAGTAACCGATTCGCTGTCAGTCGTGTATACATGTCTTAAGACCTGACAGAATGAGAGTACATTAACGCATCATGCCCTTTGGTCATCATGATGCACAAAAGCAGCCCTGCATTAAAGCAATGTTAGGGTGACCTTCATATTTAAATGCAGGGCAAGATGACAATGGGCACGATGCATAAAAGGCATCAGCCACCCTTAGAGAGTAAAGGACACGTTCATTTATGTAAATCATAGCATAATACTGTGCCCATTGGTCGTCATGATACATCAATGAAGTGCTGGCGAGCACCAGTCTTTAAGGGCCGCATGATACTACAAAATGTCTCTTTGTCACCATGATACACCAATGCAGTACAGAGAAGTAGATTCACAGGCACTTCATTTCTGCATCATGCAGGGAGGCCATTTGCTGGTCAACAAAAATTAACAACATTGATGCAATTCTGGATGCTTTTTCTAAGAAGGTGGAAGGACAGTTTGTTCATCTTTATGCTTTTGCCAAGGGAAGTGACATGGTTCTATACAAAAACTTTCACCCAAAACGAGCAATTCCTTGTAAACTGGGAAAAGGGGCAACTACGAATGCCGGCCCAGCCATGTCTGAGTCCTACAGCTCGGCATGATGCATACCAATAGCCTCATGTTATTAGATTTACCCACTTTCATGCATCATGGTGACCAATGGACACGCCCAGGGCTGAATAAACTCTCAAATAACACTAGAGCTAAGGGGCGTTGAAATTCTTCTTAAGCATTGTAAATAGATGTGTACATTGAATGAGTCACTACTAGTCCAACAAAATCATATATCGGAACGACTTCAACAACTTCATCAATATGAAAGAAGTCCTTTTTTAACTCCCTTGTTTGCAGGTTTTGTACCCAAACCTTTTAGCAGAGCATGAAACCACTGGGTGATTTTTAAAACCTAATTACAGGGTAGCATTGCATGAGATGTAAGGTTCATAATGCCTGACTCACTCACAGTTTAAGGCGCCTCACTCTGGTCTGACCACAGCGTGTGTCCGGACATGATACATGCAGAATTAGGGTGGAAGTAATGTTTGAGGGTTTCCTCAATGGTTGCTTCTATTGGCGTGCAATATGTGAAAGCCATATGGCCATTATTCACACAACCTTTATATGACTGCACGATACATGTGACACGATCTGCAAAAAGGGCCCTTAGTGCAGGGGGGAAAAAGGGCCCCTTTCCCAGTACATGCCACACATGTTTAGAAATATAAGTTAAACATCCTGAAGGCCCCTGAATGTTTGAGGGCTTGATTAATGCCCCATGCCATGTGATCATCATGATGCACGAATGCAGCCATGGTGGGTATACTTGCCAGCACTGCATCCATGCCTCACATTGGCACTACAGGCCTGCAAGGACATCAATACAACCATGGTTGGCTGGTTGTGCAAAGTAATTGCTGACAAGTGTTCTCTCTGACTACTAGCACTATACATGTGCATTAAAACAGTCAGGTCAGCATACTCAGAGGCGTAGGAAGCAAATCTTCCCGGGGGGGGGGGGGCTCAGTGGGGGCCCCACCTTGGTCACCTTGAATTGTCAGCTCAAGCACAATAGCACCTATATGTATACCTATGTAAAATATGTATAGAAAAGTCATTTTTGATGGATTTTAGTTCTTATTTGAGGTCCAGGCCTGTATTTTCCATATCTCATTACTATATCGATCGAATTTGCAAATTTTAGCTTCTTGTTCAATTTATTATGAATTCTTGGTAATTTGTGGGGGAGCAGACATACTCAGGCCCCACCTCCTTTATGATTGGGGGCCCCAGGCCCCCTCCCCCCTTTTCCTACGCCCCTGCAAACTGTTCATAGGGGACATGATATCCACGAGTCATCATGATGGATGAAAACTGCCCAGACTAGTAACTTGTCAATGCTACATTGGTGCATCAGGATAACCATAATAGGTTGACCAAGGATGTGTTCATGAACAGTCTCGCCAGAACCTCATCGGTATATCGTGACGACTAATAGGAATGATTACTCCTGCAAAAGGGACCTTTAAAGAGTTAAAGAGTTTTTAGAGGGATTTGGGAATTTCATGTTTTGTCAGGTGGAATTCAACCCCTTTATATTCAGCCCTGCAGAGACACAAAGGATTCCAGTCATACCTGGGACAGCCTGACCTGGAAAATTCACCAAATGTGGTTTAACCCATTAGGGGCTAATGCATCATGCCCATTTGTCGTCATGATGCACCAATGAAGTGCTGGTGCATCATGACGACCCTACGGGAGTATATGTATCAATCCCGGAGGGTTACCATGATGCTCCAGTGAAGTGCTGGCAAGCAGTCTCGCCAGCACTTCATTGGTGCATCATGGCGACCAATGGGCATGATGCACTCCTGCATCAGCAGCCTTTGAAGAGTTAAATGTAATGTGAAGTCACAGACCCATTGAGATGTGTGATTTGTCCACATGTGCAGACCCCCAGGGGTGGTTCTGTGAAAGGGACTCATCTACATTTTGTACAAACACTTTAGGGCAATGATGCAATATACCAACGGTCATCGTGATGCTTTTAAGCATATCTGGCAAGCAACTCTTTTTAGAGGAGCGCTGATGCGGGTGTGCATCATGCCAGCTGGTGTGAAAGATGTACTATTGAAGTGCTGACAAGTCGCCACCTCCTTAATGGAGCATCATGCCGACTCAGTGCGAGTGTACCAAAGATACGCATGATGCATGAATGAAACCCAGGTAAGTCACATATGATGACAACCAACGGGCATGATGCAAACATGTATTGGAGGCCCTTGAGGTGACCGTTGACAGATTCGATTGTTAACAAGGGAGTAACGATCCCATCAGAGCGTGAAAACCATAAATGTTTGATATCAATCAGACATGTGCACATACATCCCCGGTCCTCCCTGTAGGTCAGCTCTATCTGTTGTAGGGTAAACATGTAGAGCCTCACACTGCATTGATGAAATATACCAATGGTCCTCGTCCTGCATTGAGGCAATATACCAATGGTCCTCGTGATGCATTGATGCAATATACCAATAGTCCTCGTGATGCATTGATGCAATATACCAATGGTCCTCGTGATGCATTGATGCAATATACCAATGGTCCTCGTGATGCATTGATGCAATATACCAATGGTCCTCCTGATGCATTGATGCAATATACCAATAGTCCTCGTCCTGCATTGAGGCAATATACCAATGGTCCTCGTGATGCATTGATGCAATATACCAATGGTCCTCCTGATGCATTGATGCAATATACCTCATGAAATGGGGTAGGTATGATGTATGACATGGGGTCAGTATGATGTATGACATGGGGTAGGTATGATGTATGACATGGGGTAGGTCTGATGTATGACATGGGGTAGGTATGATGTATGACATGGGGTAGGTATGATGTATGACATGGGGAGGTCTGATGTATGACATGGGGTAGGTATGATGTATGACATGAGGTAGGTACAATGTATGCCATGGGGTTATTATGATGTATGACATGGGGTAGGTATGATGTATGACATGGGGGAGGTATGATGTATGACATGGGGTTGGTATGAGGTATGACATTGGGTAGGTATGGTGTATGACATAGGGTAGGTATGATGTATGACATGGGGTTATTATGATGTATGACATGGGGCAGGTATGAGGTATGACATTGGGTAGGTATGATGTATGACATGGGGTTATTATGATGTATGACATGGGGTTATTATGATGTATGACATGGGGTAGGTATGATGTATGACATGGTGTAGGTATGATGTATGACATGGGGTAGGTATGATGTATGACATGGGGTAGGTATGATGTATGACATGGGGTAGGTATGATGTATGACATGGGGTAGGTATGATGTATGACATGGGGTAGGTATGATGTATGACATGGGGTAGGTATGATGTATGACATGGGGTTGGTATGAGGTATGACATTGGGTAGGTATGATGTATGACATGGGGTTATTATGATGTATGACATGGGGTTATTATGATGTATGACATGGGGTAGGTATGATGCATGACATGGGGTAGGTATGATGTATGACATGGGTAGGTATGATGTATGACATGGGGTTATTATGATGTATGACATGGGGTTATTATGATGTATGACATGGGGTAGGTATGATGCATGACATGGTGTAGGTATGATGTATGACATGGGGTAGGTATGATTTTTAACATGGTGTGGGTATGATGTATAACATGGGGTAGGTATGATGTATGACATGGGGTAGGTATGATGTATGACATGGGGTAGGTATGATGTATGACATGGGGTAGGTATGATGTATGACATGGGGTAGGTACAATATATGACATGGGGTTATTATGATGTATGACATGGGGTTATTATGATGTATGACATGGGGTAGGTATGATGTATGACATGGGGTAGGTATGATGTATGATATAGGGTTGGTATGATGTATGACATGGGGTAGGTATGATGTATGACATGGGGTAGGTATGATGTATGACATGGGGTAGGTACAATATATGACATGGGGTTATTATGATGTATGACATGGGGTTGGTATGATGTAT